>PVHX01000777.1:0-85142 GCA_004024805.1 Geosciurus inauris | reverse complement strand
ACCATTTTGGTGTGCTTGACGCATGCGTGCTGCGCTCGTCGCATGTGTGCTACGTTTGTCGCGCGCGACAGTGAGTGAGCTGGCTCCTGGTGTTGTGTTGGTGCAGCGCCGCGGCGCGCAGGGTCTGGTTTTCTGTGTCTGCCTCCGACCTAACAAAGAGAAGAGCTTAATGTGGCATTTGAAGCCACACTCAGAGGAGATGAGTCTCTATTTTGATTAGTCATTAAATTTTGATTAGTTATATAATGTCGCTTGTTTGCTTTCCTGTTATGTATACACTCTCCCCCAGTAGATCCAAACTGGGCTGTATTTTACCATGTGTTCTCCTATGTCCAGGGTAGGCCTCTAGCATAGTGGCTACACTGTGGGTGGCACTGGGTCAAGAAGAAATCTAATCTGAGAAGGAAGGCTACTTGAAGCCTCATTTCGAGGTTACTTCAACCTAGTATTCCTGATGTCAAAGTCACCCTATTTCTTAAAACATATCTGGAGAACACTCAGGGTAATAGATCCTTTTTTCTTTCTGCCAATTTTTGTACACAAATGCTTCACTGATAGTCACTCAGTCATTTATATATTTGTTGGTCTGTCTGTTTGTTTTAAATTTATTCTCCACTTACCTCCAAGAAGATGTGAGGTAGCAATTGAATTGAACATATTTACATTCTTCGTGAAGCAATTCACCATCTAAAAAGATAGATTCTTTGCTTCTTAACGGTGCCATAACACATATGATGAAATATATTTTTATATTTGTTTCCTTTAAATGGCATGGTTATTTTCTGGAAATGTATCACAAATACATTGAGAGGATACCAGCAGAAATAATGGATGGCAATACCTTCTATCTTTATCACTGTAATAGAGGGAAAATAAAGTCCTAGCTCAGAAAATGTGCAGTAAGAACAGCTATAATTGTCCATTCCATATTTGCTTGTTGAAATCAAGGAAGAGTGATTTTTATACTTGTCTGAAAACACAAATTAGGACTCACTTATGCATTTAGTCATCTCCAAGTAAGACATAAAATAGGGAGACTCATTCACTGCTCAGTCCTGAATGGGCACCTCTTCTGTACAAAAATTAGTTGTTCTTATTTCTGGTTTCTAGTTTCCTATTCAAACAATGACCAGAAATAAAAGAGGTGTAACTATGAAGGTTTTCCCCAGGAAGTTGTAAGCCAAAAGGGACACAGATGTCTGCTAAGAGCAGAAACTTTTTTGTGCCCTGGTGACTTAAACACCTTTTTTGATTGTTGTTATTTTTTCTTACAGAATCATTCCAGATCATTAGTCCATTAGGTGAATTACACACTGTGGCTATTTTAGCAAAACACATTCCAGTCTTTTAATATGCTTTGAAAAGTGGGTGCTGATGGTCCCTTGCTGCGTGAGTCACCACTGCACCATCTCTGGGGTCTCTGCTTTCCTGGGAAACTCACTATCAGGCAGGATCATCTGACCACTGACCTTTCACATTTAAAATCATAGTTTGTGAATTCATCCCCTCTCTATCTTTTACAAACTATAAGGTTTAATAGCTATTAACACTAGACCACAGCACTTTCAAATTAAGGATAGCCCTGCCAGTTCTAATTGGTATTCTAATTAGCCCAACAGATTCAACTAATTAAGAACATTAAACTTTTTAACAAAGGCTATCTTGCTTTGTGTGTTGTAAAATGGAATTTAAGCAGGGTGGGAAGGGGTGGAGATGGTGGGGGTGGGTAAGAACAAGCCTGGGTTTCCTTTACTGACTTGGGGAGCAGCAGTTTGGAGCAGTGGGGGGAGGGGGAGGTGGGCAAGCAGCCTCCAAGGAGCGCAAAGGGCATGGCTGATGCCCTGCTTTCATTGGGCAGAGGGTCCCAGCAGCCTTCCATTTCCAGAAGGGCAAAACCAAGTTAATGCAGTGATGCTACCCCATGGTCCCATGCCTGCTGAGACTTCCTACAAACGGTCTTAAAGGACAAGCCAGACTCGTGTTGGTTCACAGTGAAGTGGAACCATAAACCGTGCAGCTTTATATACATATAAAGCCTGACCCTTGTGGTGGTGAAAGAGATTGAGGCTGCATAACTGAATCTCTCTGCAGTTTCTGTGTTTATTTGAGGATTTCTATTTTCAAGACAATTCTGTGCCCTGGTAAACTTGGTGATGGCAGGAAGAGCTGTACTAAGTGCATGGGTTGCTGGCGGGGGGAGGGGGGGGGCTCAGTGTCACCTGTGTCCCCTCCCTTTCTCTCTCACATTCCATGTCCCACCATCCATAGAGACTGCAGTTTCTACTACTTCTCCCACTTCCCTGTGGAATCCCTCTTGCTCAAGTCACCAGAGCCGAAATCCAGGGGGTTGGGCACTCACATCCAGGATTGTACAGATGGGCTCAGGATGCCCCACCTCAAAACAGGGCGCCTTGGCATTTGAGCCAGCATTTGAATGAAGCAGGAGGATCACTCTCACCCCATGCAGGTCACCAGACCTTCATGTGAGAGGAGGCTTCCCACCCCCAGAGGAAAGGAGCACCCTCAGCTCTGAGGGACACTGAAGAGTTTAGACACACAGGCCTCAATAGTTGTCATCCTTAGCACATCTCCTCTGCCTACCACATTGCCACTAGTCATCAAACAAGGTCAAGCCAGGCGCAGTGGTGCACGCCTGTAATGACAGCAGCTCAGGAGGCTGAGACAAGAGGATCCAGAGTTCAAGGCCAGCCTCAGCAAAACGAGGCACTAATCAACTTAGTGAGACCCTGTCTCTAAATAAAATACAAAAAGGGCTGGGGATGTGGCTCAGTGGCCGAGTGCCCCTGAGTTCAATCCCTGCTAGCCACTCCCTCCCCCCAAAAAGAAAAACAACCTAAGGTCAAAACACACATATTCCCTGTTTCTTTGGGTCTTCACTTCTCAAGGCTACCGTGCCACCTAAAACTTAAATACATTTCTATGCTTTTCTTTTGTTAATCTGTGTTCTTTGGTTTGTTTAACCAGTGTTTATTTTGCTTTTGGCAGAGGAATAATACACCTGGCCACCACCGAGGAGTGAAGGAGGTTTTACCTCCTCTACACTACACCACGCGGCGCTTGTATGAGGGGGGGGGGGGGGGGGGGGGGGGGGGGGGGGGGGGGGGAAGCGCCTCCACCAATCAGGACCCCAGGCCGCACTTGCTCCACCCACACCGTGCCCCACCCCACCACCGTCTTCCCCAGCGGAAGCCTCACAGCTGACCTCCCATTGCCTTTGGTGTTCTCAAAGCCTGTGACCACACAGCAGCAGTCCCTGAGCGCCCCTTCAGAGCCGTCCACTCTTGAGCTCGCTTCCCAGGTGCTTTAGGATCTACAGCTGGATCCCTCTCCCGTTGTTCTAAGTGTCTGCATTCCACATGTGCGAGCTCTCAGACCTGAACCAGGGTGAACTGTAGCGCCTGCCTCGAGCAGACCAGAAAGGGAGCCCAGCGTCTACAGAGAAAAGTAAAACGTTTAGGAGCCCGATACAGTCCGTGGCGTTTTACAGTCACCATTCACTAGCAAATCTAAACCACGTCAATGATAAAACTTCTCCTGGCAAAATATAAATATATATCGCAAATACATATTTAAAAATTATATATAAATAAATGTGATATATACACATATATGTGTATGTGTACAAATATACATGTATATTTAGCTTTACATAGTATATTGGTTAGAATACATGAAATATATTTGATCTTTATCCCTGTGCCCTGGCATAGGACTCCTAAAACGCTTGGAAACTCCAAAGTGATGGCTTCTCATATGCTAATGAGTTGACTGGGCCCTGGACACAGGAAGGACCAAGGCAGTGTTACAGGGCTGGAACTTTTTAATGCCAACCCCCAGCCTCCAGGAGAGCAGAGAGGCTGAAGGTTGAATTGATCACCAATGACCAGGGATTTACTCAGTCATGAAGCTTCTGTGAAAACCCCAAAGAACTGGACTCAAGGGCTTCTGGATAGTTGGACACTCTGGAGTTGCTGAGGCTGGCTTTGAACTTGTAATCCTCCTGCCTCAGCCTCCTAAGCCGCTGGGATTACTCATTGATATCTTTTGTAAGATCTTTATACAAACTAGTAAGCATAAGTTAAATTTTGTTTCCCAGAGTCCTTTGAGCCACTCTAGCATATTAATCAGAGAAGAGGGTAAGGAAACCTTGATTTATGTTAGGTTAGTCATACTGGATAAGAATCCTGGGGCTGGCTGCTGGCATCAGAAGTGAGGGACATCTTGGTGACTGAGTCCCCACCCTGTGGGACTAGATTCCCTTCAGCTAGGTTAATCAGAATTAACCTGAATTGTAGGGTACTTGTTTGGTATGTGATGGAGAATTGATTGCTTGATGTATGTGCAGAAAAAACTCACACGTCTGGTGTGAGAATTGTGTGCTATGTTGATTGTTGAGTGAGATGACTAGAGAAACAGCTTTTCACGTATCTTTACATACATCTAAGTCTGTGCTGTCCAATATAGTAGCTATTGAGCCCATAGAATATGGCCAAAACCATTAAAAATCTAAATTTAAATTTTCATTTCATTTTAATTATTTATGTTTAAATTTCAAAACTGATACTTGGTAACATTTTAACAACCTGTGTCTGCGAATCTATTTTTCAACTAAATTTTATGAAATCTAAATACAAATCAATATTTCTGATGAAAATTTATCATACAAATGGAGATGTGCTACAATGTAAAATACATGCCAGATTTTGAGCACTTCGTACAAAAATAAAAAATGCAATACACCTCAATAAATTTTCATATTGGATACATGTTGAAATGGTGACATTTTGGTTGTAGTGGGGGAAGTCAAATATAACATTGAAATTAATTTCACTTATTTCTTTTTTCTTTTCTTTCTTTTTTTTTTTTTTGGTGGTGCTGAGGATTGAACCCAGGGCCTTCCTTATGCATGCAAGGCGAAGCACTTTACCAACTGAGCTATATCCCCAGCCCCAATTTTACCTATTTAGTTTTCCTTTTGTTTTTATGGATACCAGAAAATTTTAAATCACATATGTGACTCATAGTGTATTTCTATTGTCAAGTACTCATCTAAGTTCTAAACCTGGGGACAGAAATTTCTTCCTAAATGTAAAATTCAGTCCACCACTTGTTTTTGAATATACTAAGGACTCAGAACAGTTTCATCTTTTTAAATGCTTTTAAAAAATCAAAACACAAGTAATATTTCATGAAATATGAAAAGTATATAAATTCAAATTTTAATGTTCATTAATAAAATTATATTAGGACATAGCCACTCTTATTTGTTCATGTATTGCCTGTGACTATTCATTACCAGAGTAACAGAGAGACCTTATAACCCAGAAAGATTTTAAATATTTACTATGTGATCTTTTGGAGATAAAGTTTACTCACCCTTATTCTAAAGAATTGATGAATACACACACACACACACACACACACACACACGTGCACACTTGCATGAGCACACTGTTAACCGTAGTTTTTATGTATTTGCTTAGTTTTTAAAATATATGTTCTAAGGAAAATAAATTCAAAGAACTCCTAGATACATAGTTAGCCCAGAGAGAACTACAGGCCAGGCACGTGGATACAAATTAAAATAGGCACAGATACCATAAAGATGATTATCAAAAGTAAGGTAATGGATATAAGGCACCCAGTCAAGCCTAAAGCTTAGTAAGCAGCAAATAAACCCTTCCATTCCCCAAAAGGCTTCCTAAGGGGTTATCACAATGCTGTAGACAGACAGAGACAGGTAGACAGACAATTCTTCAATGTGTCTTCAGTCTGCTTCTGGTATCACTGGGCCAAGCTACTTACTATCAGTGATAAGCGACAGGGACTCAAATCAGAAATTTCCTTTTAAATGAATCTGTGGCTTCAGCCCTGATCCTGGTGCTCAGAACTGCCCCCCACAGCCGGGGGGAGACTGTCTGGATCTTTGTTTCCCTGCTGGGTCTGTATATTCTTTCAGTCAACCTCCCCTCAACAGTAAACACAGCTCTGGGCTGATGTGCTCACAGCTCTGGGCTGATGTGCTTCCAGCTCAGCAAGCTCAATGGAAAGAAGTCCCTGCTTCCAGTAGTTCCATCAAAAGCCTGGGGCTGACTCGCATTGGGCTCACTTGGGTTGTGTGCTGATCCCCAACTAATTGCTCCATCCAGGGAAGAGAATTTGCTGACTGGCCAGGGCTGGGCCTGGATCTCACCTGTCCCCAGGGAGGATTTAGCCCCCAAAGAGGCATGTGGACTAAAATGTGGGAGAGAGTCATCTGCCAAAGACAAGAAGAACATTTTTGTCAAAATATGAAGAACTGGACTCTTGGCATGCAGAAACAGATGGCCACTGCAAGTAAGCAAAAATCAAAACAATAAGCCAACTGCAACCTAGAAACTTAATCACCAAAGCTGTGATTTGCTAAATAAGACCAGCCCCCTGTACATCATTTAGAATTTATGACTAACCAGGTAACTCTAATATGGAGGAAAAGAATATATACAACAGATCAAATAGCAAAGAAAACATGTTTAGTCTTACTTTTTTTTGAAGAATTTACCTTTTTTGACACAAATACTCATATATAAAATGTTTTATTCTAAAGAAAACAATGGATTAATCTTAATACATTTCATTTCTATTTGAAGACTTCTTAAAGGATAGTCCTAGATGTTATGCCAGTTAATTTCCAATAAATCCTATGTATTAACTAGGGTGCATGTGAGTATGTGTGTGTATCTCTATAAGTTGTACACAGAAGGAAAATGTTTCTCTTAAAAACATTTTTTTAGAGTAAGTAATGATAAGCGTATTACTTTTTAATATCTCTCCCTGGGCCAGGACTAGGATATAGTGAGTGAGTCACATATCATGGACGCAAAATTTAAGGGGACATCTGTAATGGACTGAATCTTCGTGTCTCCCCAGAATTCATGTGATCCTTACCCCTCAATGTGGTGGTATTTAGAGATGGGGCCTTTGGCAGATAAATAGGGTTAGATGAAGTCATGAGGGTAGTGCCTTCCTCATGGCCTTATAAGAATTCCCTCCGCCTCTTTCTCTCCCCTCCCCCCACAGGCTCAGAGGAAAGACCATGTGAGGACACTGGGAAGAAGGTAGACCAACCAGCCAGAGAGGTCTCACTAGATACCAAATCAGCCAGCACCTTGACCTTGGACTTCCCAGCTTCCAGAACCATGCAAAGTAAATTGCTGTCGTTTAAGACAACCAACTGCTGGCCAAGGTGGTGCATACCTGTAATCACAGCCTCTTGGGAGGCTGAGGCAGGAGAATCATGAGTTCAAAGCCAGCCTTTGCAACTTAGCAAGGCCCTAAGCAACATAATGAGATTCTGTCTGTAAATAAACTATAAAAAAGGGCTGGGCTGGGGATGTGCCTCTGTGGTCAAGTGCCCCTGGGTTCAATGCCTGATACCAAAAAAAGAAAAAGAAAAAAGAGAAGACACCCAATCTGTGGTACTTTGTTATAGTAGCCAAAGTAGACCAAGATAGTACCAAAGTCAAGATTTAAAAACAAATTAAGAAAAAATATATACATCATATATATTGTGTATAGTATGGTGTTTTTAAAAAAAAAAAAAAAAACAAATCAAAGTGAAAATCTACAATGAACAAACTATCAAAATCTTATATGTCCTCTGGGATGTGACCCAGTGATCTTGCTTGCCTTTGTGACCTCTTGCTTGGTACAGGAAAACCCTGAGCAGGCTTTAAAAACTCCTCCAGGGTTTCCTGGATGAGGACCCATCAGATCAGCAATGAGGACACACTGAAGCTGCACCAGCTTCGGGGAGGGCCCTGAGCATTCTAGCAGGACCCTTCTTTGGTTTAATGCACTACTATTGCTCTCTGGAAATTCTTTTTTTCTAAATTTTTTTTTTTTTAGTTATAGATGGACAGTATTTATTTATTTATTTATATGTGGTGCTGAGGATCTAACTTCGTGCCTCATGCATACTAAGCAAGTGTTCTACCACTGAACTACAAGCCTAATCCTTGCAATTCTTGATAATTTTTGAACAAGGGACTTGCATATTCATTTTGCTTTGGGTGCCACAAATTATGTAGTTGCTCCAGGTGCCCTTTACCCAACAGTAAGGCTGACTGCAGACCCCACACTATCAATGCAGCTCTCACTAAACGTACTGCAGTCACTAAAGGAGACTGAAAACCAGTCTAAGACAAAAGAGAAAGGTAGATTTAACCCTTCCGTGTATTACAGAAAACATTCAGCTCAAAGTAGGACAGGAAGGTAAAATACATTAATAAGGTGGATTCAAAGTATTCATTACATTTATCATAAGGAAAATCACTGGCCTTTGGTAGGGTAGTAAGTGTGTTCCATCAATAAGTTCCAGTCTTCCGAGAAACTCCACAAAGAGAAAACCACTCAGCAGTCACCTAAATTTGGGAAATGCTACTACAACCTCCTCTTCTTGGAAAGCTATGATGTGCATTGGAAAAGGGAAGAACACAAGAGGATATGTGTTAAAGAAACAAACACCTGACCACACAACTCACTTTTTAAAATATAATTCTAATTAATAATCTACAGACCGTTCTTCTTTGGGAAATGCTTCATTTGCGTCTAGCATATTCATCAGAGAGTCTATTTCATGAGGAAAAACAATTTGGATTCCAAGACTGAAGAAAGCATAGAGAGTTGCCAGGTAAAATACAGGATGCCCAGTTACATTTGAATTTCAGATAAACAACATATATATTATAGAGCAAGTTTATCCCACATATAAATATATCTAAAATTCCAATATAACTGGGTGTCCTGCATTTTTACTTGCTAAATCTGGCAACTCCAGAAGTATACTCATTCCATCATGTTCCTGAATCATGTGAATTTCCAATGGAGAGTGGGCTGCAAATTAGAATTGGTGAAAGTAGAAGGCAGAGACTTCCACAATAATTCCAAGGTTCTTGCACATTAGTGAGTAACCCTCTCACGGTGGGATTCACAACCCGATAGAGGTTTAAAAATTGCTGTTGGCCAGACGCTATTGCTAACAACAGGGTAGACTGACATATTAGGCATAGCGAACTTCGTGCCCAGAGCCCATAGTTTTAGAACCTCACACAAAAAAGTTTTGAGTGAACACTATCCGTTCTGAATTATATTTTTATATCAACATAATCATAAAACATAATTTTTATAATTTTTTAAGGGAAGGGACTTACAAAAGCAAAATTCCTAGTGCCCATAAAATTATAATTCCACAATGTCCAGAGATTCAGATTTAAAGGAAATATCTTATTTACACAACTTTCACTTTTCAAAAAGTTATGACTAAGATTCCCAAGGGAAAAAAATAAAAACAAATCTTTTAGTCTCCTGAGGAATAGTTAAAAGTCAACCAGTCAAAGGCCTGGAAAGAGACATTTCAGAATTTCCTTTTCAATCTGTCCTTTCTTATTGTAGAAAAATTAGAATTCTCTCAGAGTGGAATGTTCATTTTATCAAAGTTTCTCATGGGCTAGTGTATGTATTTATTACTCCTGCCATTAAAAATGTCTAGGATAGGTGTGTTGGTGCACGCCTGTAATCCCAGCAGCTCAGGAGGCTGAAGCAGGAAGATCTTGAGTTCAAAGCCAGTCTCAGCAACTTAGTGAGACACTGTCTCAAAATAAAAAATAAAAATAAAAAGGGGCTGGTGATGTGGCTTAGTGGTTAAGCACCCTTGGGTTCAATCCCCGGGACTCCCTCCAAAAAATGTCTAGGATAATTTCAGATAGACTTCTTTGGCAGCATATCCTGCCACTGCTTTAGAAATTTGTCTATTAGATTCTAAAAGTCGCTCAAAACTAGGAGTCCCTCAAGGGGCAGTGACCCTATTCTCTCTATTGACTTTGCCAGACATTCAGTAACTGAGGCGATTCATGACATGCTCTCTTTAAGTGTCCTGTCTGGTCTGTAATTCCAAATGCATAACATACTCATTTATTTCCCTTTCACTTTCTTTACTGATGCTCTCTCAAATCTCTCCCATCATGGATTGTTTATAAGAGATGCTCATCTGGAAGCATTTTTTTGCTTTGAAGGACAGAGGATGATTTTATCATGGGTTATCATTTCCTTCCACCAAACGTACGCTACCTGAGCAGGATCAGACAAGTCTGTGGAAGGACAGACTCTTCCATTCTCTTCTATGTCTCCCATCTCTGAACAGAAAGCAGAAGTAGAAAAAGTTGAGGCAATCTAAGGCAAGTTATCTTCGCCACTAACAAGCCTAAGTGACATCCTGCCAATGCTAGACAATCCAGCCTGGGGAATGCTTATGCTTTGAATTGAAAGGATAATGATATGTTTCCTCCAGAAAATGACACTAGCTAATAAGAGAATACAAAGCCATGTGTCTTAAGTCACTGTCTTAGACTGGATCTTAAGCTAACTGGTGGCCAAAATGAAAAACAAACTGCCGGGTGAAAAAGTTACTCTAACTTTGGAGAGAAATAATTAGCACTGGAGCAGCCTTTTTGGATAAAAAGCCAGGAGGGAGAATATTGGGTTCCACCTTCCTGTGAGACTGTATAAAATCATAGGTTATTATTTGCACTAGGTAACTCTTACAGAGGATGTTTTACTGCTGAAGAAATTACATAATCTACAGTCTAACTGAAGGCATGTAGGACATGAATCTCTTTGTACTGACTTATTACCTCATTGCTTAGCAATGAGGCAAAGATCACAGCTTTGATTAACAGATGGGCCTCATTTCTCTAAGGTGTTCTGCTGCCAGATATATGGTAACTGTAATTGATCAGTTCAATTCTACCATCAATATATATTGAATTTCTCCTATGCAAATCAGTGTATTGTGTGATATAAGTATGGCAAAGCAAAATGAAATTGTCCTCACAATCTAGTGGGGGAGACAGATGCATTCACAAATAGCTACACTACAAAGCAAATTATGCTAAGAACAATAATAGAAGCACAAAGTGTAGTGGGAAATCAGAAGAGAAAGATTAATTCCAACCCATGAGGATGTGAATGGATCGCCTCAAATTTATCACCACCCCAGGAACAACAACTTACCACATATGTTATAATAACAGTGGGTTAGGATTGCTATTTTGAAGCACAAATGAAAATATATATTCTAATTAGATGAGATTTGCCAACAAAACAGAGAAAACCAACCAGAAGTCCAAAATACTAACAGACAAATAATTATTTGAGCTTTTTCATTTTGTTTAGAATTAGCTGCTTATTTTATTCCTATATATGCAAACCATAACAGTTTTAAAAAGTGATCTAAGGGGTTGTAAGATCTACCTGCCTGTGGCAGGTCTCAAGACAAATAAACGCATTCCCCTGAGATTGATTGACTCCTGCCTGTTTGCATTTGAATCTGTGACTTTTGCAAGATTAGCCTTTCAACTCGGTGCTTTAGTTTCTAAAATCATCTCACTGGCTTATGTCTGCAAGCACATCAACATTAAAACTGAAAATGCTTTCTGTCTGTTTATCTTCAGGGTGCACAATGTATTTCTTTCATTAAAACCACTTAGAGATTAAAATGTAGAGATAAAGAACAAAGACTTCAATGTTTCTTTAGGAAAGAATTGTAGCATAAATGCACAACAAAGAAAGTCAAGTTCCGAAAAGGCCTGGTGCAACCTTAACTAAGATGTCATTTGTCCTTAAGAGTTTGCCATATTTCAGGGTCCAAGTGCTAAAATTAAAAGTGGAAGTCTGTAAGGTTTTCAAAACAGTTGATTTAATTGACATTATAACATGTTCTCTCCATCTACACCCTGAATGGTTGAATAATCACAGGACATTGTTGGAGACATGAGCACAAAGAGTGAGAAATTCACAAAGACTTGAGAAACTACTTCATATGAATAAAGGTCTTACATCCAATTTTCTTACACTACCTCAATTTTTTGTTTTAAAATAATAGAGCAAATAATACAATGCTTACTGCCATGGTTTGGGTGTGATTTTTTCCCTCAAGAGATCATGAGGATTGGTTTTCAGTGTGGCTATTGGTGAGAACTTTAAGAGGTGGATCCTTGTGGTAGATCATAGGTGCATTGAAAGTGCTGCTCTCAGAAGGAATTAAGGTAGCTTTTGCAGGACCTTGAGTAAGTTCTCCATGAAAGTAAGCCTGACCCCAGGATTGCGCTGGGACTTCCCATCTGGCAATACAATCTTTTCCTCTCATATGTACATCCACCATTGTGATACCATCCACCATGAGGTCCTTGCCTGAGCTGGTGCCATGCTCTTTGGACTTTCAATCTCCAAAATCATGAGCTAAATTAACCTCTTTTCATTTTAAATATCCAGCTTTAGGTATTTGTTATAGCAACAGAAAACACATTAATATACTTACTACACATCAGTATTGTTCTAAGTACATCTAACAACTTATAAGAATATAATTATCACCTGTGGATAGGTGGAGAAGCTGAAGTATAGAGATCTTACCCAGGAACATCCAGCTAGAAAGTGGTAGAATCAGGGAGTCTGGCTCCATTTGTCATGTCTTAAGCCCTGCACTGGTCTGCTTGTATATATAATCCTCATACAGCTGCTGTGAAAGTTTTGCATAAAACGTGGCACAAAGAAAATATTAAATCACAGTCTTGATATTAACATTGTTCAAATATTAGTCTTAATAATTTAGCCATAGTATTTGAAACTTAAAATCCTACTAACAGTACTCCTTATTCTGAAACGTGGTCTCTGTACAACCACTCCAAAATCTTAGGATTGCACTGCCCTCCTAGAGGGTATTAGATAATCAAAGAAAATATTAATTTGCTTAATATTCTCCACCATAGTCTGGCCTAGTGCATCTCAACATTTCCTGTTTGCTAGTCTTATTTCCTCAATGGGAGTCTAGAATCCCTGGTACTGGGGATACAAGGGATTGAACTCAGGGACACTCGACCACTGAGCCACATCCCCAGCCCTATTTTGTTTTAGAGACAGGGTCTCACTGAGTTGCTTAGCACCTCACTTTTGCTGAGGCTGGCTTTGAACTTGCGATCCTCCTACCTCAGCCTCCTGAGCCACTGACATCACAGGCCAACATCAACCCACCCAGCAACTTTAGACTTCTTGAAGGAATGAATTGTGTCTTCTACTCTTTTTCTCCAACATCAAACACAGTAGCCTAATATACAGGGATACTTCAATAAGTATTGGTAGATCAGTAATCAATACCCTTCTTTGAATTCCATGAGTCCATAGCTTTTGGAGAATGTTATTGTTCACATACAATGATTTTTAGACAGTGTGTGGTTTTCAAGTAGATAATCAACAAAGATTAGAAATGTCTTATTCTTAGCCGGGCATGGTGACCCACGCCTATAATTCCAGCAACTCGGAAGGCTGAGGCAGGAGGATCTCAAGTTCAAAGCCATCTTTAGCCATCTTAGTGAGCCCTTGTCTTAAAATAAAAAATTTTTAAAAGGGCTGAGGATGTGGCAAAGTGGTTAAGTGTTCCTGGGTTCAATTCCCGGTACCAGGAAAAAAAAGTGCATTAGTCTCAATTTCCCTGAAAATCCTAATATCGAACACATATGTACATTTTTGTTGGATATACACCTAGGAATAAGATACACCTAACATACTATGTTCATCAAATTACATCTACTATATCTACTAATATATATATAGGACTAATTATAATGGCCCCAAACTATAAACAAACGCCCATCAACAATAGAATGGAGAAACAGATTAAGGCATAGTTGCAGTGGAATACTATACAGCCATGAGAATAAATGAGCTATAATCACATGGAATGACATGGGTAAACTACAAGATTAAATTTTGAGATAAAGAAGCCAGACTCAAAACAGCATATACTGAATTATACCAAAATGGACAAAAATAATCAATGCTTTTAGAAGTCAGAATAATGGTTTCTTTAGGCAAAGGCTGGATGGGACCTGGAAGGGACAAGGAGAATACTCCTGGGTAATAAGTAATGTTCTGTTTCCTGATCCAAATCCTACTGCACAGATAAATTCAGTTTGTTAAAATTGAGTTGTGGACTTACTGTCATTTTTACTTTTCAATCTCTGTTATATTTTGAATAACACTAAAAATGGAAAAAAATCCTCCCTACTCTTGCAAGACAGTGTTTTCTTTATCCTATGATAAGGGGTCTTCTCACAGTGACCTTACACTGCTTTAAATTAGAGGATCGTGGATGTATTTCATGCACCTAATTCAACTCTAACTTACTTGAGGGCCTGGACTCTGTCATTTACCTTCACTTTCCCTCATAATATCTAAGTGTTTTGTTGAATGAATGAAAAAAGAATGAAGAAATAAATGAACACCTCAACCTTCAACCCTTTGGGCATGCAGGGGTTGTTATGAGGACTGTGAGCATTGTATGATCTTATCATCCACCACAGTCTATGACCTTCCTGTGCACAATGATCCAAAAGGTAAAAGTATAGCACCAATCTGAAGTCACTAGATACAATAAGACAATTGTTCACTTTGTGAAAAGATTCATGGTTAAATTTTCCTATTTCATCTAATTTTTATTATTCATTCAACATTTATTTATTCAACAGTATGAGTAACTTTCCTAGGCAGTTCATTGACATTGATTATGTCATTCTTAAGGTAACAAGGGTAGTGGTTCAGAAGGTAGCATTTGGATTCAGACAAACCCACATTCAAATTAAAATTCTCTGATTTAAAATCTGAGCGGTCACAAGTACATTAGTTGAGGTCTCTGGGCCACAGCTTCATCACTTCTACAATGGGAATGATCACATCAACCTTACTCCAAGGAGCAAATGAAACAATGTTTGTGCGCACTTAGCCTGATGTGGGGGACATTGCATATAAATGACGACTTTGTGACCATTTTCACCACCACCACCATCACCACCATAATCATTATCATCAGGACCAGAGATTAAGTAACTTTCCCATGTCAGTCCACAGTCATGCAAGTGAACTGTTGATTCTATCACAAAATACATTTCTATGCCCCTCTCTTCTCCATTCCCAATGCCTCCACTAGGTTACAGATGTCCCTCTCTGGCTCTGTCCACTTTCACAGGCTTTATAAGTTCTTTTTCTCTACCCCTCCCACTTTCATGGATAAGGCCCCCATAACAAAATAGATTACCAAGAGAAAGGCATGCAAATTTATTTAATAAGTTTTACACAACAGGGGAGCTTTGATAAGAAAATGAAGACTCAAAGAAACAATTAAACCTTGGTAATTTTTATAGAAGTTCTGGTGAAGAAGGAAGAGTTGTGGAGAGATATAACTGGGCAAAGAATGTAAATCAATGGTAAAAAACAGAAGCCCACAAGGCCTATTCATTGAGAGTCTTCTCTGAGCCTGTGTGTCTTCAAAGACACGGATGCTCCTCTCCTCTCGGTAGAGGGAGTGCACCTCTTCCAGGAAGGTCTGATGACTTGCTTCAGGGGAGGAGAAGAGGGAAGGCTAGAGAGACCTTTCTGCTTCTGCAGTTTTCTTAAATTCCTTCAGCTTCAACATGCCAAGATGACATATTTTGGGGGTCATGCCTCCTGAACCCCGTTACTTTCCTCCCCTTTCACCCTCTTCAATCTTCTCATGGCATCCATAGTCAACTTTTCTTTTTACTTTTTTCTTTTGGGTGCTGGAGAGCAATCCAGAGCCTTGTGTGGACTTAGCATGTGTTCTACCACTAGTTCACCCCATGACCTTGCGCCCTCTGGTAGCTTCCTTTGGATTAAATCCCACTTGCTTCACCATGCCCTGCACCACTGTGCCTCCTCACTGTGCTGCTGATGGTCTTCCCAGGACATTGGGAGCATCACACCTGCTCTGGCCTCTGCTGTGCCCTTCACCTCTTGGCTTAAGGGTTGGCCCAGAGAAGGCGCCAGGATGCTTTGTTTGAATAGATCTTCCCGGTTTCTCTGTAGTCTCCAATGGGTAGGTTCCACATGTGTAGGCTTACCTGTTTATTTTCTGCCCCTCCCTATAGACTGCAAACTCCCTATTAGTCTTGCCATGGTTGTGATCCACACCACTGAATGGTTATCACTAACCTGGTGCTTGGAACCAATTTCTTCATTCAACAACTGTGGACTGACTGCCTTTCATGCGCAGGCGCTGGAACTGCAGATTGATATACATGCTGAACAAAAAGAAAGCGGTGAATGAGGTGGAGAAAAGAAAACCAGGAAGATGGCTGGGGAAGGTAGAGGGACAGGAACACAGTATAAATTAGGGTGCTCAGGGGAGACCTCACCACTGAGAGTGGATATTTGAGCAGAGACTTGGATGGAGGATGTGAGAATGAGCCATGGGGATTTCCAGGAAGAAATGTCCAAGCAAAAGTTAGGTGCAATGGGCTTACGGCAGGAGAATGCCTATGTGAGGGGTCAGTGGCTGGAGCTGAGTGAGTGGAGGGGACAGTAGGAGAAAATGACATCAGAGAGGTGGCTTCTCCTTGGAATGAGAGGAGGAGCCACCCGAGGATTTTGAGTGCAGACCACAGTATGATTTATGGCCCACGGGGATGCTTCTGGCTACTAAGCAGAGAAACATCTATGAACTGGGAGGGGGTGACAGTGAAAGCCCAGATGTCCTGTAGGCCAGGGAAATAACAGTGATGGTTTGGACCAAGGGGAGAGTACTAGGATTGCTGAAAAGGTGTCAGAGTCTGGATATAATTTTGAGATAAAACCGAAAGGAATCACTGACATGCTTGTTGTAGGGTGTGAGGAAATAAGGAGGAGTCAAGAATAAATCCAAAACAGATGTTCAACAAGCCTTTGTTGAATGAATGAATGAAATGGACGAATGAACGACACATAGGTATTAAACAGCAGGACTGAGATTTAAAGTAAAAGTAAGATGTCAAAATACTGTCATTTTTAACCTTTAGGAATATGACAGAGAGGGCATGTCTTCAGAAAAATGCACATGTGCACAGGCGTGCCACATTTACACACAGTTTCAGAAAGCTCCCAGAGCCTGCACTTCATCCAACATAAGATTTGATGTACAAAAAATCAGTTTACATAAACTTTTTAAAAACACCTTTTCTGTAAAGTGTCCACTTCGATCTCACAAAATGGATGAGGGGAAAAAAGAAAAGTGAATTTCTGTTTTCTATATTTAAAAATAACCACTATATTGCATGTATTAGAATATAACAGTGTTTAATTCAGTAGTTTTAAAAAGCAGTAATCAGGGTCAACCAATCCGTCTTCATATTTTCTAAAGCCAAAAGGAAACTATGCATTCTCTCATAGTCAGATCACAAAGTTCATAAAGCATCATTTCTTTACTTCTGACTGATTTATAACCATTCAGTCCAGTAATACCAGTTTTCTCCTACTGGTAGAAGTTTTCCATTGGTGGATTTCGATGCCTTTATTTAATAACAAATTTAAAAATGAATTTAATAAATGCAATTTGGTGAATAAAATCAAAAACATGTTCTGCTGGGGGAAAATAATAAAATGTATTTCTAGAAAGAGCTACAGAGCTGTTTTATGCAAAGGCTAGACCAGAAGACTGAAGGTCAAGGACTTTTCAGAGCACGTGAACATCGATATGATTTATTGCACCAGAGTGAGACAATTCAGCCCAGCCTTCCACCTTGGGGTAAGTTTAAAAAGGCAGTCCAAAGGTTGCTCAGATCATGGTCAGATTATCAGCTTAGTTTAAGTAATCTTCATCGGTATAGATAAACAAAACATGCAGCTATCTAAGTCTAAATTATATTTTTAAGCCCTCAAACAGGATTTGTAGAGAAATAGGGATGTTTTATGCCTTGCTGCATAATTTAAATAACTTTGTTTAAATTCCAAGGACTGTTTTTCAAAGTCTGTCACAATTATAAAACTATTTCAAGTCAACGGGGATCACAGAGTTAAAACTCAAAGAGCTCATAGCACTGGGCTTGCTCACAAGATGTGACTGCCCTAAAGCATTTGTCTAAGAGCCAAAAAAAAAAAAAAAAAGTGAAAGAAAGAAGAAAAAGAAGCAAAAAGATAAAAAGAAGAGCAATAGAAAAAAATTGCCCAACATCTTAACAAGTTATCTCTTATCTGAGGGAAAAATAAAAAATAAATAAAACCTCTGGTCCTGGGGTTTTGCTGCCCAATCCTGTCCTAGACTACATCCCGTTGACTTAGACCCTTGGAGAGGTGAGAAAAACGTCTGTCATGTTCACGACTAATCTCTTAAATGATGTGAAAAAGCAAGTCCACAGAGTTCCCATTCGCTAAGACACAGGAACTAACAGAAAGACCTCAAGAAAACAGCCTTCAAGCCTTCATTCAGACTTTTGGCTTCCACTGCCTGGCAAGAGAGTCAAAATCATGTCTAAATTTTCTGTGGCTCCTTTCTGTAAATGACATATGAGCATTTGCCCAGGGAAAGCAAGAGACAGACAGACATCGGGCACTTTTTAAAAATCTATAAAATTTCATGGTCCCAGAAGCAAAAATGGTATCAGTTAAACCAGGATCGACTTGAGTTATAGATGTGAACTTGGGTGTGCAGCGACTGTCATAAAATGAGAAAATATATTACAGAGATGCTGCTAATACACTCCCCACATTCTGAGCATTTGTCTGTAAGTCAGGATGCAGTTCAGTTTGGAGTCTTGGTGTTAACATGCTTTCTTAGCCGAAAGTAGAACAGCCGCTGTGGTGTATGGTATGAATGCATATTAACAGCACAGACATTTGCATATCTGGAACTATAGTAGAAAATGCATAACAAAATTTCTTTGGAAAGACTATTGTACAAACACATAGAAGCCTTGCAAAATCTTGACATAACAACTTTTTGTTTCCCCTTTTTAGTTGAAAATATATATATAACAAGCTCAGATGTCCAAACAATAGATTAATAATCAGAAGACCTGAACACGGATTGTGCCTGCCCACCTCTTCATCACCCAGGGTCTTTCTTTCATGTTCAAAGACAGGAATAGAACAGACTCAAATATTTTCACCAATCAACTTTCTCATTTTCCTGCACATGTAAAAATAAAATACAAAACCAATCTGTTTGATGAACTATATTGGTGATAGTTTTCTCCTGACATATCATTTCACTTAGACCCTGGATTTTTATTTGCATGTTTGTGATGCCCTTAATTCAATGCACCTCCTAGAGACTTTGCATGTTCAGAATACGGTGGAATGCACCAAATTCATGGCACTGTGGGCTGCTTTGTGGCTGATGTCGCTAACACTTGCATTCCTTTATATTTAAAAATTAAGTAATGTAAGAAGGAAAAAAAAATCCTGAAACGGTTTTTTCTCAATGCCGATATAAAAAGTGTGTGCAGTTTTTGAACCAAAAACTGCATGAAATACATTCAGTGCCCTTGTTACCAATAATGTACCCTAAAGGTACAAATTTTAAACTGGTGTTGGTATGTCAGATCTTTTTAAAAACCACGAATTAGGTGAACCTACCTATTTTAATTTATACTCATACTCTGATTTTAAATTTGCATTTTTACAGGGCCATTTGGGGAGAGAAACTATCCACCTTTACCTAACATGATCCTCCTTTTTGCCCACTCCCCCATCTTTTCTAGAACTATCCAGGAAAAGTAACTTTTGAAGGAGGTGGAAATGAGTGTGAAATGAGAGGAGCAAAACTGAATTCGGTTTGAAGTCCTGGGTGCCAATTTGGATTCAAAATGCATTAAAGCAGCAGAATTCTAAACCTTTCAAAACTGGGATTTATAAGGGGAATGCTAACACAGATTCAACAGTTGCAGCCTGCCAGGGATTAGTCTAATTCCAAAAGCATACTCTCTCACTTTAGAGGAGATTACTCAGTTGTCAGACAACAAAGGTTGTGTTTATTTGTTTATCTTTAAACTTTTATTTTTTTAAGTTCACTGACAAGCATTCCTGAAATCAAATGTCCTCTTGGCAGAGGGGGAGAAGCAGGGAGCACAGGAGAGGAAGGTGGAGTTTGCCTTTGGCTCCACAGTCCCTTTTCTCAGTCAGGCTGAGCCAGCTTTGCTTAACTGTTTGCACCCTGCTTTTGTGAAAAAGAAACCGAAAGTGGGTGGAGGGTGAAAAAAGATAACATGTAATAAACCTGGTAGGGACAAGCAATTGGGCACTAACAGAGGGCGATGTTTAACTGGATGTTGTTCTGCAGGAAACAAAAATGGGAGGAGATTTTTAAGAAGAAAAAAAAAAAAAACTGGAAGCTCCAAAAACACAGGAAAGCTGATCTTTGATTAAAATACTCAGCAGAATGCTAGGGAGAGAAAGACAGAAACCTAAGCGATCATTTTTATGTTTATTGTCTTAAATTAAATGAGAAGGAAGAAGCAAGCTAATACTGGGAGAGAGAGGGGATAATAAAAGAGTAAAGTTAGTGACTTTTGGTGGAGGACATACTGTATAGTTTGAAATCCTTAACAGTGGACTTGCAGTGTCTCTGTATTATACATAATTTATAATATATGTGTGTGCGTGTGGGTGTGTACACACACACGCCCACACGCACACACACAGATACATGTAGCCTCTGGAAAGTTGTTGAAAGAGACCGGCAATTGCAGGAAGGGAAGCATTGCAGGATGTCTTCCACAGACCCCAGTAGAAAAACTGTCCTTTCATTTTGAAGTCCTAAGAAGCACAGAGGTCTTACATTTTAAGAAAATGTACAGACACACACGCACAAGTCCCATGCCATGAAACAAAACGAGGAAACAGGAGCCCTTCACTGACTCCTGTTTGCTGACACTAATCTTAGTTTGGTTATGCACCCAAGACCAGCTTCCAGCTCCTTTTTACGGCTCTCTTTCCCTGGGTACCCAGGTGCACAAAGGAGATGGTGATCTTTACAAAACAACATCATCAACAACAACAAAAACCTCTCGTTCACACAAAAGCCCACCTTGCAAATGAATGGAATATTAACGACTACCTAACAGTTGCACCGTTGGCAGGGCGAAACTGAACACTAGCAGTCTTTCTACAGATTGCCAGTGAAACCGAAGCAGCTCGAGGAGAAACGCACCTACTGTATGTGAAATGCTGGTGCAGATTTTTTTCCTATCAGTCTAACCTTCTGTGTTGATGCATGAATGCTGGTACCCACTTACAGGGATGCCAGATGATCAGTGCAGAATGAAGGTCCCAAGAGAGAGGATCACATGGCTCTCTCTGCCCTGTGACGTCACTAGCAGATGGCATGGGTACCAGCTCTGGCAGTTGGCATCAATGTCACTTTTTAGAGATCAATGAGATAGTGCAGATATACACAGATCTAGAGGCTCCAGGAGACGATGCGACACTCAGCCTGAAAAGATTTGGAAGACCCAAAATGAAAACTGATTATTGAATGAAATTAAAACCTAAGGTAATATAAATAAAGATATACTTCAATTGATGCTGGGTTTGCATGCAAGTATTTAAAGATACAGTATCACTGTCTTAGAGTATTTGGATGCTCTTTGCCATCTATAACTTCTTATCATATTTCATTCTTATGATGTAATTATCACATACTTTCACTGCTATTATGTAACACTGCAAGTATGTGGACATTACTGAGAGTTTGTGTGTGTGTGTGTGTGTGTGTGTGTGTGTGTGTGTGCGTGTGCTGAGAGGGCTGGAGATTGTTACATTGAAAAGTCTCTGTTTTAGTGTGCCTATTTGTTTGAAGACTTTCGATGAAAATACTTTCTGCTTCACCCAACAAAAACCAAAAATGCATTTGAAACACAAATTATTTTCCCCTTTCATTTGGGATTCTGAACACACGTGCACAATTGCAGTCAGAATCCTTGGACCGTTCCCGTCAGATATTAGCTAGAGGGAGACTTCTGTGGCTCGTAGAACAAAAACACTGCGAGAGTGGTTTTTGTCCAGGGTGATTTGAACAGCAGTAAACAGACAATTACATTTGAGAAAATCTTAAACGTAAGAGCAGTCTCAACATTTTCTTTGATTTAGAAAATTGCCAAAGATATTTTATTTTTCTCATACATTTGTAGAGTTGCTTTTTTCCAAATTAGCCTAATCCCCTTTTCTTTTAGAAGCCTGAGAAAACAGTGCTCTTTTACACAACTCTTTACTGATCAGAAAAAAATTAGTGTTTAAAACTGATCTGATTAATCTTTTCTTTAAATCTGTATGTTCTAATAACCATTTATCTAAATTCACAGTTATATGAGAACAGTAAATAAAGTTAGGGATTTTTTTTCCTAAAAATTCCCACAAATTTGTCAGCTAATGGAGAAATAGCACTTTTCATTTTATAAGCTGGTTTCTGTTCTATTTTGTTCTCAGGGGAATTGGAATTAATGAAATTCTGCATTGCTATATCATGTTTTGCATTTTCTTGAATTGCACAATCCTTTCCATGTATTAAAATCGAGTATCAAATCAAAGAGAAATGGAGATGGTGGTGGGATTATAGTAAATGCTTGCGATTTTATTTTCTTTTGATAATTTGCCTGTATAAATTAATCTCATTGCATGCATCAATGTTCTTATAATTACTAGTCTGCACAAACTCAAAAATTGTATTTAATGCCCCCAAATTAGCCCTGGAATCAGTCTCTTTCATATATTCTTGTACTATTCTGATTGTCACCAAATGTGTTTTAAGTGTGTTAACTTTAAAAAATGAAAACGTTTTAAATATTGTGCTGGCATTTTTTCAGGTAATTTAAGATTAGAGAACCATGTTAACACTACCGTTTGATGAGTCTGTTGTAATGCCAGAATCCCAGATGTGCAGAAAGTTTTCTAGAGAATGCGAGGACCAGAAGCAAATTAAGAAACCAGAAAGCTTTTCCAAACAAATTGTCCTTCGAGGAAAGAGCATCAAGAGGGCCCCTGGAGAAGAAACTGAGAAAGAAGAAGAGGAGGAAGATAGAGAAGAGGAGGATGAAAACGGGCTGCCCAGAAGGAGGGGTCTTAGGAAAAAAAAGACCACCAAGCTCCGATTGGAAAGGGTCAAGTTCAGGAGACAGGAAGCTAATGCTCGGGAGAGGAACAGAATGCATGGCCTCAACGACGCTCTGGACAATTTACGAAAAGTGGTCCCCTGCTATTCTAAAACCCAAAAACTGTCCAAAATAGAAACTTTACGGCTGGCCAAAAACTACATCTGGGCACTTTCGGAAATTCTGAGAATCGGCAAGAGACCAGATCTGCTCACGTTCGTCCAAAACTTATGCAAAGGTCTTTCCCAGCCAACTACAAACTTGGTGGCAGGCTGCTTGCAGCTCAACGCCAGGAGTTTCCTGATGGGTCAGGGTGGGGAGGCTGCACACCATACCAGGTCGCCCTACTCCACCTTCTACCCACCCTACCACAGCCCTGAGCTCGCCACTCCCCCAGGGCATGGGACTCTTGATAATTCCAAGTCCATGAAACCCTACAATTATTGCAGTGCGTATGAATCCTTCTATGAAAGTACTTCCCCTGAGTGTGCCAGCCCTCAGTTTGAAGGTCCCTTAAGTCCTCCCCCAATTAACTATAATGGGATATTTTCCCTGAAGCAAGAAGAAACCTTGGACTATGGCAAAAATTACAATTACGGCATGCATTACTGTGCAGTGCCACCCAGGGGTCCCCTTGGGCAGGGTGCCATGTTCAGGTTGCCCACCGACAGCCACTTCCCTTACGACTTACATCTGCGCAGCCAATCTCTCACCATGCAAGATGAATTAAATGCAGTTTTTCATAATTAATGAGGAAAATGAAAATAAACAGTGGTCATTCACCTCCCCCGTCTAATTAAGACAAAGCAGATGCTTATGGGCTTGAGTAATTGGCACAACTCTATCTAAGGTGTTTACTAGTTTCTGAAGTGTGTTTCAACTATTGTGAGAATTTTCTATGTAATAATAAATCTCTTTTCGTATGAGAACTTCTTTTCCTTTCCTTTTGTCTGTAAGGCACTGTGATTCTGTTTCTACTGGCAGGATTTTTTTCTTGTTTTCTTTTCTTTGAAATTCACTTCATTTGTTTGAACAAGGTGTCTAAGAATATACTGTTGAATAAAGACATGCACACAGCATAACTCAATGTCTATTTTGGTTGTACAGTAATTATAAAAATGCATGTTATTAAAATCAGATGAGTAAAATGATGTGTTTATAATTATTGGGAAATTTATGTATCTCTGAAAATTGAAACTTTAAAATAACAAGACTATCACTACGCTAAGCAGTGATATTGGAAGATGCATTTGAGGATGTACAACAATATAAAAAGCTATGCAATTTTCTGTTTATTAAGGATAAATCTAAATGCATTCAATTGGTGGCTATTCCTCTTCAAGTATTAGCAGATGGGACAATGTGGTATTTGGGTAGGTGGTATCACAGTTTGGGAACAATTATTTCAATCATAAAGAAAACAGGTTTTCAACACTTGTTTTGTATTGTTCAGAAATTATCTGTACAGGTTTGTTATCACAGTGTATAATTGTGTTTTTCACCCCACATTTTTAAAGCAATTAAATGTAGATATTTCCACTCGTAAAGGACATCGATTAGCTGTGATATTGTTGCATGATACTTATTATTTCCTGGTACACAGCTGCTTTCTGTCTCCAACGCCCCCCTCCCCATTTCAGAAATATTTCTGGATTACAAAATCATATGAGCTAAAACAAATTTCTTAAACTAAACGGCCAAAGCGCTTACAAGAATTTTTTTTTTAAGTATCTGAAATGAAAGAAAAGGAGCCCATGAGGGTTAAACATCCTGGGGAAACAATAATAAATCCTGGTAACCTTATTTGCCTAAATTCGGTGGCAAATTTCCAGCAAACACCAGAGTGGATGTTAAAAACGAAAGGTTTTACTCCATGCAGTTTAAATGTCTGGCCGATTAGAAGCTAAATTCTGTGTGATTAAAAGTTTTCTGACAAAAGGCCACCTAAAACTTAGTTTAATAGCGTCTGGGGAGCTAACCCTCTTAAAACAGGATTGAGTCGCTTCTGGAATAAAAGGCAAGTTGGCCACGACCTCTCTTAAGACGCCCTCTGGTGCAGGTTTGCCTCCCAGAGGAGGAGAGTGGACAGCTGCGCAGGCTGGCCAGGGCAGCAGGAAATGGTGCAGGAGTGGCTGCACCGCGCGGGTCTGGGATGAGGCCGCCAACGCTGCCCGTCGTGCGTCCCGCGGGCACATCCAGAGCCAACGCAGGCCCGACAGGGCCTGGCGGGTAGCGCGCGGGAGAGGATGCAGGTGGCATCGCGCCCCCGCCGAGGTCGGCAGTGCACAAGCTGCACTGCCCGTGTCCCGCCCGCAGTGGGCGCCCTGCGGGCATGGGGGCCGCTCCCTGCGAGCCCTGCCAGCCGCCTCCCCGCAGACCTCCCGGGGATCAGAGAAAGGGCTGTTCCGCTGGCGGTGCTGGAGAGCGCACTGCAGCGCGGGACTGGAGACCCAGCATCAACCAGCATCAACCAGAGCCGCTTTACCCGCCCCGTCTGCTGCAAGGTGTGTTGCAGCAGAGACAGCTCCAACTTGTCCAAGTGCCGCCAAGAACTGACCCTGTCCTGCCCCTCCCAGGTTGGCGGAACTTGGTGTGTCTCAGTCTCCAGAGGGCGGCGGCGCCCCGTTCCTCAGCTCTCCCAGCTTTGAGTCCATGAGGCTTTGGTGCCTGCAGCGGCCACACCGAGGGGTGAAAAGGCCGAGCATCTGTTGGCCGGGACTTGGCGGGTGGTGAGAGCTCTCGTTTAAGCCAGGGTGTGAGCACCTGTTCACTCAAATCCCACGAGGGCAAAGGGGAAGAAGAGAAAATGTGTCCTCCCAGGGTAGAGAGAAGTTTGCTCAAGGTAGGGAGCCTTCTGTCCCCTCTGTCTCGGCACAGAAGTGACTCGCGCTTGCTTCCCTCCCATATGCGCACAAAACCTGCTCTCCCTGGGATTTTGTCCAGGATTCCCGGGTCTCTTTAAGAACCCTTAGACACTGAGAGCCCGGTCACTGTGCGCCCCAACTGAGCAAACAAGACAACAAGAAAGTGAGGAAACATCTGGAAATTAAAGAATCTGGCTCCCCTCAACCCCAAGATTTGCCTTTTAAGTCCCTGGAAGAATAGGTGTGGTCTCCCCTATCCCTGCTGCAAGGTGATCCGCTGCCTGAGAACAGCGCTGCACCTGCTTAGAATCTTGGTTCAGACAGCTTTTGAAAACCCGCTGTCTTTCCAGGGTCACAAATTCTTGTTGGAAGGAGAGATTTCAACAGAAGATTATTCTCCCGTCTCCCTTCTGGCGAGTGGGAGAGCTAAGAAGAGAAGCAGCTGGCTGAAATGGGAAGAAGAAAATGCACAGAAGCTTCTGATCCCCTCGCTCTGTTAAAAAAAAAAAATTCAAGTAAGAGTGGGGTTTTCAGGTGCAGACCCATGAATGGGAAGGTTCTTCTCATAATTGGGATGCACAAAACCAGTGCGTACTTAGTCCTTCTTGACGGCTGACGCTGCTGGTATTATGTGTGAGCATCTAGTACAGCCATAAAAATAGGATCCTAATTATAATAAGTTACACTCCATGTATGTATAATATGTCAAAATACAATCTACCATCATGTATAGCTAAAAAGAACAAATAAAACAATTTTTTTAAAAGTATGTGTGAGTAGGGTGTTAGGCCAATCCCTGGGGCTTACTCATCCCTTATCCTTCAGATGTCCCTGATGAGCCCTGGCAGGGGAACCACCCAGCCGGTCCCTTTCACATGTCATCAGTGGCCATGTGTCAGTTTTCTTCCTCAACAGAGCTCTCTCTGTTCCCTGTTTACTGAAATCTTGAGAAATCATGAGCCGTTCATTCCCACCAATATCACAGATTCCACATGCTGCAAAATGGTACTTTTTAAGATACACTCCAATAGAAGAAAAATCGTATAGCACAAAGAGTGCATTTAGAATCAGGAAGGCTTCGTGTCAGGTGTAGACGGAAACCCTTGTTTTCCTGATGTCATGCTTTCCTCACTTGTAAAGCAAGAAAGATTTTCCCTTCATCTGAACTCTTTTAGTGGTTATTATCTTTCAAATTAACTAGGCATCTCATCTTGAGCTGAATTGTTATGAATCTATATTTACCTTCCTGGAGTTTGTCCTTTATCAGCTTGTCCATTTTCCTTTTACAACTTTCGCACAGGCACACATACGTGTTTGTCTTTTGTGGTAGGTAGGACTGGTATGGCCATTCCAGGGGAACCAGAGGCTTAGGTTCCTTCTACCTTTTTATGCCATTCTCCTTATCATGGGGCTTCCATTGTCAAAGTCACATCATGGCCCAACGTGGCTGCTGAAGTTCTAGCCATTGT
Organism: Geosciurus inauris; assembly: GCA_004024805.1. Lineage (NCBI taxonomy): Eukaryota > Metazoa > Chordata > Mammalia > Rodentia > Sciuridae > Geosciurus > Geosciurus inauris. The sequence continues at coordinate 57,842 of PVHX01000777.1, read as the reverse complement.
TTCCTCATTCCAATTAAGAAGAAGAAAAGAGGGTGGTAAAAGGGTATCCCACTCACCAGATTAGACTCCATGGGGTTTCCATGGAATGATTTCTATTTAGATTTCACTGACCACTTCTAGATTTAAGAAGTAACCTTTATAACAGAGTATTTTGCCACCTGGAATAAAAATCAGATCCTGTCAATAAGAAAGAAGAAGAAAATGTCTTTAACTCTGCCATGTCCCCAGTTCCTTTCTCTGGAACCTTCTACTTTCCCTCCAAGCATTCTCCTCCTGCTTCTACTCTTTCCCCTTTGATCACATACATTTGTGTTATCAAATTGTCTCTTACGCTCCCCCAACTTGTTGGTTCTAAGGTCTACCTTTAAATCCAGGTCTTCTCTCCCCTCTAATGCGCAGCCCCAGGTCTCTCGTCCTGTGTTTTGAAGGTTATAAAAGGAGAGAGTTTCATCTACCACTCCTTGCTACTTTCCCTGGTCACTCTTTCCAAGCCCAGGTTGCCCATGTTTTCCTCCAGTAAAACACCATTGGGTTGATATGATGGATACCAACCACCTTCAACTCCAACATCATCCTTTGGGCCTTGAAATTTCTCCTTGAAATCAATCAATATCTCCCCCCCCCACACACACACACACACATCACCTGTGTGAGTCTCTGACCTATTAGAAAAGACCTGTTCTTAATTTGGAGAGCAGGCAGAGTGTTCAAGTTGCTGGCCATAAAGTTCTCATCACCCAGCTCACTTGCTCCCTGGATGCTCAGCCACCCCAGGGAGCCGGGTCAGGGAGAGTTCAAGTGCAGCCTCATCCTGCACTTGGAGCTACTGCAGCCTGCTTCCTCTCAGCCCCCCACTTGCCAGCTGGCCTCGCTCCATCTGACACTTTCTCTATTTATATATGGGGTATCCTCCCTTCTCACGGTGACCCTATTTCTTAGGCAGGCTCCCAGCAAAACTCAAATTTCGGACAAAGTTCGAGTTCTTCCCTTGAGCAGCTACATACCAGAGGCATAGGAAAGGTAAAGTTGTTAGCCTACCCTTTCATCCTACAGCCCAATCTAGCTTCTCATTCTTTTTCCTTCCTACCAAAGTTCTGTAATAAGTACCTGGCACAGAGTGCTTCTACTTTTTGAGCAATCTCTTGATCTCCTGTGGTCCTTCCACCTCATTGAGGCTGCAGGTCTCAACCAACATTGTTGGCTCTCAGTTTCCTGTAAAATAAAGATCACTGGAGGGAACAAGTTCTAAAGTCCAATGACTGTTCTTCAGTCCTGACTCTCTCTGCTCCCTCTCTGGCTAAACCTGCCCTCCCAATATAGCACTTGGTTAGCTCTTCTTCCTCCTCTTCCTCCCCCCCCTCCTCCTCTCTTCAACACGCAGCCCTCTGAGCATCTCTCCACTGTCATGAAGACCCTATTTCTCCTCTCCTGTCCCCTCCCTCTACCAGACTAGCAGAGCTATTTATTAAACCACTTGGATATCTCACTATCCCCTAAACTCAATCATGTCTACAATGAATCCTTCTCCAAAATTCTACTTCCTCTTACTAGCCATTTCCAGAACATTCCTGCAGTTCCTTGTGAGAAAACTCTGAGCCTTATTTGAGTAAATGAAATTGGAAATGTGAATAGCCCAAAATGAAATTGGAAAAGTGAATAGCTTTCTCTTTCTGGCCATTCCCTTTCTCTCTCTCTCTCTCTCTCTCTCTTTCTCTCTGGTACTGGGGATTGAATCTAGGGCACTTAACTACTGAGCCACACCCTCAGCTTTTTTTTATGTTTTATTTTAAGACAGAGTCTCGCTGAGTCTTGCTTAGGACCTTGCTAAGCTGCTGAGGCTGGCTTTGAACTCACAATCCTCCTGCCTCAGCCTCCTGAGTCACTGGGATTAGAGGCGTGCACCACTGCACCTGGCCTGGCCATCCCCTTTGAAGTTAGTCTCAGGACCTATTGGTTTTTCCTCGTCACGTCGCATAAAGACCAATACACTGGTTTCCAAGCTAATTTCCCCTGCTCCATCCATTTCCCAATGCCAAATTAATCTTCCTAAAACACCCAATGCAACAATCCCTTGAAGTAATGCCTTTCATGCTTCTCATTTTCTACCTGATAAATGATAAAGTGTATCTTAATTTTTCATCCATCTAAATCTTCCCTATTAAAATGAAAAACAGTTGCTCATATCATACAATACTTCAGAGTGTTCAAAATGCTTTGCATATAGTCACCCTAATTAGTCCTAAGAACATCATCAAAAGGTAATAATTCTTATGATCCCTATTTGATCAGAAACGGAGAATCAGCAAAGTTGTGTCACTTGCCCACAGGCACAGAGCTTACGGACTTTGCTGTGGTGTTGGAAGAACAAAGTGTCTGTTTTTCCATCTCTCCCCATACCATGATCAACACAGAAAGTTTCTGTACCCTAGAAGGTGTGAGGGCAAGCCAACCAGCCAGCAATTCTACAGTGGACACCAGCTGGTTGTCCTCTATTTTCCTGTGATGATAGCATCAGATTGAAGGCTCAGTCCCCAAGACTGCCCCCACTCCACTTCTGATGCATTACAAGCCCCAGGTTATGTTTTCCTGTGCTTCTGACCAACCAGTTCTAAATCAGGATTCCCACAACCCCTTCTTGGGTCAATTAATTTGGCAAAGTGGCTCACAGGACTCAGGGGACTCATGTTTACTGGTTTATTATAGAGGATAGGAAAGGGTACAGATAAAGAGATACATAGGGTGAGGTATGAGGGAAGGGCATGCCACCCTCCAGGAACCCCCACGTGTTCAGCTCTCCAGAAGCTCCTGGGCCCTGTCCTTTTGGGTTTCTGTGAAGACTTCATTACACAGGCCATGGATGACTGTGTCCAACTGTGACTGGATGAAAGGGACATGACCTAATGCCCTTAGGGGAGGAAACCCAGCAAGTTGTATCTGTTCAGACCTTTCTTTGCTTCTCATACAGCTCTCTTCCCTCCAGGGTATGGGCAGGACCCCTTAGGAATGAGGAGGGTCCTAGGACCTGCTATCCCATAAGGGTCGCTCAGAGAATTCTTCAGGGCCAGCTCCAAGACAGAAAGGCGGGGAGAGGACTAGAGCGTCTGTGACCCAACCTGGGGAAGAGAAACTCATGTTTCTACAGCCCTCCTCGGAAAGGAAGTTGAGGCAAGAAGCATGGGTGAAAACAAAACAAAACAAAAATATGTAGCATAATTTCACAGTTGAACAAACTTGGTCCTCAGATTGTCACACTCAGGCAACATTTCAAAACCACTCAGTTCTCTCCCATATCAATGGTCAATTTGTTCAGACAGTATCTTAGGGGTTAGTGTGTGTGTGAAAATGTTTCTGGTCACAGTGAAAACAGGTGTGGAGAACCAGGAACTAAGATGCCCCCACCTTGGCCCAGCATCCGTGGTCTCTGAGGAACAAGGCTAGACAACTTCTCTTCTGCAAGAACATGCCCCTGAGGTCGAACCTGTTCACTGCCTCTGTCCGCCTTCCTGTCTTGTACAGAGCCACCTGTGTAAGAAGTTCTCTCTTCTCTTCTCTAACTTCTCAAATTCATGTGTGCTTCAAGATCATCTTCTACATGAAGCCTCCAGGATCTCTGTCGCCTGAAGTGGCATCCTGTTGCTAAGAAGTCCCAGCCCCAGCATTATCAACAAACTTTTACTACCTAAACCATGTGATATGTAAAATCTTGTTTAGGTCAGATATTGCTATTTAACTTAGAGATCTAACTTGATTATTGGCTCCTGGAGAGCAAGGTCAATGTCTCCTCCTCTCTGTGCCTCCAGAGCGCATGCCCTTGTTAAACTCTTGATTCATTGATTGTAATTAGGGATATAAGCTCTGGTTTTATTAACGAATAATCTCAATTCAAAGGCAAAGCAGCATGAACTTGTCACATCCAACAACAGTTGACGCTGAGCAACCATAGTAAGGTTCGGATTTATCACCTTTAAAGTGAGAAGAACGACACATACGTCACAGGGATTCTGTGAAGATTAAACAAAATCATTTGTGAAAAAATACTTAGCTTACATCCAGATTCAAAGTAAGGAAGCCATCCATGAGGCCAGTTCCTATTGCTATGATTGATGTGATCCATACCATGGGCTCCTGCTGAATCTGAACAATGAGTGGCAATATTTTTCAAAGCACCGATTAGGTCCAGGTAGAATGTTTCAAGACAAAGTTTGGTCTAGTGGATGGGGTCGGTATATTTTGGAGTCCCTTCCATGTGGTATAGTACTAGTTCATCTGAAACTACTTCAGAAACACACGTAGACACAACACACACACAGTAGTATGATGTCAAATGTCAAAAATTTGGAAAACCACTGATCTGGAAGATACCTGTGGTGGACTAAATGTACAAAAAACCTAAGAGGTCAGGTTCTGCATTGCCTGCCCTTCTATTTCTGAAGTGCACTGTAACTTAGGTCACACTCTATCATACCAGAAAGGGGAGAATTCTTGGGAGAACACTCTATAGGATCACCTGCCAGTTTCCCAAGATGACATTTGCAAAGAAGCAGGGCCCTTTCAGTGCTAAGCCAGGGTCTTTATTTCTTACTTCTCTCTATAGTTTGAAAAAGGCAGTACTACATTTAAGTACTCTGAGGGGAAGGTGGTGAAGAACTTGTGTGTCCTCCTCTCCTTTTGACATTAGGGAGGAGAGGAGGATGCAGGAAATTCAGAGATCTTACACTGAAGTCTAAAGCAAGAACAACAACAAAAAAAAAAAAATCAAAAAAGGTTAGAAGGACGCCTCAGTAGTGCCTGCAGGAATCCAAACACATCCTGGGGACATTAGGATTCCCAAGGTTTCCTGAGCATCAAAAATCACCCAGGGATCTGTTTTTGGAAAGCCAGTTCTCAGGATCCACCTCCACCTACTGAATCATTCAGCTCCTTCACTGTGTGGTCCACGTACACGCCTGGAATGCCAACACTAGATGTATTCCATACTGCTAAAGTGTTCGTCATCTTTCTGTTGTTGTAACAAATACCTGAGATAAATTACCTTATAAAGAAAAAAGGTTTATTTTGGTTCACAGTTTTGGAGGTTTCAGTCCAAGACCAGTTGTTCCTGTTGCTTTGACCCAGTGGCAGTCCATCACAGTGGGAGTGCATGTCAGAGCAAAGCTGCTCACCTCATGGCCAGAAAAGGAAACAAAGAGAGAGGAAGAGCCTGGGTTCCCTTAATCCCCTGCAAGGGTACACCCTCAATGACCTTAAAGCTCCCACTATTCCCCACCTCTTAAAGTTTCCACCACGTCCCAACAGTGCTAGGGGCTGGGGACCAAGCCTTCAACACATGGGTTTTTGGGGGAACATTCCATATCCAAACCATAGCCCTGAACATCGAACACAATCTTGAGAGTGACAGATGAAGATTAGTGTAAGGAGATATGCAATGCCTTAGAGCAAATCTTGGGGACCCTCAGCTCTTAGTGAGGTAATTTGATGCAGACAAGGGGAAGAACAGAGGAGGAGGAGGGATGCCAGGTGCCCTTGAGTACTTGTGACAAGAGAGTGGAGTCAAAACATGAGCATCAGTGGCTGAGTGCAGCCACAGGTGTGTGCTGTGCTGGGACACAATGGCTGTTTTTCCTTCTCATGTCTGAGGAGCCAGTGTCCTCATCAATAATTGGAGATACCTGTCAAAGACCCTGGGAGCTAGGCGCAGTGGCACAAGCCTGTAATCCCAGCACTTTGGGAGGCTGAGACAGGAGAATCGCGAGTTCAAAGCCAGCCTCAGCAACGGCGAGGCGCTAAGCAACTCAGTGAGACCTTGTCTCTACATAAAAACACAAAATAGGGCTGGAGCTGTGGCTCAGTGGTGGAGTGCCCATAAGTTCAATCCCTAGTAGCAAAAAAAAAAAAGACCCTGGGATCTGTCATTGGAGAGCAAATGACCCTCAACAATGTTGACATTCTTCCAGGCTCGATTTTCAAATGTGTCTACTCTCCAATCCCACTTCCTGAACACTCCATGATTTCTTCAAAATATAAGGGAAGCGCATTAGTCATGAGAGATCTTTATGTTTTTGTGTGAGATAGGACTTGAGCTACCAGGAGACATCTTGGGAGATCATGAGCTGGGACTGTCACTCCTTGTTTGTGAGGGAGAAATCCAGAGGTGCTGTAACCCTGGGAACATTCTATGCAGACAACTTCATGGGAGTGCCCTAAAGGAAGGACCACAGGCCAGCAACTAAGCTTGTGTGCTTGTCATCATGGAAGCACTGGTCTTATGGTCTACAAGATCCCCTCCAGTGAATTTAGGTGACTATTCGAGGGGATCCCGTGTCACATCAAAAAGAATTTAGCATGTGGTACATATACACAATGGAATATTACTCAGCCATAAAGAAGGGTGAAATTATGTCATTTGCCATAATGGAAATGGAACTGGAGGCTATCATGCTAAGTGAAATAAGCCAATCCCAAAAAACCAAAGGCCAAATGTTCTCTCTGATATGTGGATGCTGACACACAATAGGTGTGTCAGGGGGAGTGGAGGTTTACCAGGTTGAACAGGGGACAATGGGGAAAGGGAGAGGATAGGAATGCGAAAGACAGTAGAATGAATCAGACATAACTTTCCTATGTTCATATATGAGTACACGACCAGTGTAACTCCACATCATGCTCAGTCACAGAATGGGAAGTTATACTCCATGTATGTATGACATGGTAAAATACATTCTACTGTCATGTATAACAAAAAGTACAAATAAACAATTTTTAAAAAAAGTTTAGCAGGAATGCGAACAGCTAGCACCTTCTGGGGAACTGAAATTTGGGGCAAAATAAAAATATGCTCACATTCCAGGTGGATAGTTCAGGGCTATATAGGCATACATTTCAACTAACTTATGACTCTGGCTAGAAAGAGAGTAGTAGAAATACTGTCAACCTTTCTTACCAAAACAAAAAACAAAAAAAAAAAATGTAGAGCAATACTTTGGCAGTTTCTTCATGTGTCTAATTAATTTTCAAAATAATGGGTCTTGGTCTTCCCACCCTCTATCTCAACAGAGAGGAGAAAAGTGGAGGAATCCATGAAAGGAACTGTTCCTTCATTCAACAATTATTTCTCGAGTCCCTGTTCTGATCAGCACTCCTCTGCTTCAGGCATGAAGAAACAGGGAAGGAAGAGGGGAAGGCCGATGCCCTGTGTTGTGAAGTTTCTGGTGTGGTGAGGGTGCCTGTGTCCTCCTACCTGTGGGCACACTGCTTCCCATATTCTGCACTGGCTGCTGCACTGGTGTGGGGAGTGGGCGGACTCGCTGGTGAGAAGGAAAAAGCACCCATTCTTTCAACAAATATGCATCTACAAGTTCACACACTGCACTGGGAAGAGTGGATATAAACATGAGAAAAACAGCCAGGTGCGGCGGTGCATGCTTGTAATCCCAGCGGCTCAGGAGGCTGAGGTAAGAGGATTGTGAGTTCAAAGCCAGCCTTAGCAACAGCGAGGCGCTAAGCAACTCAGGGAGACCCTGTCTCTAAATAAAATACAAAATGGGGTGGGGATGTGGCTCAGTGGTTGAGTGCCCCTGAGTTCAATCCCCAGTACCCCTCCCTCCAAAAAAAGAAGGAATGAAATGCCACCATCCAGGGACAAGAAATACAAGACAGGAGTGAGACAGACATATTTAAAAAAAACGGAATTATTAAACCAAAGAATTTTGTCTTAACTCATTTGTGCAACTATGGCAAAATACCACAGGCTGGGTAATTTAAAAGGAAGAAAAATTTATTTTATATCACTCTTAAGGCTGAGCAGTGTAAGGTCAAGGCACTGGCACTGAACATGTGGTGAGGGCCACTGGATGCTTCCAAGATGGAGCTGTGTCCTTACATGGCAAAGTGTGTGTGTGTGGGGGAGGGGGGGCGGGTGCAAAAGGACCAATACTGTGTGAAAACTTTTTATTACGGGTGCTGGGGATTGAAGCTAGGGCCTCATCTATGGTAAGCACACACTCTGCCACTGAGCTCCACCCTAGCTCTGAAGCCTATTTTCTTTTTTTTAATTTGTTCTAATTAGTTATACATGACAGTAGAATGCACTTTGACACATCATACATATATGGAGTATAATTTCTCATTCTTCTGATTGTGCATGATGTAGAATCACACCGGTGGTGTAACCATATAAACACATAGGGTAATAATGAGCTGTTCATTCTAGTATCCATCCTACCCCCACACCCCCTCTCCTCCCATTACTCCCCTCTGCCTAATCCAAAGAAACTCTTCCCTAGCCCTATCTTATTGTGAATTAGCATCCGCATATCAGAAAACATTTGGTCTTTTGTTTTTTGGGATTGGCTTATTTCGCTTACATGATATTCTCCATCTCCATCCATTTACCTGCAAATGCCATAATTACATTCTTTTTTAAGGCTGAGTAATATTCCATTGTGTATATGTACCACATTTTCTTTACCCATTTATCTGCTGAAGGGCATTTAGGTTGGTTCCATACTTCAGCTGTTGTGAATTGAGCTGCTATAAACATCGATGCAGCTGAAGCTTCTTTTCTAAAGGACTTAATTGCATTCACAAGGGAGGAGCATTTATGACCTATTTATCTTTTAAAGGCCCCAGCTCTTAATAACCCCACAATGGAGATTAAATTTCCACAAGCATTTTAGAGAGACACACACATTCACACCATTGCAGCTTTAGTGGAGGGGACATGGCAGAGGTATTACCTGCTCAGACCCCCAGGCCCATTGTTGGGCCTGGAGAGGAGTTATATGGAGGAACAGACACTTAAGCTGAGCCACGGTGGGTCAGGGACATGTCACAGGTGGGCCTGTGTGGGAAAGTGACTTCTAGGTTATTTTTCTTGTTATTTCCTATGGAGATGTGACATTTCCTAGCCTCCCTTTCTCTCTTTAGTTGAAAGATATTAGAAAAGAAAATTGGACTAAGCTCTTCCTTATTTCCAGCCATGCTGCTCCTATGTGTGCCCAAGAGTTCCAAGTTAAGGAATGGTGGGAGGCCTACAGAGGGTCCAGTGTCCTCTGTGATTAGGGGGAATGGGCTCTTCAATTCCAGGGTGTAGCTGGCGAACACACTGAGCTCACACTCTAAGGGACTGTCTCTGACTTCAACGGATCTTTGCTTCCACCTGCCTTATTTCTTATCTTATTAAGCAATTGGCTTCAAAGGGGAGAAAGGGATGCTACCTATAAAGAGTCTCCTCTAAGACTCTAACAGGGAATTTCAGGCAGAAATGTTTACCTAGGGAAGGGAAGATCACTTTCAAGACTTACAAGTTCAGTATGATGTGGTTGTTTGGAGGAACAGAGAGATTCGCCTAAGAGGTGCCTGGGGAAGCTGGCCAGGGGCCATACCAAAGAGTGCCTCTCAGGCCCAGAGAGTCAGGACTTCATGCACAGAACACATCAGCAGATTTGGCAAAGTGAGAGCTATAACCATAACCTAGGGAAGCAATTGGAAAATGGCTTCAATGAAAGATGATAGGAAGGAGAGGAGAGGCTTATGAGAGGAAAAGTACAGAAAAGCAGTAGTACTTCAAGCTGAATCTGGAAATGGGGAGAGAAGAAAGGTCAGATAACAGCTTTACATCTGCAGCTGGGACCTGGTAGGTTTGGGGTCATAACGTTATTAGGACCTTGTGTTTGAGCTTGTCTAAATTAAGTACCTTATGGAACATCCTGGCTGGTTACAAATAGGGGGCTGAATGGCAGCTCTCTGTGTCTGGAAATCCAAAGAGAGGCTTGGGCTGCAGTTGTAGACAGGGGCACGGATGGGGTCAGACTCAGAGTGCAGGGCCTGAGAAGGAAAGAGGACTCAGAACAGAGCTTTCTGAATGTAGCTCCTCTTCACTGTATACAGGAGAGGCTTTCTGTGTTTGAGATTCCTCCCAGAATTACTCTAGGAGCTGTGCCATCAGCAATGCCATAGCTTGCAAATGGTTGGTCCCCTCCAAAACTCATGTTGAAATTTGATTGCCACTGTGGTGGTGCTGGCAGGTAGGGCATTTAAGAAATGATTAAGTTGTCAAGAAGAATGGACTGGATCAGTTCCCTGAGCATGGGTTGTTATAAAGCAAGCCCAACCCCTCGTGTTTGTCTCTTCCCTCTGTACCTACTTACGCTTCCTGCTTTCCATCATGTCATGACACAGTACAATGTCATGATGTGGTCATCAGAGGTGGCCACCCAAACTTAGACTTCCAGTCTCCACAAATGTGAGCTAAATAAAGTATACCATCTCAGGTATTCCATTGTAGCAATGGAAAATGGACCAAGAAAAATTATGACATCAGGTCTTTGATTTCTGATTATGCAAATATAGACTTTTTTCAAATCCATATAGTAAACATTATGTTATCTGTGAATGTTTTTCTTTATCTTCTGTGAATGATTTTTCACTTCACTGTTGTTAGAGGTCTTCTTTGACATAGAAGTTGGAAGCAGGGGAGATGGGCCATTTGACCTAAATGAGACCTAACAGAGGTAAGGTTACTTCCCATGGAAGAAAAAGAAAATGAATATTAATGTATAAATATTAAGGCTCTGAAAGACTGTCACTACATGGACTTCTTCAAACCTCACCTCATGTATTTCTTCCAATAGTTCTGAGACATGAGTTTGGTATACGAATTTCATTTTGCAGACAAACAGTAAGTTTCAGAGCAATGAAATAATTTTCCCAAGCTCACAGTGTCAATGGTAGATCTAGAACTCAAGCTCAGTCTATGGACTAACAACCTCACAATCACCTCATAAAACATGGTTCCTCAGAGAATTATAGTATGCCCCATGTACAGAGGCTTCTTCAAAGCAGATCCTGTGTTAGTCTTTATTTTGTTGTTGTTACTATAATGAAATACCTGAGGTAGGATGGCTATAAAGAAAAGAGGCTATTTTCTTTTTTTAAATGTTATTGTTTTTTATACTTTTTATTTTATTTGCTTATATTTATGTGGTGCTGAGAATCAAACCCAGTGCCTCACGCATGCTAGGCAAGCACTCTACCACTGAGCTACAGCCCCAGCCCCGAGGCTATTTTCTTTTTTCTCAAAATTTCAGAGGTTGAAAATCTGGTGTGCACCTAATGGCATCATGGCATAAGTGCATGAAAAAGGAAATTATCATATGGCAAAGCAGGAAGAGAAAAAGAAAGAAACTGGAGTTTCACTATCTCTTCTTAGGGCACACCCATAAGCCTAATGACCTCCCATTAGGCTTCACCTCTTAAAGGTCTCACCTTCCAACATTGGCACAGAGTGAGGACCACACTCCCAACACATGAGCCACTGGGGAACAAACCACATCCAAATCATAGCACCACATCTAAAAACTTCATGGGTACAGTCTCATTTAATTCTCCCAACATTTTGGATATATACTGTTATTAGCCCCATCAGGAAGTTGGGGCACAAAAACTAGCCCAGACCTGTATGGTTAGTAACAGTGGAATAAAAATTCCATCCAAGAGAGTCACCTCTGGAACTCATACACTTTACCTCCAATCTGAATTAGCTAACTTAAGAGAATCAACCATAATGCTCAAAATTTCACATTGACATTAAAGCATGATTAGCTTCAACTCAGCAGGAGAGAGAAAATGCTAAGTTATATGATAAAGACAAATTACCTATAAAGGAAGAGAAAAAAATTCTTGACACAATTCAGTTCCACCTGACTGTGTTAGGATGCTGATTGTGGGTAACAACACACCCATTGTTTATCAACTAAGTTACTCAGTCTGAGCAAGAATTTCCTTTCTAAAAATTTGGCATTAGGGGAAATAGCAAATGAACTCTTAAGCTTTCAAAATGATAATCTAGCATTACTTAAAAGTCTACAAATTTGTTCCTAAATGTATTTAAATCTTACCAGTGAACATGATGCTGGTTATTAAAAAGTAATTCTGGAGAAATTAGCTTGCAGCTACAAAATTAATATAATTCATTTATTACTTGCAGCCACAAATCAAGATGCTGTTAACACTGCTACACACAATTTAATATGCACAGTAAGTTTCCATATGGCTTCAATTTTAGGTTTCTGGTCACTCCATTGAATCATTTACAGAATAGCCCAGCATGTCTAGTCAGGGAGTGCTTGACCTAACCAAAATGTGAGGCATGGGCTTTAAACTGAACATTAAAGGTTTGGTTTATTTCTTATTTTTATCATTTTAAACAAGTATATATATTTAAATCTATAGACTATTACTTAGAAACTCCTTGATGGGGCAAAACCAAAAGTATTCAATCTCCAATATAATATTAGCCAAGACACTCCTATTTTTTTCTGGTCCTCAATTTCCTTCTTCTTTTCACTATTTTCTCTTAGAAGGTAAAGGAGGAGAAATAAAAGGACCCTCCCCCCACTGAAGAAGTTTGAAATAAAAGAATTGGCTGCGCACAGTGGCACATGCCTGCAATCCCAGTGGCTTGGGAGACTGAGGCAGGAGGATCTCAAGTTCAAAGTCAGCCTCAGCAACTTAGTGAGACCTTGTCTCTAAATAAAATATTAAAAGGGCTGGGGATGTGGCTCTGTGGTTAAGTACCCCTGAGTTCAATCTCTGGTACCAAAAATAAATAAATAAATATTTGAGAGCTTACATTGTCATCTTCATGATCCTGCCAGAATAATGTGTTGTAGGTTGGGCTTCATAGCTAGATCCCATGCCTCCATTTAAAAGAAGTTCATGTTCCAAAAGGAATGAGAGACACACTCCCTGCATCATTCTAGAAGAGAAATAAACATGGTGGTTATTTTTCCTTTCTCAGATCTAAAAATGAGGATTGCCTTTAATATTTGGCTTTCTGGGGGACCCTGTGTCCCTTGTCACCTCCGTGTCCCTCACTCACCTCCGTGTCCCTGTCGGTGTGTTTTAGAGAGGGCAGCTGCTTTCCCTTGTAAGGAAAGCAACTTTCCCACTATGAAGGCTGGGAGAACAGGCCAAACACCTCAAAAGATTTTTCTTCCAGAATTTGCTCTGCATCTCTGATGCACAACCCCATGAAGGTTGTGATGAAGTCCGTACATCTCACTCTATTAGTCTTGCCAGATTTTTCTGCTGTCACATCCCAAAGTTAAACTGACAAGGGAAACCTCTGATTCAGGGGAAAATTTTATCTTCTCAATTTCTATCTGGCAATCTCAGCCTTTTGCTTCTGTTCTCCTCAGGAGGGGTGGAGAGAAGGAAAGGGGAGCTGGGAACACGGAAAGGCGATAATCCTTTGCTCTGACTTGTATCAAACAATGATGTTGTACTAGAAAAGAAGCAAGGCTAGCCGAAAGAGACAACTCCAAAAGGCTGCAGTTCTCCAAGTAACACCAAGGTGCACATCTCTGCAGAAGTCTTTAGTGTTTTGATCCTAGGCTAGAAAAAGCGGAGCTGATAGCAAGTCCACAATAGTATTTTACCATCGAGCTACATCCCAACCCCTTTCATTTTTTATTTTAAGGCAGGGTCTTGCTAAGTTGGTTAGGGCCTTGCTGAATTGCTGAGGCTGCCCTCGAACTTTCAATCCTCCTGCCTCAACCTCCACAGCTGCTGGGATTATAGGCATGCACCACCACACCCTTACGAGATTGTATTCTTAATAGTGTGTTATAATTATATCATTCTCTAATCAGTCTGTGAAAGCTGCACACACACCCCCTGTAATCCCATCTAGTAGAGAGGCTGAGGAAGGAGAACTGAGAGCCACTGACAGATTTGGGTCACGTACTATAGGAGTTGGCAAGAGATACTGGTTAAGAAAACTTCAGAGGAAAAGAAAGTCTGAATCATGGCTTCTCTTTGCCCTTTCCAATCTGAACATGCTTTATCCACCCCTCTCTTGATTTGCTGGAATATCTACTTCATTATCTCCTTATGTTGCATTTATTCACCTTATGAACCTTTTAGATTCTGCAAATACCTTGTAAAGCCATATGCTTGCTATCCAAGTCAGTGTTGACTCACGTGGCACTCAGCATAGCATCCAACACAATCTTTAGTACATGGTAGGTGCTCAATAAATGTTTAACCAAATCCATTGATATTGTCTCCAGAAAAATGCCCTATGGGTTTACCAAGTGCTATACTGTCATAGAAGATGAGGATGAGTCTAATTTGTGTTTAGTATCAGTTTGAAATGCTAATTTCTTATTTGGTTTCTGAATGCCAAGTATCCAGGACACCACGTGGAGTCTGACATATAGACAGGGTAAAAAGGTGCCGCACAGCATGAATAAAAAGATAGCTATATTTCATATGAATCATTTTCTGCAGAGGACCCCAGAAGGAGATCACATCTCTTTTCATGTTTTTTAATAAGTTTGGAAAATGGCAAGTGCTGCCCCTTTAAGAAATCACTGAAGTCAAAGGTTGGTCCTAGGTCACTCTATGAACTACCAGGATCTCGGTAAGAAGTAGTCGTGAGTACATTTTCCTAGTTATTTGTTAATGGACAGAAAAACAGCTTCAAAGGGCAAAAAGCTAGGCAGGAAAATAATGAGGCGGAGGAGAATCACTCCCATCTGATTGGAAAGGGATCATTAGAAGGGAATCACACAGAGGAGCCCTGGAGGGCTGTGATCTCTCGCTTCCAGCTTGTCCTAAGCGATGTGGGGCAGAAACCACGTGACCGGGAGGAAACAAAATGCCAAGCCCGTTCCCCTTTCGCAGAGTGACTGGGCTGTGCATTTGCAGGGTGGGGGTGGGGTGGGGTGAGAGGTGGGGGCGGGGATACTGAATTGCAAAGGGGGCGGGGCAAGGTCAGCATCCGCAAGGACTGCGGGTCAGAGTTGTGTAAAGCTCAGGGGTTCAGTGTGAACTCTTGGAATTTAAAACTGTGGACATTCAACTCTTTACACGCAGGCCTCTGTAGGACCCAGAAAGCAGGTTAGATTAAGAGGGGGACTGTCAGCCAATACTTGGCTACAATTGAAGAATAGCGAGAAGGTATCTGATTGTTCACATGATCAGATTCTTTTGTGTGTGGGTCTGTGTGTGTGCTAGGGATTGAACCCAGAGGTATTATACCATTAAGCTACATCCCAACCCCTTTTTGCATTTTTTATTTTAAGGCAGGGTCTTGCTAAGTTGGCTAGGGCCTTGCTAAATTGCTGAGGCTGCCCTCGAACTTTCAGTCCTCCTGCCTCAACCTCCAGAGCTGCTGGGATTACAGGCATGTGCCACCACACCCTTACGTGATCATATTCTTAAGAGTGTGTTATAATTATATCATTCTCTAAGTTCCCTATCACACAGATAATAGCGTTCAGAGTTCTAATCAGTTGTGCAAAAACCCTGTCCATTCTGTTTGGAGTCACCCTCCTTTCTTCCCAGATAGAATCAATTCTTTTCTATGGAGAATGATCTGTTTTTGCCAATACCACACATTCTGGCCTTGGGACCGTGAGCATATTACATGTCCCACCTGACCAGCTGGAGGTGGCCTTGTCTGTGATATCTTCAAGGTTTGCTGGTTGCTCAGGGGCTGAACTGGAATGTGGTGTTGTCAAGTATTGCTGTGTTGATCAGGCACCTGCCATCCTGAGCAGTGAGGGGTGTTTCCACTTGATCAAGCCACAAGTACGTCATCTGTTTTATCGGGCTCATTTTCTACAAACTGGACAACATCCCCTGGGCTTTCTCTGTCCCATAGGCACGGGGACTCTGAGAATCCTGGCTGTTGGTGCCAAGGTCCCGTCAACTCTTCTTCCCACAGTGCAAGGATTTGGGGCAAATATGAATTCTAGTGCACTTTCCTGGAAGTCCTAAATGGGATGCTCAGGATTCTCCTGCCTCAGCCTCCCCAGACACTGGGATTACAGGCATGACCTAGATTTGACTTTTAAAGTGGTGTTTGGTTAATGTGTTTTAGTTTTTCATGATTAGTTATAATAGTGAAAGTATTGCATGCTCATTGTAGAAAATTTATGTACATCTAGACAATAAATTTAAATAAAATATAACATCCTATTTTGATAAATTGTGCTTTCAGAATGACTGCAAAGGCAGGCCAAGTTCAAGCTGAGAATACCTGACAGCTTGGAGTTTATTCCTGGAAGCTGGCACCATAGGTACTGGCCTGCACCTCTGGTATTCCTATCCCTAACTCCATTGGAGCATTGCATTAGCCTAAATAAGCAAGTTCCACACTCTAAAGTGTGACCCAGCAGCCAGCAACCCTGACATCATCCTCAAAGATATTCAGGAAGGGAATTCTGGAATTTTTTGGTCCTGGAGTTCAGTTCAGTGTATATGCCCGATTCAAGGAAGACATCTACCCTTGGCCCTCTGCTCCTCTGCCTTTCTCTTATTATATGACCATAACTCACAAATGACATTTTGGGGACATGGTTAAGAGAAGATGACTAGGAGATACATTTAGTATGTTTACATGGGTCATACTACTTGTAGCTTCTCTTGGTATATTATTCTATATGTGTTACATAACACAGAATAACACAGATAAGAATGCCAAGTGATTTAAATAGCTGGGAATGGCTTGCCTAGAAGAGTCCTACCACCACCTGTGCCGACTTAACCCTGTACTGAGATGAAGCTATAGCACCAAAATTTGTCATAGGAGTGTGTCCTCTAGCACCTGGCATGTGTGGGAATGGAGGAAGATAAGAAGCTAGAAGCTAACCAGACATTGTGGTGCACACCTGTAATCCCCGCAATTTAGGAGGCTGAGGCAGAAGGATCGCAAGTTTGAAACCAGCCTCAGCAACTTAGCGAGGTCCTAAGTAACTTAGCAAGACCCTGTGTCAAAATAAAATATGAAAAAGGCTGGGGATGTGGCTCAGTGATGAAGTACCCCTGGGTTCAATCCCTGGTACAAAAATAAATAAATAAATAAAAAGGCAAGCTGGGAAGCAGCATCAGTGGGGAGTTCTTCCAAGGACCAGACTATGTAATTGAAAAGGGGACTTTCAGTCATATCCACGTCTGGCCCAACGGAAGTTCTCTCCTACCAGGAATAAAACTAATAAAGCAGCAAATCCAAGTATAAGGGCAACAGTTTTCTCCTTTTGGATGCAACAATATATTTGACAAAGCTAAAAACAAAATAACCATTTTAACAGTCATTTGTAGAAACATTTTGGAATGTTCAATAAAGCAAGTGCAAAACTGCCAGATTGTTATTTGAACACATGTGAAGTATATCTTCTTCACTAATCATTAAATTTATTTGCACACACACACACACATACACACACAAGAAAATGCAGATAAAAATTATGAGCCTTTAAACAAAAGCAATATTGTGATCAGCTATGGTAGCAAAAAGACTGGTTTTCCTTCTCTGTTAAAAATTGTGAAAGCAAATTGTCATATGAAGAGATGATGAATTATTATGCAGCCGGAAAACGTAGGAGAAAAAGTCATTTAAAGTTGTCAATTAATTATTCAAACTATTTTGTACACACACATTTTAGACTTCACAAAATCTGTAGTATTTTTCAGTTCTTAAAATATCTATACTATGTTGGGATTTCTTTTCTTACTTTAAGGAAATATTCATTTGGAGCCTAATTTTGTAGTTTTCATTTTGCCTTCTTTTTGTTAAAGATTTCCCTCCCCACTAATCAATGGAAGTTGCAGGCTGCACAGACCTACTTCTGCCACTGGGTACAGGGTTGAAACAGATGAGCTAAAGCAAGTAGTCCCAAACCTTGCAGATGGGATAAAAGTTCAAAAAGGCAGACAGACAACCAGACAGTTTAAACAGACAGGGCAACGTATTTTTAAATTCAGATCAGAAGTCATGAACATTGACCAAACACTAATGTATTCAGAGTAATAGAAGAAAAAAGTCATTGTGAATTTAGAAAATATTTCAGCTACAGATATTGTGTTTTATTTTCTTTCAGGCCCACAAACAAGCTGAATTAGTTCAATACAATATTCAGTCACACAGATATATCAGTTGATAAATTTAGAAAAAAAATCCATTTGTTATTTAGGTCCATTTACTTTTTATTTTTGTACCAAGGATTGAATTCAGGGGCACTTGACCACTGAGCCACATCCCCAGTCCTATTTTGTGTTTTATGTAGAGACAGGGTCTCACTGAGTTGCTTAGCGCCTCGCCTTTGCTGAGGCTGGCTTTGAACTCACCGATTCTCCTGTCTCAGTCTCCCAAAGTGCTGGTATTACAGTTGTGCACCACTACACCCGGCTCCATTAACTATTTTTGCATGGAAATAGTGTGGTCCTAAAACTCTAAACAAAGCTATCATTTTTTTAAAGGCAAGCGATTTTAAAAGCATAGACTCTAGATACACCTGTGCAGATGCAGACTGTGGCTCCATTGCCTACCCTCTTTGTGACCTGGAGCAGGTGACTCACTCTTGCTGACCTGTTTTCTCACTGTGTCTTCCACCTAACAGTCGCACCTGCCTCATAAGGTTGATGTAATGGTTAAATGAGATAATGCATGTAACATCTAGACAATGATGCCTGACCCAGGGTCGGGGCTGAATTCATGCTACGTCTCACTGGTTCATCCAACGCCTTTCTTACAGACTGTGACACGATGAACCTCGATCGAGCCAGAAAGAGTTACTACCAACCCTGAATCAGATGGGAGCCAAATAAGTTTGGCTGGACAAATTGCTTTGTCTCTAGTCTAGTCACACTGTGGCAGAAACTCTGACAGGTCATGCAGTGTTACATGGATGGGAGACCATGGCAAGCAGGATATTAAATTAGCCATGAGTGTAGCAAGTGATTGATATCATCTGGAACCCTCTAGGATTTCTCTGCATTGCTGTGCTGATCAATTTAAAGCACGGCATTTATACTTGCAGTCAGATGTTGGAATTCTCGATTTTTACACTGAGCATCTTCCAACTACCTGACAAAATAAGGAAAAGAATTACAAGAACAGAATAAATCTCTAAGTGGTTAATTGTCATAGCAATAAAACCGAAATAGATTTGTCATGTGATCATATTACAAGATTCTCAGTTCTGTTACTGATTATTCACCAATAAATATTTAAGAATTTCCTGCTCTAATGTAATTCTATTGCAGATTAGCTAATCAAAGTAAGAAAATACTAGTATTTCTCCTCTTCATATTTACAGTTCATTCCTTCACATGAAAAATTAGCTGTGGGTCTACTGTAATAGTATTTTAGAAAAAAGAAACATAAAAGCACTATTATGTAAAAAGCTTAGTAGTTTTCAGCTTCACACTCAATGGCTGTCTGGAGAATAATGTATTCATTGCACAGAGATTTCTAAAATGACTATTAGCTCCATAAGCTTTTATAGATTTTTTAATAACAATTTCCTGTTAAAATACAAAAGAAATTAATAGAATAATTTAGGCCGTGTTCAAAACTAAAGAACAGACAAGAATTAGTTCTTTTCAATGGTTTATATCCCATAATAAGCTATATAAAAATTAGCCTTTTTTTCAATGTTGAGTCAAGAAGTGTGAAGTGGATGGACAGATCTATGTCACGTTTCCTAATTATAAACTCCTAGTATTTTAGTTAATGCTATTTTATCAAATATGTTTTTCTCAGGCTACTGGACACAAAATGCTCACGATGCTACAGTTAAATTTTGTTTTGTTAAATTACACTATAAATAGTAATGATTGACCCAGAAACAATACTATAAAAAAGGATAGAGGAAGATTTCTGGGTTAAGATGGCTGAGACCATGTGTTGTTATCATTTTCCTCTGAAATTCCCTGAAAACACAGGAAGAGGTTAAAAAATTAATAGCATGGCAGCAATAGAAATTTGGAAACTATAGCACTGGCAGAGGAGAACCAGACATAATCTCTCAAATCCCTAGCAGAAAGAGAGAAACACAACAGAAAACTGCAGCCATCGCCACTGGCTGGCTAGTGAACGAATTAAATGGCAATTGAAAAAAAAAAGTTTGAATGGTCACATCTCATTTCTGTGCTCCCAACCTGGTATTTATGGATAAAACTGATTTAAGAATTGTGACCTCTGTGACTTTTAATAATTGGCATGGGGCAGTAGAAGGTGGAAGCATTCTAACACACATATGGCCACTAAGAAATTGGTCCCTGTACCTCTTGAAAAGAAAGCCCAGGCTCCTCCACCACATGTCCACTTCCTCCATCCTCCTCACTGATGCCAAAATGTTTCACTTGAGCATACAAAATAACCCTTCCTCACAATAGTGCTGAGATTCAATGCTTTATGCTGGGAACAGACTACAAAAAATTGCCAAATATCTCAGGAAAAACTTCAGCATGAAAGAGAACCAGTAATTATCAAACAGAAGCAACTATACCCAGAGAACACAGATTAACACCGAAAACTTTTAGTATGTAACTCTGCAAGAGATCGGTGAAGCTAGCACATTCACGAATTTATGAAGAGCAGGCTACTATAAAAACAAATGGAGCTACAGTTCTTGTCAGTTAAAGATAGATTACTAGAAAAAAAATAGTCATTGGACAGTCTGAAGTGCAAAAGGTACAGCACTGAATACTGAATCATAATCCCTGAACCTTGTTCAAGCAGTGTTAGTCAATGTCTCTTCTATTGGGGCGGGGTGCATGAAGAATAAGGGGCGTGTTCAAGCATAGGGGCCAGTTGATTTGGATGCAGTGGAATTTGCTGAGCAGAGAGGACAATGGGAGATGATGCAGGTGTACAGGGAGAAACTGAGGCTGTCCTGGGGCTGGCAAGGAGTCAGTAGCTGGGCAGTGCAGTAACCGAGGGAGCAGGTTCAAGGCAGCTGACTGTTTAAGCCTCAGCTGCCTTTATCCTCTCTCACTCTGATGAGAGCTAATCCCAGGAGAGCCTACAAATACAACAGAAAACATCTGGCTGGATATTCTCAGTGCAGGAGGAAGAGTGAAGCGCTTTCTAGCAGCTGCAGCTCTCTGCAGGTAAGGAGCTGAGGATCTGGGGAAGCTGCCTGACCCACATCAGAAGGCATACCCCATCTTGGGCTAAGTAACACTAGATGGTGAGGAGCTAACTAGCCACAGGCAAGGGCATTCCCCTGTCTTCTAAAAGAATCCCATCCCACAGTATTCCAGCTTCCAGGAGCCAACACCTGCCCAAGCTAGAATTTAAATAAACCTGTTTTTTGTCCAAATCCTACCAATATCGTGCATCTGTGGGGGAGATTTACCCTCAGATGTCTGTTAGAGCTGTGTAGGCAACCGTGGTGGCATTTACACTTGTGTCATTGGTGGACACAGTAACAGTGCTGTGCTGGTAGATGCTTCACAGCTGGCTCTCCAGGGGAAACCTTAGATTGTAGCATTTGCCAATTTCTGTCCTTTAAATACTTTGACCATGGCCAATTTCAAGCTACCTATGTAACACCACCGCATGTGGTATTGTGAGGCAATATAGGGACCAGGTCCAAAACACTCCCGCCTGCAGATCACCCCTCTGTTGACATCGGCCTTCCAACACAAGCCTGTTCATTACCTGCTGTGATTTTTCTGACCCCACATGGACCCTCAGAAAATCAAACACTAAAAATGATTTATCTTTCCCTCTTTTGAAAATTAGCCAGCTCCTAGTGAGCATGGGCCCTCTACCACTGGAATGGAACTTTTATCATTTAAACATTTAGGCAAGAATAGTGCTGCATGTTTAAGAGAATGACCCATAGAAAATGCAGTTCAGAAACCTATTTAAATGACGCAAAACGGGGGGCCAAAATCCCCCTCTGCTCTAAAAAGCCGGAGACAAATCTGGACTCTGTTCCACTCTTTTCCCCAAGCTAGAAAGAAAGTAACTAGTTCATAAATTCCATCAGGAGCTTGGGGATTTTTGATGTAATGAGTTTTACAGTTTCAGAGGAGAATGCTTTGCTAATAATTATGTAACAGTAATTAAATCTGAAAAAGGCTGTACTCTAACTATGTTGATTTATTGCAGTTCCTACAAAGTACTCCTCGAGCGAGCATCTCAGTGTGTCTGCCTCCCTCCAGTTTTCTTTAAATTCTCACAGAGCACTGGGTCACAGATGGTCTGAGCTGCTATATTTTCCCTATTAAATTCCTAATAATCTTTTTCTGAGGCTGAGTCATGGAAGCCTGGGGATTTCTCATTTTAATTAGAAGGTTTAAGGAGCTAACTCTGTTTGAAATTTTCTCCTAGGAGGAATGGGTGCAGGTGATCCCATTCAGAAGAATGACACAGTACCGGGCTCAGGACCACATTTCCATATTAGATGGCAGCTTGCTTGGCTCCACTCCTATTTCTGGGGTTGATGATGCATTGTGTGATTGTGAAGAATCAACTTTGAAAAATAGGACTTATTTGGGGATTATTCTTTTGGAGACATGTGGGTGTATTTGGTTCTCATGCTTACTTTGCATGTAGAGCAAGGATTCAGGAATGTGAACTATTTATTTTTCCAAAAGAAGTTTAAATCATATCAATCTGAGCCATTGTTATCAGGAAATAGATTTGAAGACCATTTGCTTATACTTTTCTTCCTTTGGCTCCATCAGACTTAATTTTTAAATTTCCCAATTTTTAGGACAGACTCCTATTAGAGATGATCTTTGGATTAAGTTGTACTGGCTGAAGAGTATAAAAATGTGTACGAACAGATAGGACAAAATATTTCGAATAATACCTATAGTTTGTTGGGTGACCAGAGAGCGCCATCAGGATGAGTCATATGGCTGAAGTAAGATTATCTTTTAGAGTTTACCAATGAGTTTGATCATTTGTAGAAAACCTGTTATGTAAAATGGAGTGTGGGGTGCTAGGCACAGTTCCCTTGATAGTATCATGTACAAAAAAGAAAATGCTTTTTCTAGGACAGCTGTTCAAGTTTTTCTCCCCTAGTCACGGAGCTGGTTTCTCTGCTTTTGGAAAATAATGAGCACCTCACGCTTTTAATGTGGCACAATCCAAGGAAGTCAAACTGAACTGCCGCTACCTTTGTAGCTCCCTGTAGTTTTAACATGAGCACATGTTTCAGAGCTGGCAGCAACTGCACTTTATAAAACTAAAAGCAAGTGTAGGCAGCATGAATGTATCATTTTAAAAAAAAATCCATCTTGTAAATGCAGAATACTGTCTTTTTAGTTCATTAGCAGGAAAGATCCCCTCCTTTCACATCCAAATGGTGCTCTGCTTTCTGTCTGTATTATTTAATTCTCTGGCCCCATCAAGTTCAACTAATTGAGTCATATCAAGATTTGCAAAGTATTCTCGATCAGGTATAACTAATCTTCAGTGATTATTTCAAGGCTTCATATTTATCATAGCAATTAATTGGGTTTCCCAGGACAGGACCTAGTCTTTATAGTCACAATTTAAAATAAAAATTATTTTATAAATACCAGCATATTTACATTTTGTATTCTCTATTTATGAAATATGAAATTAAAAACTATCACATCTGTATTTCCCACTGTTAGGCTATGTGTCATCGGGTGAGTACATAATGAAAATTAAATCAGGAAAGGAAATAATAGTTCCCATACTAAATTCTGGGTTACATCAGAGGTTTCAAAAGTAAAGACATGGGCAGCTGGAGAATGTTTTGCTGAAAAAAAAATATTTTAAGGCATTTAAGAATTTTCAAACTGTAAGAATAAATTTTCTCTGATACCTCTGGCCCAAGCTGATGTTTCTAAAATGTGCTGGTTCTGGCCATATGTTTCGTGATTCCATTTGTGAAATGTGTGGACAAGTGGCTGGGGGCTGCCAGACTGCCTCTGAGCGAGCAGGTCGGCCTGTGTGATGGGTGCAGACAATACCGCAGGAACAAGCCGAGTGACAACCGCCCGCCATTGTGTGGGCGCTCCAACCACATTTGCCACAAAAGGCTAGATTTAGGAAAGGGGGCAGTTTTTTCATCTCATTAACAAAAATGGCTAGCCAGGAAAGTAAATTCTGTAATGGTCAGAGAGAAGTGTATAGGGATCCATGGAACTGGAAAGAAGTCTCAAGTTGTGTGTTTATTCAAATTTTTAAATGAAAGACAAAGTGAGTTTCTCTGAAAATTCCAGATCTCCTTGTGCAGACGTAATGGAGCGAAGGGAACATTTGGCCAGGGGAAGAGTTAAGAGCTGCAACCAGGTTCTTGAAGGAGTTAAACAAGAAAACATTTCCGACTTCTGATTAATGGCCAGGGACGTTCCAAGCTGCTTTGCCTACCTCAGCAGTACGTGGCTGGAGCAGCAGGGTAATATCTAATAACTAATCTTTGACACAAGAATTAAGTCATTTTGCAAGAAAGCAGATCATTAGAAGCCAAATTGAATTATAAGTAATACTATCTCTGTGGAGGATTGTAAATTAATTGGTTTTAAACAATAACATTTCTGTATTTTATTAAAGCAGCGTAAGAATTCGGTGAAGAAACGAATGTAGCAGATAAACAGGCCAGGTGCTGGTGATGCAAATGAAATAGATGACAGATGGTGAGTAGCACGCTCACTCACTGTGTGTGTATAATGGATAGAGGTAATCAAATTCCTTTGTGAATTGGCGACTTTCTTTACATCAAGAACTTTAACACGGGCTCGCTTATACTCCTCCCCACCCCTGGCCCTCAGCATGCACGTGTGCATGAACACCCACCCCTCTCCTTACATGCCCATAATCCTAATTACAGCCCACGTTACTACCAGAAAGATAGGCTATAACTCTATTTACATAACACCGTGCGCAAATATCATTCCACCAAATCAACCTGTATACACTAAACAACAGATTTCTCAAAGAGGAACATCTCACTAAGGAAACAAAGAAACCTGTTTAGATTAAAGATGTTCCATTCATTAAGAGAAGTGACACTCAGACCATGAGTCTGACTTCAGTGGAACAGAATTACTTGCCAGTTCATTACATGGAGTTTTTCTAATAGCAACTTTAAAGAGTTAGGAGCATTCTGATCATACCCCCTTCACCTCCTAATAATGGTAATGGAATCTCAACTCTCAAAGCAAATTTTGATCCAAGTCCACGATTAGATTAATAGACTGCATGGGAACTGATGTTTCTCCTCCCCATTCTGGTACCAAGGAGACTGATTTATTGTACTACTTCTGAGAAAGGGAAAACTATACTTAGCCAATATGAGAATGCGACTTCATATTTTATGTGGAACATAGAGAACTATTTTACTCAAGGTCATAACATGAATATTAGGACTCCTTGAGAATTATCTTGTGTGTGTTCAAGTCCATATTTCCAGTCCTATAGAGTTATCTTAGCTCCACTGGCATCTTTCTAACTAGACATTCCCATTCAGATGTTTTGAAGGGACCTTTAACATGGGTGTGACCTCACTCATCTCCAGAACTAGTTCACATGGAAAGTCCTCTTCCACCCACCTCCCTTTCACTCACACTTGAAATTCTGAAATTATACTCAAATTTTCTCTCTCTTCAGACTTCATGTCCCATTAGAATATAAAATCCATAGATTTTTCTTCTAAACTGTTGTACCATTTATCATTTCCGCCCTAGTCCCATGGCTGGGTTCTAAACTGAGCACCATGGCTGGCCACTTCTCTGGCCTCCTGTACGGTTCCTCAGATCTCATTTCTTATGTCTCCAGTTCCGGTTCCAATCTCCCTGCACAGGACTCCCAGGGCTCTCTCTTTCCTGTTTCAGCCGGTCCTTGGCTGGCCCTCAAGCTTACCCAGCCAGATTCATTTCCCATAGGCTGTGGCAGTGTTCCATGTGCATTATGGGCTCAGCTTCCCCTGGTCTGTACAGCACCCTGCTCACACCATGTCAGTCTCCTCTGATTCATGCAGTCCCCTACCACGTTCCTTTGACCTTGTGACCCTCAAGCACTCTGTCCCTTGCCTGGAATGCCTCCAATCCCTCTCTCTTCCCCTAAGCTTATCAAGGCTGCTCAAGCTCCCTTTTCTGTGAAGATTCCCCTGATCACTCTCTGTACTTCCCATGGTCAGAGGCCTACTGTGTGGTCTTTTCAAAGTACTTAGCATTTTGAATTGCTCTGTTGCATCACACGTAATAGTCTTCCCATTGAGACGAGGACCGTGTGTTGCACATGTCTGGATTTTCCCCATTAACAGACACTGTTTGGCTCCTAGAAGCCCTGGTACCTGTTTTCTTCCTGAATAGCAGGTAGCAGCATAGAGGCCCCTGCCCTTCTCACCCTTCCTGAGAACTTTATCACTCTGGATTCAAATCACTGCCCCTTCTTCCAACGCACTTGAAATTTTATTCTCACCGTGGTCTTCATGTATGGTCAAATGTCTGACCATACATCTGACCGGTGCCCCTCTTACATAAGTTCTTCCTGGACTACCCTGGCTTACTTTGGCACCATACTATTCTTTCTCCCTTGAGGAATCTTCCCATTTGATCTATCCTAGCAGTGCTGAACAATACAGTAAGTGCCTAATGAATGTATGTTTGCAGATGTGTTTATGGAAACGTGCGTTTTTGTGCTTTTTAGACCATAACACAAACCTACCAGATCATTCCAAAGTACACTTTATTTGCCCTTACTTCATTTAGAGACATGTGCCTGCCAGAACACCTCCATACACTGGGCCCTCAATTTGATTCCAAGAAGTTAAAATGACATTTGCACAGCAGGAGTCTGTGCTCAAGGCAGCACAAAGCGCTAGAGTTCGGTCTGGTGCTACTAATTTTGTGTCGACTCCTCCTAAGGGAATAGTGTGCTTTTAGGCTGTTTCTGGTTTCCTATTAGATGGCATTTAAGGAAGTATATTATATCCTGAACCTAAAAGGATCAGCTCTTTAATAAACCAAATTGACCTTTCTGCTTTTCCCCCCAAGGGGATTGGGGTCTTCCTCCTCGCCTTGAAGCCCCCTTTCTTCCCAGGCAACAAATTGATTTTGTGACTGTTTTGTTTCGCCTTTTCTCATGACAACCACATATATGGCCAAGAGTAATGACCAAAAGTCATACTCCTGGGCAACTGGGTACAGCCAGATGAGACCGTAAATATAATTGGTTGAATTAGCGAGGTAGCTCCTGCTCTGCTGGGCGTGTGTTCAGCTTCAACATCTTGCAAGAGATGAGGTCACCAGCGTGGCAAGGCAAAGTGGCAGCCCACCTGTTCATGGTCCAGCCCCAAGGCCAAACCAAGAGCCCTGAGTTTGTGAATCTTCCTCTTTGATTCTTTTCTTTTGGGGGGGTACCAAGGATTGAACTCAGGGGCACTTGACCACTGAGCCATGTCGCCAGCCCTTTTTTGTGTTTTATGTAGAGACAGGGTCTCACTAAGTTGCTCAGCGCCTTGCCATTGCTGAGGCTGGCTTTGAACTCGCAATTCTCCTGTCTCAGCCTCCCTAAGTGCTGGGATTACAGGCGTGTGCCACTGCGCCCGGCTTCTTTGATTCTTATACTTCCAATTGGGAGCTATTTTGTTTTCAACAACAAAAAGTTGTTGTTCTTTTTAATTATACATGACAGTGGAATGTATTTTGACATACTAGACTTATATGGAGTGTAATGTCCCATTCTTGTGGTTGTACACGATGTGGAGTTACACTGGTCGCCCATAGAACAAATGGGGCATAACTTTCCTATGTTCATATATGAATAAAAAGCTTTTAATTACCAAAGCTCTAGGATAAAGACAATCAAGTATCAGAATACTTGATGTTTTGGAACCTACCTATAATCCTGAATTTATCATGGTGCATATATCTGAAAATGGACACCTTATAACCTACAGACAACTCAAACCTTAACCATTCTTTAGCATGGCTGAGCCTTATAAATATTCTCAATTGAAGAGTTTGTGACTGTGAGTGGTGGTGCATATCTGTAATCCCAGCTGCTTGGGAGGCTGAGGAGGAAGGATCATGTGTTCAAGGCTAGCCTCAGCAACAGTGAGGCACTAAGCAACTCAGTGAGACCCTGTCTCTAAATAAAATACAAAATGGGCTGGGGATGTGGCTCAGTGGTTGAGTGTCCCTGAGTTCAATCCCCAGTCTCCCCTACCCCCCGCAAAAAAAAGAAAGAAAGGTTGTGCACTGTGCCTATGTGGGACACTCTGTAAGAGTAACCATGGCTTTAAGAAATAAAGAAGTGATCTATTTTCAACATAAACCACCTGTCCTATGAGCAGTTGGAAACTAGATTCGGACTTTCTGTAGGAGTCACGCTTAGTATTAGCACCTTGAGCTCTTGCTGAAAATTAAATTTACTTATATCCCTTAGATTTCCTCTCTCTCCAACAATTTTGGCCTTCCTTTTGCACAGGAGAAATTCTGTAACTTAGTTCCAAAGCCTCGCCTTCCTAATGCATCTGTAAACAGCTGCAGCTCCCTGTTCAATATTGGCTGCAGCTGCCATAATGCCCCAGAAGGACAACCAAATGGAGAGAGTTCCCCTTAATTGCCTCGCCACCCCCGATTGAATTTATGTTTTGTTTTTAAGTAACATTTTGTTGCCTTCGCATTACTGAAATTACCGGGTTACAGTAGACTATAATCCCAAATCAATGTCCCCCCAAAGAAAGCAGACGTGAACTTTATCACCAGCAACAAATTCAATTTTCACATTACCTACTGACAAAGAAGCTGGTGCCAACCACACTTGGCGGATTCTGGAAAAGTTCGCCAAACAAGAGGAGAGACACAAATCTTAGCTTTTAATGTCTCCTACTTTTGCTCTCTATTTAACTATTGCTTTTCACCTGTAGGTGAAAGCTGATCTTTATATACTTTGTTTTTGTTTCTAAAGTCACATGTGGTAACACATAAAGGTATTCCCAGTTGGAACCCTCACACTGCTGGTTAAAATGTAGAATGGTGCAGCCACTGTAAACAGTTTGGCAGTTCCTCAAAAAGTTAAACATAAAAACCATATGACTTACCAGGTCCCACGCTTGGGTATCCCAAAAGAATTGAAAATAGGGACTCAGATACTTGGACCAATGTCTGTAATAACATTATTCAGAATAGCCAAAAAGTGTAAACAACCCAGCTGTCCATCAACAGATGAATAGAAAAACAAAATGCAGAGTATACATATAGTGGAATATTGCTCAGCCATGAAAAGATACATGCTACAAGAAGTAGAAACTTGAAAACTTATGCTAAGTGAAATAAGCTGGATACAAGGGCAACTATTGTAAGATTCCACTTAAATATAAGTATATAGAACAGACCAATCCATAGAAACAGGAAGAAAACTAGAGATTAGCAAGGGCTGAGAGGAAGGATACTGGGAACCATTCCTTATGACTACAGAGTTTCTGTTTAAGATGATGAAATCGTTCTGGCAGCAGTGGGTATGGCTACACAATATTGTCAATGTACTAAATGGCACCAAATTGTAGATTTTCAGGTAGTTAAAACGGTAAATTTCATGTTACATATATTTTACCACAGTGAAGAAAAGCTATTCCCAAATGATCTAGAGTTTTGAGTTGTGCTCTACATTTTAATGTGGATTCTCATAAAATAATAAAGTGGGTCAAATTATAAGATTTAAGCAATATGCCATTTCATCTATAATTTTCTACAGTCTTTGTGAAAAATGAAACTAGAAATAACATTCCATTCCATAACACTGAGAGAAGCCTATGAGAAAAAAAAATCACACTGTACCTCTTATATGAAAACAAAACAAAAACAAAAAGGAAAAGTCACCAGGCGCGGTGGCACATACCTATAATCCCAGCAGCTCAGGAGGCTGAGGTAGGAGGATTGCAAGTTCAAAGCTAGCCTCAGCCACTTAGGTGCTAAGCTTTATTTAGAGACCCTGTCTCTAAATAAAGTACAAAATAGGGCTGGGGATGTGGCTCAGTGGTCAAGTGCCCCTGAGTTCAATCCCCAGTACCTGCCCCCCACCAAAAAAAAAAAAAAGAAAAAAGAAAAACAAAAGAAGCCCATGGGAGTACTCTT
The DNA here is from genome assembly GCA_004024805.1 of Geosciurus inauris. Lineage (NCBI taxonomy): Eukaryota > Metazoa > Chordata > Mammalia > Rodentia > Sciuridae > Geosciurus > Geosciurus inauris. The sequence goes on along the minus strand of PVHX01000777.1, from coordinate 27,977 downwards.
ATCAATGAAAGACACTCTTTACTCATTTCACATCAGGGAAAACCAGGTGGAAAAAAGGTTTTGTCTAGAAAACATTTGGTTCACACTCATTCCTGCTTCTATTGTATTTCATTCCTACAGTTGGACAGGAGAATTCTGGGCTATAAGAAAGTTTAGAATTGTCACATTAAGTCCGACTGCCTAAAAAATAGTGTCTGCTTTATGAGGAAGGCCATTGACCTGGTCTGCTGGCTTTGGATCAAGTATTTTGACAATAACCATTGTTAACTAAGTCAGGTCCTCCTGAGTTCTGTAACTTCAACCTTTAGAGCAGTGTTGCCCAGACTGGCTGCATCAGAATCACCCAGAAGTCGTGTTAAAACCAGAGGGCTGACCCCACCCAAGACAGTCCACCAGGTGGGTCTGGGGTAAGGCCGGAGAATGAGCAGCTCTGACCAGGTCCCAGGCAGCTGCTGAGTCTCAGCTGTGGAAACACAAGGAGTAAGGAAGATGGGCCAACCCCAACAGATAGCTTGGACTGTACCACTGAATACATATGTGGGTGTGGTTTAAATTATATGCAATTTTAATTTCAGTTTGGTAAGGATTAACTTACCACTTCTTGGTTAAACCTTATCAAGAAAAAGAAGGATATTTCTGGAGTGATGCTGTTTCTGTTTTATTTCTATTTTTTCCCTTAACTATCTTTTCAATATATTAGATACATGCTGTATCTAAAACCTATCCATACATTACATAGAAAAAAATCCAAACACTTGTTCCTCTACTTCCCAACCAGAACATAATCAACAACCCGAATCCACCCATGTGCCTATTTTCTCCCATTCTATTGCTGGTTTCCACCACCCCACCCTCGTCAAGTAGGAGCCACAGGGGCTGGGATGTGGCTTAGTGGTAGAACAGTTGCCTAGCATGTGCAAAGTTCTGGATTTGATCCTCGGCACCTCAAAAAAAAAAAAAAGTACTCTCATAATTTTGTGCTTATATGCTTCCTTTTTAAATTTTAGCTATTTATAAAAATGTCTCTCAGCTATATAGACTTTCAGCACTGTTTCCATGCAGGCTTTCCTTCTCAACATTTCTTAGAAAAATTTTTATATTTTTCTGAATCCTGAATTTTGAGAGAAGACAGCCTGGAAATCAGAAAAAAATGGGAAGAGTATATCATCGTTAGCTCGTATTCTGCTCGTTTTTAATTTGTTCTTTTTAGTTATACATGACAGTCGAATGTATTTTGACATGTTATACATACATGCAGTACTACTGATGGTACCTGATGTGTAATTACATTGGTCGTGTATTCATATATGATCATAGGAAAGTCAAGTGTGATTCACGTAATCAGCACTTGCTGTTAATACTGTGAAAATTAAAGCTTAACAATCCACCCAGAGTTGATACTGGCTTGAAGGAATCTGCTGAAGTCTGGTCATAAAGCAGAAGCAGGAAGAGCAGGCCAATAGAGAGGAAGCTGGGGACTGACTGTAGCAGGGAGGGTGATAACGCCACGGAGGGAAGCATCGTGATTCAACCAAGCCGGCCTTGCTGCTGATGGTTGCATGTGGTTGGTCTGCTCCTAGCAGTGAGTCCTTCTTGAAAATACAATAAATGCTAACATGTTCACATACGTAGTACACTTTGTATAAAGCCTTTGAACGATGTTTCAAGGAATGACATGTTTTAAATGCAAAATAAGTCATTCAATGGGCAGTTTGACATGTGATTCCATGAAGCATTGTGACCTTACTGGGAAATCTAAATGTTAAATTATTTGAATGCTATTCAACAATGTTCACTAGTGTTTTTGATTTTTTTTAATATTCCCCAATAGGCTATTTGAAAGTGCTACCACACGTAGTATATTCACTAAGCAAAAATTAACCAGAATAATAAAACAGAGCATAAAGATTGCTAGAACTATTTTGAGAATAACCATGATTTCAGGAATTTCTAAGAAATCCTGGGAATTCTGTTTTCACATTCCTGAATCCCAAAGATTGATATGTGAGGAATTTGAAAACACTGAGAAGCTTGATCTTTCCACAGGATTGTTTTATAATAATCCTACTATATGATCCTAACAATATATAGAATCCTAATAATCATATAATCCTAATAATTATATGATGCTATAATAACCTAGTGATTATGATTATTTTATAATCCTAAAACATCACTGTTGTTGAATACATGTGCTTGACTGATTTTCCGTGCAATATAATATTCTAATGGGTTAATATAATGTAGCTGATACACCCAAACTGGCAACAGACATCTGGAATTTTTAAGAAGTTTTTTGTTAATATAGATAGTTGTGATATAGATGATTTTTTCTGGTGAATAGTTTCTGTTGCATTTGTGCAAAAGAGATTTCTCTAGGGAATATGACTTGAAGATAATGCCAGATTTATTTCTGAATTGACTATACAAATTCACCCCCTGCTACCATTATGTAAGAGGTCATGTTGCCCTCTATCCTCTCTGACACTCAACATTGTTAGGCACTGTAATTTGTCAGCCAATTTAGTGAACACTATCTCATTGTTATACTAACTTGCAATTCCCCAGTTACTAATGGGGTGAAGATCCCTTCATATATTTGTTCACCAATTTTTTATAAAAAGCTTTTAAAAGTTTTTAAAGTTTTTTTTTAATGTTTGATAAAAATACAAACACATATATTGCTTTGTTGACTCTTCTATACATCTTTAAATTTAGAAATTGTCTTCCCATTTTATAATCTTTATAAATAGATGTTTAATTTTAATACAGACATTATTTAGTACTATATCTAAAAATTTGTTCTCTATCTTGATATGAAAAAGATAATGTTAAGTATTTTCTTCTAAATTCTTATTGTTGTGCTTTTTATATGTAAGTCCAATAATTGGTTTTTGTTCATTATATAAAGGAGGACTTATCCTCATTTCTTCTACAAAAAAATAGCCATTTCCCTTTCATTTATTGAATTATCTTCCTTTTCCCCCAAATTCTAAGACACTCATCTGCCATATATAAAAATTCCATGTATTCCTGTGGGTATTTCTGGGTTCCCTCTTCTGTTTGATTAACCACTTTGTCTATTCTTGCATCAATACTATACTGTCTTAATTACACAGTTTTGTAATAAACCTTGATGTCAAGAATGGAAAGGTTTTCTTTCCATCTCTTCTATAATATTTTGACTTTTCTTAATTCTATGACTTTACGGATAAATTTTGGAATCACTTTCTTGGGATCTATAGAAAATCCTCCTAAGAGTTTGATTGAAAATTAATTGAATTTATTTGGAAAGAATATCTTCACTATATTATGTCATCCTATCTATGAACATAGACTACCTAACCCTTTACTTTGCTTTGTTTAGCGCCTCTTAACAAAATTGTATAGCTTTCTCTGTACAGGACTTGCACACATTTTATTAGGTTTATTCATATGTACCTGGTGGTTTGTTGTTATTATTAGTAAAATATTTTTTCTTTATTTGCACTTCAAAACTGTGGTTGGAGTTCATAATTTTAAACCATGCTTCACCCCTGCCAAAAGCCAGCTACCATATTTTGAGCTGTCTTATGAAGAGGCCCAAATATCAAGAACCTGAGGCCTCTAACCAACAGCTAGGAGGAACTGAGGCCTGTGAACAGTTAGTAAATGAGATTTGAAGAGGATTCTACCTGCGTCTAGTGTTGGAATAACCATAGCCTTATTGGAGACTCAAGCAGGAAGACCCAGCTGAGCTGTTCTAGATTTCTAACCTATAGAAACTATAATGTAATACGTGTTTGTTGTTTTAAGCTGCTGTGTTTGGGGTGTGATTTGTTTATACATAATAGATAACTACTACAAATATTATTTTTTAAAAAGGAAGACAAAACATTTTAGAGACCTTTGAAAACATCACATCTTCGATTATTGTTTTCAATAAGGAGTTAACCCTCCTATTTCAGGAGTTAATCAGTTGAGTAGGAAAGAAAGGTCCATTTGATGACAAGAAATGATCAATAAAACTTAGGAAATGCTCAGCTATGATTCTGCAGGAAAACACATCTATTAACTTATAATTAAATCAATAAGCCTTTATAAGACACCTACAATTTATGCAGCAATGTTTTAGATGACAGAGTGAAAACAACATAATTAAAAGATAGCCCCTGCCGTTTATTGAACTAGAGTCTAGCCATGCATAAACCACTCACTGAGATTATGCAAGGCAGGTTTTGAAGCCATTTTCATTCTTCAGACCATCTGGATACCTCACTCAGAAACTCCAAATGGACAACACAGCTTCTAAAATTTGGTTAGCTTACTTCTAGAAATTAGTTTATATACTAGGAGGAGCTGCAATTAAATACTTGCATCTGGCAATCTCTGTGTAATATGGAGGCAGGAACGTGGATGTAAGGGAATCCATTTCTCAACTTTTATTTAAAATAACCACAAACACATGCAAGCAGGAGACCATCTGCAACAATCACTACTTAACGAATATTTATCGAACACCTACTATGTGCTAGGGACTATATTATGGGCAGCATAACAGGGGTGAATGACCCCTGCCCTCGCTAAGTTCACCCCATAGTGGAAGCCATATAAATCAATGACAACCACATGTGACAACTCAGACCATGAGAAAGGCATAGCATGGGATTTCACGGAGAAATTTCAGCTGTGACCTGAAGGAAGAAAAGAATTGAGAGCATTGCTAGCGGAAGCATCAGCGTTCCCAGCAGCCTTGAGATGAACTTGAACCTAAAAGAACAGGAAGATACCAGTGGAGCAGCCTGTTGGGAGGGTGAAAATAGAAGACTGGAGAGGAAAGGGCACGGGGTTTTATAGCCAGTACCAAGTTTGTACTTTACCTAAAGTGCAGAAGGAAGTTACTGAAGGGGTGTAAGCAGGATGTTACTTGGTCTGATTTCCACCATTAATAGGGAAGATGCAGTGGCTGACCTTGGGATTTCCTAAACAGCAGTCCCTGAGGTCTGTGATTTACATAGTTTATCTTTACTCCCATTAAGTTCTGTTTCTTATTCTTTTCTTTCACATTCTGAAAGAGTTTACAAAACTCATCTTCCAATGTACTACTTCAATTTTCCAAAGTACCCAATTCTCTGGCTCTATTACATTTTACAATTTGGCAATTGTGCTGTTCATCTTAATATATACTTTTCAAATCTCAAAATTGCGTTTTCTGCATATCTGTTTTATCTAGTTTGGTGGTTGCAAGATATCTTTTAGCTTTTAAAAGCAATCTATTGTTTTTTCCCTTTATTTACAAAAGGCAAGACATGTTCATATTTGGGAAAAATAGAAAGTGCAGACAAGCAAAAGAAAGAAAATAAAAATCTAGTTTTAATTGCATACTTCCAAGACAATTCATGCAGGCATATGTGATTGTCAGCTCTGAGCCCTCTTATTATCCATCTACTTTCACTTAAAATACATCACAAAAACTTTCTATGTGAACATTCTTCTCCAACACTTTTAAAAGCTGAATAATAGTCATGCAGATATGCAGTCATTTCGAGAGGGATCTTTCTCCATACTTACACCTGAAATATTACTGTTTTCCACAGGTCTTTTCTGGCCTTTCCTTTAAAAATTATTTTATAAATAATTATTATCATGATATACTACAAATGTGTATAAACAGGATAATCTAGCAGTTACAAATTTATCCATCATATAGGTTTAACAATTGTTGATATTTATGTCCCATTTGCTTCAGGTTGTTTATTTTTTAATTACAATTGTTGATATTTATGTCCCATTTGCTTCAGGTTGTTTATTATTTTTATTCTTCAGGAGAATTTTTTTTTTAAATTTTTTTCTTAGTTGTAGATGGACACAATGTCTTTATTTTATTGCTCTGTATGTGGTGCTGAGGATCGAACCCAGGGCCTCACGCATGCGAGGCAAGCGCTCTACCGCTGAGCCACAATCCCAGCCCCTTCAGGAGAATTTTTAAATTGACACAATAGTTGCACATTATTATAAGGTACAGTATGGTAATTCAATACATGTGTAGAAGGTGTATTGATTAATTCAGGGTAGTAAGTGTTTCCGTCTCTTTAAACTCCTCTTTGAACTCTTGTAGTTTTTTATAAAATACAGAATAAATTGTGAACTATGTCATCCTATGATGCTGTAGAATCTTAGCAGGATATCTTGTACTATATAACTGTACTTTGGTGCTTGTTATGGTTTAGATGTGAGATATCCCCCTAAAGCTTAGATGTGAACCAATTCAAGAACAGTCAGAGGCGAAACAGATTATGAGAGTTGTAACCTAATCAATGGACTAATTCACTGTTATGGATTAACTCAATGGTAACTGTAGGCAGGTAGGGTGTGGCTGAAGAATGTCTGTCACTGGGGATGTGCCTTTCAGGATTACATTTTGCCTCCATGAGCAGAGCTCTCTTCTTCCTGATTGCCATGTCCTGAGCTGCTTTCCTCCTCCACCATGATGTTCTGCCTCACCTCAGGCTCAGAGCGATGGAGTCATCCATCTATGGACTGAGACCACTGAAGCCATGAGCCCCAAATGAGCTTTCCCTCTTCTGAAATTGTTCTTTTCAGGTCTTTTGGTCACAGCAATGAAAAAGCTGACTAAAACAATACTCCTTATCCAACCTCCCTCTATTTCTCACCCACTCACTCTTTCTGCCCTCTAGTGACAACAAATCTACTCTCTATGTCCATGACATCAAACTTTTTAGCTTCCAAATATGAATGAAAACATGCAGTGCTTATCTTTCTGTGCCTACCATATTTTAGTTAGCCTAACTTCTACCCATGTTGCCACAAATGTCAAAGTTTCATTCTATATATGGCTGAATAGTAGTCCCTGGTGTATGTATGCCACGTTTTCCTCATCTATCCATCCACTGACAGTTGCCTTGGTTGATTGCATACTTTGGCCCTTCCTTCTTTTTACTATCTCTGGTGTCCTTGAAGGAGTTCACCTATGCTCATGTCTTCAAGAATCACTTCATATAAATGATGCAACTTATGAAAACTACTTCTATTTTTTACTCAACTTCAGATCCATGTTTAGCCACTAACCTAATATATTTGTCTAGATATCTTATAGCACAAATTATGTACACATATCTTGGTTGCAAGATATCTTTTAGCTTTTAAAAGCAATCTATTGTTTTTTCCCTTTATGTACACATATCTTGTAGTTGCGTAAATGTTAATGTATATTCAAATTACCTGAGAGCTTACTGGCCCTGGCCCAGAAATTATTTGGAAAGCACCTCTGAAATGGAATCCCAAGATTTGCTTTCCTAACATGTTCCTGGGTGATGCTAATATTGCTCTGGGAACCACATTCTGAGAACTACAATACTATGGGCACTTCAATTTCAGATACTCTAAACAGCAATCATCCTCTTCACCTCTAAAGTCTGCCACTCTGACTCTTGCTGTCCATGTCATGTGTATTACTCAACATAATTTTCATAAAGTGAACATTCATATGTAACCAGTGCCTAGATCAAGAATCAGAATGCTGTCAGCACCCCAAGAAGCCACCTTGGGACCTATTACAATTGGTACCCTGTCTACCATACTGATTTCAGACTCTGCAGACTGGTTTGGCTCAGTGCTGTGCTCACATAAACTGAATTGCACATATGTTTTTTTTTGTGTCTGGCTTCCTTCATTCAACTTTATTATTACATTGTGGCATTGATTTCATCCTCATTTATATCCATCAGTCAAAGGAAAGGTTAGGCACCATCTGCTCTCCCCACTCTCACATCAGATCTATGACCAGATATAGCAATAGATGTTTTCAACTCATCCCCTAGTTAAAGCCTCAAAAAGCATTCTTAGAGTATATTAAAATATTCCCTTGACTAGGTTCCCTGCTTCTTTTCTCCTGGTCTTTCCCTTTTAGTGCCAATCTATTTATTTAAAATGAAAGTTAGGCCCTCCCCTTGACTTAAAAGTGAAACATCAGGAAGCAGAATTCCAATCCTGCTATCTTGTTTTCTTTCTTCATGTACTTTGATTCTTTCTCACTGCAGATGGGGCTACTTGGCATGGTAGAAAGCATAGTCAGATACAAGCCAAAAACTTAACTGCTCTCTTCTTCCTGTTCTCAGGAGATCTGACTTGCTTCCTTTAACTCTAGTTAAAAAGAAAGTCCTGGTGAATGATTGTGATTGGTCCAGCCTGGGTCAGGTGACTAACTCTGGATGCTGGGAGGAGTCAAGGTAAGAAAGCACACATATGGTCATAGGAGGCCCATCTTAGGGGAACGTTTCCAAACTCTACAACCACATGCTGAGATCCTCCATGTAACTGGAGTTCCTGAAAGCTCAATTTGAGTGGATGGAGAAAAATAAATCCAAAAATAATAAGAAAGAAAGATGAGAAAAAAATTGAGTCATCAGATCTAAAAGGTCCTGGGCAGGAATGTTGAAACCACATTTTAGTTATGTCATAATGACATTTCCAAATTGTAAGGATAAATGACAAGTGAGCCAGAAGAGCTTTGCACTAAGTACTGGAAAATGTTCACAGAGTAATAAGAAGACATGAATTATATCTTAGGTTTCTGCACTCAGACTATTTATACAAGAGGAGGGAAAGTGTGACATTTCTAAACAAAGACTGGAAATGTACCACCTATGTCAGTTTTTTGAAAAAAGTCAAAGCACTAGGGAAAATCATTTAGTCGATCAGTCAAGTAACAACAACAAGGAAAAGCACTGAACACAGAGCTCAAGAAAAGGCAAGTGAAGATATAATTGTGAACAATGTAACCAGTAAAACAAACAATTTAGTCTAAATAATTATTGTTAATGGAGTTGTGAAGTTTAATGCTGTTAATAATAATTAAGCCTTAAAGTAAAAGATGCTAAGTAAAAGTATATTTCTTTTAGTCTATTTTCTATTGTGATAACAGGATGCCTGAGATTGGATAATTTATGAAGAAAATGGGTTTATTTTGGATGATGGTTCTGGAGGCTGGCAAGGCCAACATTGGATGCCAGCAACCACTCACCTTCTGATGAGGGCTTCATGGTGGTTGAACTCATGCAGGAAGACAGAGCAGCATGTGGGTGAGTATGCAAGAGAAAAAAGGAGGCTGAACTCCCAGAATGGTTAACCCATGAGGAAAGCTGTGACCGTTCATGAGGATTGCCTCCATGATCCGAATTCTTCCCACTGGATCCCACCTTCCAACACTGCTGCAGTGAGGCACAATGTCCCAACACATGGATTTGGGAGGAGAAATTCAAACAATAGCAATACTGAAACTAAAATTTGGAATAAAAATAACTAGGAAGAGTGTGGGTAGAAGGTAAATAACAACATATTTTTTAAAAATTTTCAAAAGATAATGTTACAAATATTATTAAACTCTGGTTGTTCACAAAGAAAGTCAAATTCTAGTATATTTGCCACAAAACTAAAATCTTTTCAGTAAAATATAGTCTCAGGGTGAGCTGGGATATTTTGTAAAGAAAGTTTTATTGGAACCAGGGTTATAAGTGAGGCAGGGTATGTAAATTGAGAACTAGACTCCTGAGTTAAATGAAAATTTTGTTTGATTGGTCATTGTGGGCTTTTTGCATTAATTTTCATTTTTATATTTCATGAAAATAGTATTTCTCTTGGCTACTGAGTTTTAGGTGCCTCTGTAAATTTTGCCCTCAAGAATCCCCATTTTCCTCACTCTTATCTAAGGCAAAACTTTTTTGAGGAAATAAATAAAGCAGAAAAACTTTGCATAACCTTTAAAAAACAAACTAATGAAAATAAATGGAAACAAATGCACCAAACAACTCCCATAGGGGACTCTTACCTCCACTGGGCCAAGACCTCCTACCATGTCCCTCCTTAGCCTGGCAACCTAAGACAGTGATCCTTTAAAGCAGCATCTTGGGGAGGTTTCTCTTGGGTCCACATTGAGATCTATCAACCTGTTCTGTCTCAGAGCATATTTTGTTCTTCCTCCATGTTGTTTCTCATGCTTTGTAAACATTCCATCTTTAGTTTACCCACCATAGAGTATAGGCTCTATGAGGGCAGTGATTATTATTCAGGTTTCTAACTAATGACTAACATAGCATCTGACACATAATATGTGCCCATGAAGTTATTTGCTCTTGAATGATTACAAGGAAGTGTTTACTCTGTATTTATACTATTTACTTGCTATTGGTACTTTAGTACCTTAGAAATTTTATGATAGCATTTTTAGTGTTTATGTATAGCCTATAAGGTAAATACCTCCCACTAGTTCCTTTTTAAAATTCTCTATCATATTGAGAATCAACCTGTCCAATCCCAAAGACAAGCAAACAGAAAGAACAGTTAGGATTCTGATTGCAATTGCATTATCTGTCAACATTCATCCGGGGGAAAAAATATTTGCATTACATTGTTTTCTGGTATAGCCAACCAGGCTGCATTTTCCCCTATAATGGCAGCTCCCAGAGTATATGTGTTTTAGTCAGCTTTCTCACTACTGTGACTAATAGACCCAACCATAACAACTGTAGAGGAGAAAAAGTTTATTTGAGGGCTCACCGTTTCAGAGGTCTTAGTCTCTAGAAGTTTAGCGCCATCCTTGGGACTTGAAGTGAGGCTGAACATCATGGCAAAAGACTGTGGCAGAGGGGAGCAGCTCACATGATGATCAGAAAGCAGAAAGACTCCATTTGTCAGATTCAAATATATACCCCAAAGCCATATCCCCAATGCCCCACCTCCTCCAGCCACACCCTACCTGCCTTTAATTACCATTCAATTAATCTCATCAGGGATTAATTCACTGATTGGGTAAAGGCTCTCACAACCCAATCATTTCCCCTCTGAACCCTCTTGCATTACCTCACACATGACCTTTCGGGGGACACCTCACATCCAAACCATAACAATATGCATAACTTTCAGTTGGCTCACCAATTTGGGGGACTTCAGTTATGCTTAAGGTAGAGGATACACAGAAGGAGCAAAGTAGCCTTCTCTTCCAGGACAATACACAAGCATCCCACAGTAGGGGTAGAGGGTGGAGCATGGTCCCAGGAGAGCTCTAACCTTCTTTACTCTTTGTCCTGGGAATTTTCTAATTTTATCTCATCCTCACAAACTCCTGCACCTCACATGATCTTTCCCATCACTCATGCACCAAAGCATGCAAGCAGTACCAGAAAAAGAATGTAGGTCTCACTGTGCATTCTGTTTGAGCATACCATTCATGGTTAGAGTTTCAAGGACTATGTTGAATAGAATTGATGAAAAAGAGTATCCCTGTCTTGTTCTCATTTTTAGAGAGAATGCTTCCAATTTTTCTCCATTTAGGATGATGTTGGCCTTCAGTCAACATCAAAGTCAAATGCTTTCTCAGCATCTATAGAAATAATCATATGATTCTTGTCTTTAAGTCTATTGATGTGATGAATTACAGTTTATTGATTTCCTTATGTTGAACCAAACTTGCATACCTGGGATGAAACCCAGGTTGTGCACTTCTTTCTAATGTTTTTGTATGCGATTTGCCAGAATTTTATTGAGAATTTTTGCATCAATGTTCATCAGAGATATTGGTCTGAAGTTTTCTTTCTTTGATGTGTCTTTGTTTGGTTTTGGAATCAGGGTGATACTAGCTTCATAGAACAAGTGGGGAAGAGTTCCCTTCATTTCTATTTCATGGAACAATTTGAAAAATATTGGTATTATTTCTTCTTTGAAAGTCTTGTAGAGGTTGGCTGAGAATTCCTCTGGTCCTGGGCTCTTCATTGGTAAGCTTTTGATCGCATCTTCTATTTCCTTGCTCAAAATTGATCTGTTTAAGTTGTGTATGTCCTTCTGATTCAGTTTGGGCAGATCATATGCCTCTAGAAATTTGTTGGTGTCTTTGGGACTTTCTATTTTACTGGAATATAGATTTTCAAAATAGTTTGTAATTATCTTCTGTACTTCCACAGTGTCTGTTGTGATATTTCATTTTTCATCTCAAATTTTAGTAATTTGAGTTTTCTCTCTCCTTCTTTTCATTAGAGTGGCTCAGGGTTTATCAATTTTATTTATTTTTTCAAATAACCAGCTTTTTGTTTTGAAATTTTTTTGAATTGTTTCCTTTGTTTCAATTTTATTGATTTCAGCCCTGATTTTTTTAATATATATTTTTTATTCTAATTAGGTTTACATGACAGCAGAATGTATTTTAATTCATTGTACCCAAATGGAGCACAACTTTTCATTTCTCTGGTTGTACACAATATAGAGTTACAACATATGTGCAGTCATACATGAACTTAGGGCATTGTTGTCCATCATATTCCACCATCTTTCCCGCCCCCATGTCCCATCTCTTCCTTCCTTTCCCCTTTGACCGAAGTGTCTCCATTCTTCCCATTCCCCCTCCCACATTATGGATTGGCACCCACTTGTCAGAGAGAACATTCAGCCTTTGGTTTTTTGGGCTTGTCAGCTCTAATTTTAATTATTTCTGTCTTCTACTTCTTTTGGTATTGATTTGTTCTTCTTTTTCTAGTGCTTTGAGATGTAATATCAGGTCATTTATTTGTTGACTTTTTCTTCTTATAATGAATGAGCTCAATGCAATGAACTTTCCTCTTAACACAGCATTCTTAGTGTCCCAGACATTTTGATATGTTGTATCAGAATTCTCATTCACCTGTAAGAATTTTTAAATCTCCTCCCTGATGTCTTCTGTTATCCATGCATCATTCAATAGCATGTTATTAAGTCCCCAGGTGATGGAGTAGCTTCTATTTTTTATTTTATCATTGATTTCTAATTTCATTCCATTATGGTCTGGTAGAATTCAGGGTAGTATCTCTATTTGTTTGTATTTGCTAGACTTGCTTTGTGGCTTAACATATGGTCTATTTTAGAGAAAGATCCATGTGCTGCTGAGAAAAAAGTGAATTCCCTTGTAAATGGATGAATATTCTTAATATGTCTGTTAATTCTAAATTATGGATTGTATTACTGAGTTCTATGGTTTCTTTGTTTAGTTTTTGTTTGGAAGATCTTTCCAGTGATGAAAGAGGTGTATTAAAGCCCCCCAGTATTATTGTGTTGTTGTCTGTTTGATTCTCAAAATTGAGAAGGATTTGTTTGATATACATGGATGCTCCATTGTTTGGGGCATAGATATTTATGATTGTTATTTCTTGTTGACATATGTAATGACCTTCTTTATCCCTGCTGACTATCTTTGGTTTGAATTCCACTTTATCTGATATGAAGATGGAAACCCCCACTTGTTTACATGGTCCATTTGAGTGGTATGTTTTGGCAAATGCCATAATTTTATTCTCTTTTATTGTTGAGTAATATTCCATTGTTATATATACTATAGCTTTTTTAAAAAACCTTTATTTTATTTATTTATGTATTTTGTATGTGGTGCTGAGGATAAAACCCAGTGCCTCATGCATGTGAGGCAAGTGCTCTACCACTGAGCTGCTGAGTGGTAGAGCCCACCATAGTTTCTTTATCCATTCATCTGTTGAAGGGCATCTAGTTTGGTTCCACAGTTTGGCTATTGTGAATTGTGCTGCTATAAATATTGATGTGGCTGCATCACTGTAATATGCTGTTTTTTAAGTCCTTTGGGTATAGACCAAGGAGTGGGATAGCTGGGTCAAATGGTGGAAGACAGTGATTCTTGAGAGAGACGAACAAAAACATCATGGGACTGGCACCAAAATAGATATGTAGACTAATGGTACAGAATAAAAGACACAGAGACAAACCCACTTAAATACAGTTATCTTATACTAGACAAAGGCACCAAAAACATACATTGGAGAAATGATAGCCTCTTCAACAAATGGTGCTGGGAAAACTGGAAATTCATATGCAGCAAAATGAAACTAAACTCCTATCTCTCATCATGCACAAAACTCAACTCAAAGTGGATCAAGGACCTAGGAATTAGACCAGAGATCCTGCATCTAACTGAGGAGAAAGTAGGCCCAAATTTTCATACTGTTGTATTAGGCCCCAACTTTCTTAACAAGACTCCTAAAGTGCAAGAAATAAAAGCAAGAATCAACAAATGGGATGGATTTAAACTAAAAAGCTTCTTCTCAGCAAAAGAAACAATCAATGAGGTGAATAGAGAGCCTACATTCTGGGAACAAATTTTTGCCACACACACATCAGATAGAGCACTGATCTCCAGGATATATAAAGAACTCAAAAAACTTAACACCATAAAAAACAAACAACCCAGTCAATAAATGGAGCTGAACAGACACTTCTCAGGAGAAGACATAAAATCAATCAACAGACATGTGAAAAAATGTCCAACATCTCTAGCAATTAGAGAAATGAAAATCAAAACTACTCTAAGATTTCATCTCACACCAGTTAGAATGGAAATTATCAAGAAACAACAAGCTGGGCACAGTGGCGCAAGCCTGTAATCCCAGCACTTAGGGAGGCTGAGACAGGAGAATCGCAAGTTCAAAGCCAGCCTCAGCAATGGCGAGGTGCTAAGCAACTCAGTGAGACCCTGTCTCTACATAAAACACACACAAAAAAAGGGCTGGGGATGTGGCTCAGTGGTCAAGTGCCCCTGAGTTCAATCCCCAGTACCAAAAAAGAAAAAAAAAAGAAAAAAGAAACAACAATAAGTGTTGGTGAAGTTGTGGAGGAAAAGGCACACTCATACATTGCTAGTGGGACTGCAAATTGGTACAACCAATCTGGAAAGCAGTATGGAGATTCCTTAGAAATCTTGTAATGAAACCACCATTTGACCAAGCTATCCTACTCCTTGATCTATACCCAAAGGACTTTAAAACAGCATACTACAGTTACGCAGCCACTTCAATGTTTACAGCAGTTCAATTCACAATAGCTGAATTGTGGAACCAACCTAGATGCCCTTCGATAGATGAATGGATGTGGTATATATACATAACAGAATATTACTCAGCAATAAAAGAGAATAAAATTATGGCATTTGCAGGTAAATGGATGGAGTTGGAGAATATCACGCTAAGCAAAATTAGCCAATCCCAAAAAACCAAATGTTGAATATTATCTCAGATAAGTAGATGCTGATAATTAGGGAGAGGACATGGGAAGAATGGAGGAATTTTGGTCAAAGAGGAGAGTGAGGGGAGGGAGTATGGAGGCAGTAAAGATGGTAGAATGAGATGGACATCATAGCCCTAGCTTCATGTATAACTGCATATATGATGTGATTCAACATCACAAACAACCAGAGAAATGAAAAGTTCAGCTCTATCTGTGTACAACGAATCAAAATGCATCCTGCTATCATGTACACCTAAGTAGAATAAATAAATTAAATAAATAAATAAAATGATTACAAAATTTAAAGGTAATGGAGGATTTTAAATCCCAGGACTGCTATTTCCTTGCTATGTGATATTAGGCAAGTCATATGTTCTCTGAAATCTCAGTTCATCAACACAATAGATATATAATACCATCTACATCAGTATTTGTAGAAAACATATGTATTAGGCACATATTATATGGCCTCATACATATTAGGTGCCCAATTTTTAAAATGTTGCCCCCCACACACACAAATAATGCAGGGATTGGAATAATTAATGTTCCCACCAACCACAATGGAAAGCCACATAATGCATGGGACATTACATACAGAAGGATTTTTTTCCCTCAGTAGAGAGGGAAAAATACACCTGTACTAAACGGTCTAGTCCCACCAAATCAAGCTTAAAATAAAGACTTGAAATGATAGAATGGTTTCCAAGTAGTTAAACTGCATCCTAGAACAAAGTTCAAAAATATTTAAGGAAACAGAAAAATATCCAAAACCTACTAAGATAAAATTCACAATGTCTGGCATCCAGTAAAAAATCACTGGGCATGCAAAGAAGGATAATATGGCCGATGGTGAAGAGAAAATTAATCAACAGAAATAGACTCTGAAATGATACTGGTGATAGAAATAGAAAAATAACATTAAAATGATCATCATAATTGAAATCCATATATAGAAGAAAGATTGAGCCTGAAAAGTAGAGACATGAATGATATAAAGTCCCAAGTAGAACTTCTTGGGATGAGACCTACAATGTCTAAAATGAAAGTATATTGGATGAGATTAACAGCAATTCACACAACATAAGAGCTTAGTGAATATGAAGACACAGTGATAGAAATTATCCAAAATGAAACAAAGATAAAAAGACTAAAATAAATGAACAGAGAATCAATGAATGTAGGACAATTTAAAACAGCCTAAAGAGCATATAACTTGGTATCCAGAGGATAGAATAGGGGCTTAGAAAAAAATATCTGAAGAAATAGAGTTAAAAATTTTCTAAATTTGATGAGAACTACAAACCCATACATCCAAGCTCAATGAACTCCAGGCACAAGAAATCTGAAGAAAATTATATCAAGTAACATTATATTTAAATTGCTTGAAACCAGTAAGCCAGTAATACAGACAAATCTAAACTGCAGCCAGGGAAAAATTCACAGTATATAGAGAAAGAAAGACAAGAATGACAACAAACTTCTTGTCAGAAGCAATGCAAGCTATAAGTCAGTGGAATGATGTATTTAACAACAAAGAAAGAAAGAGAAGGAGAAAGAAAAAGAAAAAAGAAAAAGACCTGTGAGCCTGGAATTCTACACTCAGCAAGGAAAAAAATGGGAAAAAATCTTATCAAAAAAATACAGACTTTTGCAGACATACAATATTAAAGAATTAGTCACCAGCAGATCTGCCTTACAAGAAATGTTCAAGGAAGTTTTTAGGCAGATGGAAAATGATAAAGGATACCAGATGGAAATCTGATCTACACAAAGGAATGAAGGGTAACAGAACTGAAATGTGGCTAAGTATAAAAGATTGGGGGAGGGTAATTTTTAAATATCTTTGGTTAAAAGCTATCATCTAAAATAAACATAAAAACAATATATTGTGGTGTTTCTAACATATGTAGATGGTGATGAATACAGCACCCAGGCCAGGGGGGACAAATAGATGTACACTATCATAAAGTTTTGATGCTTGAAGGTAGACTGTGATAAAGATTCATACTGCAAACACCAGAGCACTCACTAAAACAAATAAATGAGCCAATAAAATAAAAACTAAAATTGTAAAAATATCATTAATCCAAAAGAATGCGGAAGAGGTGGAAACATGGAAAAAAGAATGGATGGGACAAATATAATGTATTCTGAGAGAATAATCTGAAATACAAAAGTTAAAGTCCAAGGTATTTATCGTGGCACTGTCTACAGCATACAACACTGGAAACAACTGATCCAGGGATAGGGAAATGGTTCACAGAAAACAAACACAAGTTTACTTACAACATGCAATAATGTGAGAAAATGATGGTATTATAAAGAAGATTGAATTGAGGCACAATATAAACTTTCCTGTTGTGCAACACCTTAACTGCAAAAACCAGGATAGGAAAAGGGCCAGGAAAAATATCAGATGATGTGACAGTGGTGGTAATTTTCTGCTTTTATTTTTTCCCCAATTTTCTGATATAAATTTATATTCCCTTCATAATCTGAAAAAAAAGTAAAAGTAATTAAACTCTTGAATTTCACTGGGCCTTTGCTAGACCTAGTCACATATTATCTTAAGATTTGTCACAATGTTCCTGCAAAAAAAAAAAAAAAGAAAGAAAGAAAAGAAAAAAAGAAAGATTTTTCTCTAATTTGGATATGGAAATTAAGGCTCAGAGAGTATACACCATGATTCACACAGCTAGTAAGTTTCATATTGTTAGCAGATATTATTGTTCTTCTAAATGGAGTTAATTCCTTCACTTTGGCATAAGAACAGGTACATCTGATTCCAAACATCCAGATGTGTATTTGTCTCACAAGTAATAATTTGAAAGGTATGTTAGACTTCTTATTTATCTACATTTGTTCTTGAAATTGGCGGGGGTGGAGGGGCAGCACGTAAAAGTTACATAAGATTAGTTGATGGAATTCAGATTATTTTTGTTCTTAAACTGGATTGCAGGATATAAGATGAGTTTGGTAAAACAGAAAAATAGCCCATCTTACTCCTGATAAATATGCAAAAATAATATGGCCACCATAAAAATTCTTCAAGTTCTTACAGCTAGTGTTTCCTCAAAGAAGAGAATATATTAGTTGATTGGGACCAAAATCATTTGTCTGAAGGAATCTAAGACATGGAAAACATATTCACAGAGCAATAAAAAAAAAATCAACTTGGGGTTTGAAGATTGTCTATACTAAAATACATCATTATCATACTGTTGACATTCTATATACACTAGCACTCATGTTTACCAAATATGTATATTGCCAATTGTTATCCTTAATCACAGAATAATTTCTTATTTACACCAACATAATTGAAACTGACGTTAAGTACTTCAATTATTCACAAAGGCAGAGAAATATAGCTTAAAATATCTCAGGTATCAAACTGGAAAGAAAAATGTGTTTCAAGTTCAAATGATGTGAATAAATCTGCACACAATTGAGAATTTGGTAGTCAGCAAGCACAATGTATTTTTATCATTTACACGTTAATTTTGTGTGGAATACTCTAGCTAAAGTAGTCTAAGCTGTTGCAAAGAGAAAGCAAGACATTGTGGGTTTTTGATTCGGAATGCTGGTTGCCTGGAGAGCAGACACAATGCTTCTATGCTTCTGAAAAATCTAAAGCTACAAAGATGATTTTCACAATTAAGGGCAACTCACAGCTGAAAATCATACCTTTGGGCAAAGGGCCAATTCGGGATGCGTTTCACTCTGATTTGGAGCCATGCCAAAGTCCCTTGGTCCCATTTGTTCAGTTTTATAGCTAACAAACAAAAAGGAAATAGGAGCGTGTCGCTGAAGTGCGGCGGTGTGGAAGTCAGTGTTTAAGGTCTTGCTAAGATGTGTGTTAACATGGAGAGTCGCATGGTGGGAACAAGAATCACTGGGCATTTTCAAACAACCAAGCAGAACCTGACTGTGGAAGCAATGCTGCACATTAGTGGAGCTTGTCGGGGTCTCTTAGTGTACCCATCAGCCTGTAGGCAAAAGGAGAAATGGAGGGTCAGGAAATCCAGGCCAAACAGGATCACATTTTGAGGTTTGCATGAATACCAGGATTTGTTATAGCAGCCTTGGAGAGTGACAAGACCCATTTCTGAAATAAACACACGGAATAATTTCACCTGATTGCTATGCTAAAATTGTTGTTTATTTTCACCTTGCACTTGCGTGACTATTTAAAAGATCAAGGTAATTGAATTTGACAGTTTTCACACATAAAATGGCCTAAATGACTTTATTAATACTACCGGTATTTTTCATGCTGCAGGGGGAAAAACTGCCTTGATTTTTCATTATGTATGTAAGTTGGGAAAACAAATTTAGCTTACTGTATTTTTAAACTTAACAAGAGCTGTTCTTTTTGAAATGGTACAACTTTGAAAAGAAATAACTACAGAAAACACAAACAAAGAGAATAGAATTATTCTGCATTAACCACAATTAATGTTTTAGGGTATTAAAGTTTTTCTATTTATATATTTTCATGTATAAATATGTTTCATAAAAAGGATAAAAATATTTATATGTTTTATATATGTAATACATATAACTTATAGAATATAACATATAGAAGGATATGTATAAACATAAAAGGATATTTTTATGTAAAAGTGGATCATTCTGCTTTGGAACGTACTTTTCCCCCCTTAACCATATATCTTGAACAGCTTGCTATAGACTACTATTTTAAGTGTAGGTAAAGAAAGCTTTTGAGTATCCTTTTTTGAATAGATCTGAAATGGAATGTGAGTAACACCATTTAGTGGAAACTACTTCTTTCTCTAGGCTCTAGACATGATTCTTGATGCAAGATATTTAAATGGCTGTTGCTCTTGCAATATATAGCACAGTTATTAAAAAGCTCAGTCTATGGGCTAAGATTTTCAGAACTTTGTTGGAGTCCCAATTCCATCTAGCTGGGAAACCTTTCTGAGATTGAATTTAGACTTAATATTTTGTAAGGATTAAGGCAGATAATCTAGTATACATCAGAAGTGCTATTAACAGCTAGCACCTATTTATTTTGTACTATTTTAAAAAGCATTTTATTGATCTCACCCACCTCTCATTCCCAAAAATCTCATAGGGATTTTCATTTGGAATTGTGGTAAATTTTTACTTTAATGACAGAAGGAATCAGACTTCCATCCTAATATATGAATACATGACCAGTGTAACTACATATCATGTACAACCACAATAATGGGATCCTAATTGAAACAAGTTATACTTACTCCATGTATGTATAATATGTCAAAATACACTCTACTGTTATGTATATCTAGAAAGAACAAATAAAAAATTAAAAAATTGTACTTTCGCTTGACAGAGATTGTGCTTTATAGTATCAGTCTTCCCTTATTGCTTTAAGAAGTCCTTCATATCTCTTTGGAGAATTACTCAATTTAGTACTGTGCTCCTATATATGTACCAAATATTCCTCATCAGTATTTTCCCAAGGCAGTTTTTATTTCCACTATTTTAATAATAATCATTTTCTAATATATTTTCTACTGATAATTTATGGCATAGAACAAAAGTTAATACATTTTTTGGCTTGTTACATTATGTACACATTTTAGTTTAAAATGTACTTTACCTACTTTTTCTTCAGTCCTGGGGATTGAACTCAGGGCCTTGTGTGTGCTAAGCAAGTTTCTACCACAGAACTACATTCTCAGCCCTGTCCTGCACATTTAATAAGCCAGAAGAAAGGGTTTTGAAAGCTATCATCATAAAGAAATGATAAACATTTGAGAAGGTAAATATGTCTAACCTGATTTAAACATTTTACAATGGATTCATGTATGGAACAACATATGATAACCATTAATATGTGCAATTTTTATATTTTTATGTATCAGTTAAAAACATACCCAACTGGGTTTGTTACAAAATAAATAAACATATGAGTTCAGGGTGATCTCATTAAATTTTTGTACAAGTCCATATACCTATAAATTATGACTATTCTGCATCTTCCCTACAATCAGTTTATTTCTATTTGTTTCATATCTATTGTATTGGCTAGACTTCCCAAAGATGTTCAAAAATCCTGGAGATAGTAGGCCTTTGGGTCTTATTCTTGATTTTAATAAAAATGCCTCCATAGGCTTTGAGCTGTTGCTTCTGGATCTGTATTCTTCATTAGCTGAAGGAAGATTTCCCACTATTTCCAGTTTTCTGAAAATTTAATTTTTGAGTCATGGTAGATGCTGAATATTTTCAGCTGGGGATTAAACAGATAGAGCATCTGTTGTGAAAATTTTGTGCTGTTTCCTTTATGGTCTATTGATTTAATGAATTAATAGATATCCTAACAGCAAGCTAACCCTTCTGGAATAAAGTCTACCTACCATGATGCATGATGATTTTGATAGACCTCTGTATTTGGAAATCTTTTACTTATAATTGCTTGAATTGACATTCATACATGTAATGATTCTCTAGGCCTTTCATTTTAAAGCTATTTTATTGGTGATTATATTAATTTTATGTTAGTTTCTTAAAATGATTCAGGAAGTTTTAAGTCCTTTCATTTGACCTGCAAAAGATAAGGCATTTAAGAATAACGTGTTCTTCAAAGATCACATACAGTCTTAGTTGTGCCTTTCTTTTATTTTTATTTATTTGTTTATTTGTTTGTTTATCATTTGTTCTCTTTACATATACATGACAGTAGAATAAATTTTGACATATTATACATACATGGAATATAACTTCCCATTCTTGTGGTTATACATGATGTGGAGTTTCACTGGCCATGGATTCATATATGAACATAGGAAAATAATGTTCAATTCATTTTACTGTCTTCTCTATTCCCATCTTCCCTCCCTTCCTTTTATTTCCCTTTATCTAATCCAATGAATTTCTATACCTCCCTGCCATTGTGAGTCAGCATCCGCATATCAGACTGAACATTCGGCCTTTGGTCTTGGGGGATTGGCTTATTTCACTGAGCATGATAGTCTCCAGTTCCGTCCATTTACCAGAAAATGCCATCATTTCATTCTTATTTATGGCTGAGTAATATTCCATTGTGTATATGTACCACATTTTCTTTATCCATTCATCTGTTGTTGTACCTTTTTAATGGCATATGTTTGTCTAGTTAGCATCCTGATTGCTTCTATTATGTGTTCTAGTCTTTTTTCCTGTGCCTTCTTGTGAAAGCATTCTTGTGTGCATGGCTACTTTCTGTTTACCAGAACCAGCTGTACCCTGATTTCTGAGAGAAGCCACAGGTGCTGACCGTTCCTTGATCTCCCGTGTTCTTGTGGTCTGAGCTTGTTTTGCAGCCTGAGCAATTTCCACACCTGGGTCTGCAGTTCCACGCCTCCCACGCCCCCCGAGGGGTAGGAAAGATATATAAGCCCAGAGTGCTGAAATAAATGAGCTTCGAGCTTCTTTTTCTTCAGAATCATTGTTGTGTGTGTGTTTTTTCATCCGCGGCTCCCTCGCCAACTCGGTTTCATTTTGGTCTGGCGCTGGCACCTCCTCTTTTACCTTTTCTCCTCCTTTTCTTTTAAATTGATTAAACATGGTTATATATTGCTTTTACTTTTATTTATAGTTTTTAAAATTTTATGTATTTTTTCTTGTTTTCTATCTCATTCAGTTTTTATCTGTATTAAATCCTTTCTCCCAGCTTTTTCTTTTCTCTTTTAAAACTTGCTTAAGCCCTATGGTTTATTTGCCTCCAGTCTTTTCTTTCCCTTAGATCACTGTTGACTGCACCCCAACACCTTCCCTGGGGGAACCTTCCTTCTTGCTGAGGTACAGTCCTTTCACAGTCCTGAGGGAATGCAGAAGCATGTGCCCTTGGTCCCTGTGTGACCAAAATTGTTTCTGCATCCCCTCACTGTGGGATCACAGTTTGGGTAAGCAGGGAGTCCAAGGCAGACAGTTCTTGTTTCTTATCACTCTGAAGATGTTGTTCTATGGTCCTTTTACATCTATGCTGTGAAGAAGTCTGCAATAAATCTGATGGTCATTGCTTTGGTATCTTTTCAAATTTTCTCTTTTTCTTAGATACTCTGCAATTTTACTGTTACTTGAATAAGATAGTTTGTTTTCATTTATCTTGTGCAGGACTCTGTATTGTCACTGTGAGAGCTCATGTTTTTCTCTAATCAAGGATAATTATCAGCCATAAATTATTTGAATCTTGCTTTTGCCTATATTCTACAGTATATAGATTGTACTATGATTATCTGAGTAGAACTCTCACTTCTCCATAGCTCTTGCCTTCTCTTTTATATTTAAATTTGATTTTTCCTTTCTAGGTTTACTCTGGTTGATTTCCTTGGATCCATATTTCAATTCAACAATTCCATCTTCCACTGTATTTGAGCACCTTTTGAACCTTGCTATAAATTTTTAAATTATTTTTAAGGACCACAGGTTTCAACTTTACAATTCCACACTTCTTATTCAAACTTACCAATTTTTTATATAACCTGAATCTTTCCTGTATATTTTTTTGAAGAATTTTAAGTATAATAAATCTTTCACACTGATGTGTTATCTTTAATTCTTTGAGTGTGATTTCTCTTCTCTGTTGTACCTGCAAACTATTTAGCATGGATCTCTTATGGCATTGGAAGTTAAGAAATCAGAAAAGAGAACTATGAAGATTAGTGTTAGGCATCTCTAGGTCTTTCTATATCAGGTCTCTTAAGGAATAGCCTAAACTCCTTGTACAACAGTTTTCAACCCACATACCCTATAATCACAGGAGGTCTATGAATCTATAACCACTAAACATTGTTGAAAATGGTTTACATAATACAAGTTTATTTTCATATGTATTTGTTTCATTTCTGCCTCTCCTAAGCTTCATAGGTGATAGGCAGGAAGGTGACAAGAACCTTTTTTGTTTGTTTGTTATTGGTGATCAAACCCGGGGGCACTCTCCCACTGAGCTACATCCACAGCACTGTTTTTAAAGTCAGTGTTCCACTAAGTTTCCTAGACTGCCTCCAACTTGTGATCCTCTTGCCTCAGCCTCTAGAGTTGCAGGGATTACTGGTGTATCACTGTAACCAGTAAATGACAGGAACTTTCTTAATTATGTCTTTCATTGTCTTCTTTGCATTCAGTAAATATTGTTAAATGAATAAACTATGTAAAAATTGATTTAAGTACATTTTAAAACAATATTAATTAACATTAATAGTATTCATTTGCAAAATAAAAATGTCAGCTGAGAACCTTCAAGAGTTATGTGAAGTCAGCAGTTTATGGCCAGGATGCCTAAAGTCCTGTCCGAGACTTGTGCAAATTTCTAAGCAGTGTACATCCTTTAGTGCCCTTCTGCCTAAAATCTTTGAATCTTTGAGGGTTGTCTGAAATATCTGCCATTTCAGTCCAGCATGAAACGTACTTTGGGGTCCTTAGTTTACGCAACCAAAATTGACTCACATTATACATTTGAGTTTATGGAACTTCACTGAAATTGCTCAGTGGTCAAAGGAAGGGAGTCATTTCAGGGAGCAATCCTTCTCCCCTTCTCTCTCTTTTCCACATTCTTCCTCCCTTGTATCTTTTACTATCACCTAAAACCCCAGATTTCTGTGTACTAAGAAGGGCAGTACCCACCATAAATTTCTCCCATTCCTCTTACATAAACATCAGGCTATTTTCCCAAAAGAAGTTCACTCCCTAAAAACTAT
The DNA here is from genome assembly GCA_004024805.1 of Geosciurus inauris. Classification (NCBI taxonomy): domain Eukaryota; kingdom Metazoa; phylum Chordata; class Mammalia; order Rodentia; family Sciuridae; genus Geosciurus; species Geosciurus inauris. The sequence continues at coordinate 3,234 of PVHX01000777.1, read as the reverse complement.
CTTGCTACTAATCTTATTTGTTCCTGGTGCAAATTTCTTGAGATTAAAAATATCTGTCTTGTCATTTATTTAGATATTAATATATCACTCTACTACAAATTACTTTGACAGAATTACTCAAGTTCATGACACATTTCTATCGTGTATTTTCTCAAGCAACAAATATTAAAAATCGACAACTATGGTTGTGCAGATGTCTGTGATAGTCACTGGTGTCATTTACCCAGGATGCTCAGTCCCCCCTCCTCCTGAGTCCATGCACAGGGTGCATGTCCAGACCCTTTGTAGTTGAGTAGTGCTGTGTGACAAGTTTTGGTGAATGAGCTGTGAGTGGAAGTGATTGGTCGCTGTAACTGCTGATCCAGGCTCTAACTGATAGCAGGAGATCCTCCAGAGTTCTGCTCCTCCATCTGCTTCAGTGATCAGAGATGAAGGTGGCCTCATGAGCCAGGCTGGTTGAATGACCACAATGACTAGAGGACCTTGTTGATTCAGAATTGATAGAGTGTGACTCAGCTATGAAGTGGGTGGTTTTAAGTCACTGACATTTTGATGTTGTTTCTTATGGTCACATAGCCTACTCTAGCTTGACTGGGACAAGGTCTATGACATCCTTTGGCCTGCAATGGAACTTCTCGTATTTGAAAAGGTTATTTATTTTCTAAACAGCCAGCAGCTATCACAATCTCTGGAATCCTGGGACAGGGGAAGATCCAGGACATATCCAACCTCCTTATATGAACACCAGTCCCATTCAACAAATATTACTGCAAACCTTTCCTCCCCGAGTGAATATTCCATGGACCATCACATAAACATACCCTAAACTTCAAATGGCTTATTTATAACTGGCTTCTTTCCATGAAAATTTTGAAGCATTATATAACCAAATTACTGACAAAAAGGAAATCAAATGGAAATATAAAATTAGGATTGTAGAATAAAATAAGACTGAAAATGCATTGATACATGTCAAGTCACAAACCCTAAACTTAACATGGTGATTCTAATTTGGTATCTGTGACAAATAGAGAAATGGAACAATATTACATTAACTTTTCTTACAGAAAGGTAAGCAGCATTCCAGGTTTCTGGAAGAAGGGGCAGGCAGGCAATCATGGAGGAGCTAAAAAGCATTTCATATTGAAAAAAGAAAGAAGGCTAGAGAGGAATGGAGCACCACCACTATCTTTTTTCTCTGTAGAGTGAAAAACATGTAGGGTGGACAGATGTTCCTAGGTCACCTGATTCAGGTGCTGGGATCCCTGGAGAAAGCCACAAATATCCACTGCTCATTATGAAACAAATTAATTTGATTTAAAAGTTTACATTTTATATAGTTCAAATTTGGTTCCCATTGTTCTTTTGCTTTTTCTAGTACAAAACTGACAAAGCAAATCAAGAAAACTTTATGTTAATGACAGCTGAGCATTAAAAAAAATAAAGCTCTGATCAAAGAGGCTTGTTATTTCCATGGCATAAACTACAATGAGAATTGCTATAAAACCACAGTGCATAGCTTGTAGCTAGTATACATATGCGTCTGCTCATGCATGCACGTGTGGCATTTGTGTTGTTTTAATAAAGTTGGTTCAAGTGCAAACAATATCAGAAAATAATTTAGATACATTTGTAAGTTAGAGCTGCAATCTTCTGAACAACATAGATATTAGAAGCTCTCTAAGAAATGATGTAGAAAAGAAAAAGTTTAAATCTGTAAAGGAATATTAAAACACATCATATAGAATAATAATAATAACTGATAGAATATAGAGAAGTATTAAATCAAAAACACCTAGGTTCAACTCATCACCATTTATTAATCCAACAAATATTTCTCGAGTACTACTCTATACCAGGCACTGTTCTGGGCTCTGGGGACATGGAAATGAACAAAAGAGACAAAAACCAACCAAACAAACAAACAAGAACCTTGCCCTCATGGAATTTATGTTCTAGAAGTTTGGGAAGAAAACCAATAATAAATTAACAAATCACAGAAGATATGAGAAACATAGAAGTGTTAATACTGAAGCAGAGAAGGGAGATAGAAAGTTGGGGTATAATCTGTGACCAGTGTCCAGAACAGCTCCTGGCACATAGAGGGGTTCCATGTGCATTTGAAAAGGCAGTGGTTAATAGTTAAGCACCTAGGCAAAAGTGTCTGGGTAACATTTGAAACTTTAGAAACTTCTTATGTCCTGATGATTCTAGTCAGCATCTCTTAGGTGCCCACAAAGCATGAAGTCCAGCTCCTTAACTCAGTAACATTTTAACTGATTTGTATCAGTTTCCTAGAAATGAGGACTTGAATAAGTTGTTAGTGGCAAAAGATTTGTTTCTGTTTGTTTTGCTGTTGCTTTTTGAAATTCTTTGGGAATATAAGTATTGTACACTGTTGCTTCTACCTTCTTGGCATTTTTTAAACTCATCTTCCAGTGTCCACTCCCTGACTTTTTATGAAGATCTCTCTTTCCCCATTCTTGAGTGGCTTGCATGAGCATCAGGAATGGGGACAAGTGACCTAGCCTGGTCATGACCTTGGCCAGAGCATTGGGTTTAAATGTGTTGCTCAGCAGGACCAGAAAAGTCCTGAGATTTTGCTGGTGCTACTGGGAACAAGGGGTGTTCCCTGCTCTGGAGTTTTTTTTACCTGGCATGAATAAGCCTAGCACTTCTAGGGACTACATGAGGGAGGCATCTGCTAGAAAATGAAGCCAACAGGGAGAAATGCAGAGCTAAGGAGCATAGCAAGAGGGGGCATGTGGGAGACTGACCGTGCACATGCAGAGGAGGAGGCCAGACTGGGCTGCAGCTTCTCCCCATCTACCAACTGGTGGCTGTCCCTGCCTATATCCATCTATAGTCAACAGCCAGGACCAGAAAGATTACCCCCAAAGTCTTTGCAGGCTCAGTTACACCAGAGGTGAGGTATTGGTAACTTGCAGGGACACTACAAGATTATAGGGTAGAAACCGTAATACCTCAGATCGGCATTGCTAGAGAGGAAGACACATGAAAAACATGAAAACACAAGAGAAGAAAATGCCCCAAACAAACCAAGATGCTACAACAATACAATCCATTGACAGCACAGTAGATGAAATGTCAGAGGAGTTCAGAACATACATAATTAAAATGATCTGTGAAGCACAGAACAATATAAGAGAGCAAATACAGGCAACCATTCATCACTCCAACAGATTAGAGAGCAAATACAGGGAGCAAATGATT
>PVHX01000776.1:144821-255341 GCA_004024805.1 Geosciurus inauris | reverse complement strand
TTTTTTTTTCTCAAAAGTTGCATTTTAATACATGTTATCAAACATAACAGAAAAAAACAAATTTTCAGAAGCTATACACACTGTTCACTGAAAACATTTGTTGAGGCAAATAGAAAAAAATTGTTACAATCATAATTTTTCTAACTTTGCACAAAATTATAAGCAGATTACATTCTTCATATTAAACACCTTTATATGCACTTTCAATGAACAGTATATATATATATATATATACATATTTATATATATTTTTTATCAACCATCTTTACTATACCCATTCCCCTTTCCTGCCCCCCGCCTCCCCCATGTCGCGTCCAGTGTTTCTCTATTTCTCTTATGTTTCCCATTCTCACCTCCCTTATTCATCAGCATCCACTAATCAGAGAGACCATTCAGCATTTGTTTTTTTGGGATTGGCTTACTTCACTTAGCATAATGCTTTCCAGTTCCATCCATTTGCCTGCAAATGCCATAATTTTATTCTCTTTTATTGCTGAATAATATTCCATTGTGTATATGTACCACAGTTTCTTTATCCATTCATCTATTGAAGGACATCTGGGTTGCTTCCATAGTTTTGCAATTGTGAATTGTGCACTGATCTCCAGGATATATAAAGAGCTCAAAAAACTTAACACCAAAAAAACAAATAATCCAATCAATAAATGGGCTAAGGAGCTGAATAGAAACCTCTCAGAAGATGATGTACAATCAATAAACATATATATGAAGAAATGTTCAACATCTCTAGCCATTAGAGAAATGTAAATCAAAACTACCCTCAGATTTCATCTCACCCCAGTTAGAATGGCAGCTATCCAAAATACCAGCAACAATAAGTGCTGGCGAGGATGTGGAGAAAAAGATACACTTAAACATTGTTGGTGGGATTGCAAATTGGTGCAACCAATCTGGAAAGCAGTATGGAGACTGCTTAAAAAACTTGGAACGGAACCACCATTTGACCCAGCTATTCCACTCCTTGGCCTATACCCTAAAGACTTAAAAACAGCACACTACAGTAAAGCAGCCACTTCAATTTTTATCTTTTCTTCACAGTACTCAGATTCTCTCCCAGGGAGCAAAGCATTCTTTGAAAGCAGTCTAGGGAGAGGAAGAGGTGAAAATTGCCCACTCTATCACATATCTAATTGTATTTTCACAAAGGCCAACATTTCCCATTTCTGATGCTGTGTGCTTCAGATTTATTAGAAATATGTGTAGACTGAGAAAGAGTCTTGATTAATCAACAAAGAAACTTTTTCTGAATATACTGTTTTAATTGTCTTTTGCTGGTACCCTAGACATTATTATATCCTAGGACAATGACATAGATTCAGTATAAGTCATGGAGATATCTCTGTAAAATGGGAGAAGTGGTTTTTTTCCCCCAGTACTGAGGATTAAACCCAAGGACACTTTACCACTAAGCTACATATCCAATAGCGCTTTTTATTCTATTTTGAGTCAGGGTCTCAGTAAGTTGCAGAGTTGGCCTTGAACTTTTGATCCTCTTACCTCGGTCTCTTGAATAGTTGGGATTATAGGAGTGAGCCACAGTGCCAAGCCAAGAAGAGCTACTTTTAAAGGTAAAGTAGGGAAGGGAATCTACCTGATGCTAGGAAAGGGTCCATATGAAAGCTGAGAAAATGAAAATAGATTCCCTTAAAATTTTACCCCAATATGAAGATAATTTTATACCTGATCTGTCCCAATTCTAGCTTTGTTTCTGCCACAAAAATTGTTCTCTTGACATTGCTGTCTTGGTACAATATTCAAACCCTGATCTATTATCTGCCTTGTATATTTTAGTTTCATATTTGAAGGACAGAAGAGCCACTCCTAGTTATGTCTGTCCTTGACAGATAATGTCCATGTTCAGGGTCTTTGGCAACACCACTCTTCTTTCTAGTGCCACACCTTGACACTGCAAGGTGTTATAATGGAAATGGAAATGGCAATATGAGCCAATCAGGATGCTGAGATAATGACCCTTAATTGAGTAAGGCTTCCTTTTTAAATATTTCAGGATACTGCACTTTAATGGCAACATCTGAAAATAGAAGATAAATACTGTCATCCAGAAATAACTGCTGTGATTGAGAGCATATCCCTATCTATTGATCTATGTTAGTAAATCCACATATATATTTTTTTTGTTTTTTTAAAATTTTTTTTAGTTGTAGATGGACACAATATCTTTATTTTATTTATTTTTTATGTGGTGCTGAGGATCGAACCCAGTGCCTCACGCATGCAAGGCAAGCAGTCTACCACTGAGCCACAATCCCAGCCCCCCATATATATATTTGAAATATAACGAAAACTGTTTTGAAGCTTAAGTTTTAACCCTTAGGTACATTATAACATCTTTCATATTAATAAGTGCACCACTACCACATTATCTTTAATGGCTGCAGAATGTTCCACTGCATAGTTGAATCACAATTTAGATCAATCCAATAGAGCTGGCTGTTGAAATTGTCTTCAGTTTTCCACAACTCCAAGGAACTACGTGATTAATATCTCTGTAGATAAAGCTTCTAATAGTCCCTTAGTTATTTTCTTATAAATTATTCCTCGGAAGAGAACTCTGAGTTAATATTTAAGTCTTTTGGTACATATTCTCCAGAAAGGTTATATCAATATACACTCCCACATGCAACATATGAGGGTCTCCCTTAGAGGCTTATATGCTTAACTTGAGAAAAGGTAATGCATCCAGCTTTGATAAGGAATGTGTGTGGGAAGAGTGTGTGTAAATAGCATACTGCCTCAAGAAACGTGTAAATCTTTTAGAAGGAAACTATAGAGATCTTTGGTTTTCCTTACTTGCTCAGTAGTCTTTTTATCACTCCTGATTTATAGACTTTACAAATAGAGCTTTAAATATCTACTGTTTTTTGGCAAATAAGTTAGGATACTTATTCCACCATACATGAAGCTTGTCTTGCTGTTGGCATCTAGTTTGAGGCTTTGATTAAAATCACTGTTTAAGTTTCAGGGTCCTAAAGCTTGGCTTATTTCCTTATTTGAAGAGCTTGTTAACTTGATGTCAAGAAGTAGCAGAGGCAATAACAGAGAGGTGAAATATTTACATAAGGCAGGGGAAAAGTTGGGTTTGTATTACTTAAAGTCATTATGGGGTCAATGCACCAGTGTGTCCAGTGAACCAAATAATTAGTTATTACTTGAAAAAAAAGTCATAGCAATGACAATGATAAAAATAGGACATTGAGATGAGACAGGAGAATTGCGAGTTCAAAGCCAGCCTCAGCAAGGGCGAGGTGCTAAGCAACTCAGTGAGACCCTGTCTCTACATAAAACACAAAATAGGGCTGGGGATGTGACTTAGTGGTCGAGTACCCCTGAGTTCAATCCCTAGTACCAAAAAAAAAAAGGACATTGAGAGAGGTCATGATATTTCCATCCTTACAAAGACATTGAATAGACTGGTATTTTGATTAGTAGGGAAGTTATATGTGTGACTGAAGGGTACGATGAAACAACCAATATGACTGATAAAAAGACTGTCTCAGGAGAGACTAGGACTGTGGAGGCATATGAGACTTAGAAAAAAAGATCATTGGACTTGTATTTGGACTTTAGTTATTAATTTGTCTCTTGATAACAGATACTTATTGTTTTCTCCATGCCAGAACCTGAAGTAGCTTTTTAAAAATTAGATCTTCATGGTTATACATAGTTGGGTTCATCCTGACAAACCCGTACATGCATGGAAATTGATTTCGGCTCATGACCCATTTTTTCTCTCCTTTTCCCTCCCATTCTCCCTCCCTCTCATTCTCCTTTCTTTACTCAACTTCCTTTTGCTCATCTATTAATTTATATTTAATTGGTTCTTTATATTATCCTATCCTTACCCCTCTTTCCTTTATTTTATTCTAGCTTTCACAGATGAGAGAAACGTTTGAACTTTTTCTAAGTCTGACTTATTTCACTTGGCATGATATTCTCCACTTCCATCATTTACCAGCAAATGCCATAATTTCATTCTTTTTTATAGCTCAGTAGAACTCCATTGTACATGTATACCATAATTTTTTACTCTGTTCATCTATTGACAGGCATCTGGGTTGATGCTATAATTTAGCTATTGTGAATTGTGCTGCTATAAACATTGAGGTAGCTGTCTCATTGTAGTATACCGATTTTAGAACTTTTGGGAAAATACCAGGAAGTGGGATAGCTGGGTCATATGATGGCTCCATTCACTAATTTTTTGAGGAATCTCCATACTGGTTTCCAGAGTGGTTGTAGTCTGCGGTTCCATCAATGGTGTACAAGTGTACTTTTTCCCTCATAACCTTGCTAGCATTTATGGTTAGTATTCTTGATCATTGCCATTCTGACTGGAGCATTTCTCTGATTGTCAGAGATAGTGAACATTTTTTCATATATTTCTTGGCAATTTGTGTTTCTTCTTTTGAGAAGTTTGTTTATTTCTTCTGCCTGTTTATTGATTGTTTTTATTTTTATTTTTTTGGTGTTAAATTTTTTGAGTTCTTTGGATATTGTAGATACTAATCCTCTATTGGAGAGGTAGCTGGCCTAGATTTTTCTCCCATTCTGTAGGCTCTCTCTTCATGCTCTTAATTGCTTGTTTTGTTTTGCAGAAGTTTTTTAATTTGATGGCATGCTACTAATTGATTGTTGGGTTTATTTCTTGTGCTTTAGGGGTCTTGTTAAGGAAGTTGGTGCCAGTACGTATATGATAGAGGGTTGACCCTATGTTTAGCAGTTGTAAAGTTTGAACTAGGTTCTTAAATACAATGGTCAGCAGAACTGACATAATCTTGTCTTCAGATCTTAGAGTTCAGGGGACAAGATAGTATCAAAAAATGTTTTTAGCTCCAACATGTAAAGAGCTCAGAAGTCTTCATTCCTGTGTTTACAACAAGAAAAAGCTGAACAAATTAAAGTTCAATGACTTTTCTTGGATCCATTAGAGAACTGAGATCACAAGGCGAAGTGCCATACTCAAATCTGGAAAGAGGTGAATTTGGAGGGTCATGCTGAGATCTGCTTACTTGCAGCAGAAGTTCAGCTGACAGGAATTTTTAAATGGCCGGGCACTGTGGCACATGCCTGTAATCCCAGTGGCTCAGGAGGCTGAGACAGAAGGAAAACAAGTTCAAGGCCAGCTTCAGCAATGGCAAGGTGCTAAGCAACTCAGTGAGACCCTGTCTCTAAATAAAATACAAAATAGGGCTGGGGATGTGACTCAGTGGTAGAGTGCCCCTGAGTTCAATCCCCAGTACAGAAAAAACAAAAACAAAAACATTTTTAAAATGATGATGCCGAAAAATCTTAATTGCTTTGCACTTTTTAAAGAAATCATTTAGGATGTCAGATAATCCCACAATGGAATGCAGAACCCAACTCTATTACAAATATATGAAACAGCCTCATTGGAAGAATTGGGGGAAAGGTGCTGACTTGAGAAACATTAGAAATGAGTTTAAGGGGCTGAGGCTATGGCTCAGCGGTTGAGCGCTTGCCTCGCATACGTGAGGCACTGAGTTCGATCCTCAGCACCACATACAATAAATAAAGATATTGTGTTCATCTACAACTAAAACAAAATATTTAAAAAAAAAAAGAAATGAGTTTAATCTATAAGATTAAAGGCAAAAAGAACTATAACATAAGCACTGTACTTTGGTTGATAAAATAGGGTATGTTGTAATGGTATACTTATAGGTATACTGGCATCGAGTAATTCAAGAACTGGATGACAGATGGTCAGAGTGAGGCTTCCTACTGTTGGAATGGGAGTTTGTAGATAAGCAAGGGGAGGAGGCTAGAACAATCCATATGGTGATGGTTAGAGTTAGAGATACCAGTATGAACTCATGTTTAGTTTAACATAAATACATATAGCTAGGTGTGTACACTTGCTAGTGTGCATGCTAGTGTGCACACCAATATTTTCTTAATTTCAGATGAGAGGGCCTAGAAATGATGACACCCACTATCAACAAGTGCACCTGGTACCTAGATCTTGGTTTCTAGTGTTATTCCTCAGTAAAAGGAGCCAGTACTTCTTGAAGAAACAGTTGACTCTAGGGCTCTTGTAGGAAATAAACAAGACAAACCTGGAACATCTTGTATTCCCAGAAATATTGAAGTGCCAAGACCAAAATCAAAACCCTCTCAACCCACAATGAACAGGGTATGTCCAAAGAGTATATGAGTCAAGAACATAAAAGAATAGAAGTGTCAAATGAAAGAGCTCTTAGTGGCCAATGCTGGAAAATAAATATTATATTATAATTATATAATAAAATATTATATAATAAAGTAAATATTACGTTATGATTTTATGTATGAAATAAATATCCATGATTCCATGATAATATAATTATTGAATAAATGAATCAATGAGTACAAAGACAAATCTCCTATGAATCAGAATTTCAAAGATTTTATGTAGATATTCCACCCTCAAGGAGGTAAAGCATAATTCTCCACTTCTTAACTGTGTTCTGCACATGGTGACTTCTTAGAAAAAGAATACAGGATGGAAAGGGAAAAAAGTAACTATTGTGGAGAAACCTGCAAACACTCTTGGCCAGGTGATCAAGGTCAACAACAGCAGTGAAGAGTCATGTGGATATTATATATCCCCTCGTGATTTGAGGAAAAATGAAAACTTTACCTCTGTAGTCTTATGTTCTAAAGCACACAAGTCCTTTCTAAGCAAGAGACAAATGTTAGACATCTTCCAGCTGAAGAACATTCTAAAAAATACTTGACAAGTACTTTTCAAAACTTCTAGGGCCATTAAAAATAAGGAAAATCTGAGAAACTGTCACAACCAAGAGGAGAATAAAGAGATATGTAAATAAATATAATGTCATATCCAGAATGGGATCTTGACATAAGGTAAAAACCAAGGAAACATCCACAAAGTATGGACTTTAATCAATAATAAAAAATTAATGTTTTTCACTAATTATAACAATGGTATCATAACTGTTAAATGATAGTAGAGGAAATTGAATTTTGAATATATGAGAACTTACTATTTTCTTTGCAACTTTTCTGTAAATCTGAAACTATTCTAAAATAAAAATTTTATTAAACAATAATAACAAAAAATGTTACATATATAATAACAAATATTTCCAAAGTTCTCTCTTTGATATAAGTATGGCAAAAGATGAATTGCCCATGTCAGGAATTGTTATATCTCTGTGGGTGAATTGGAAGGAACTGCTGAAGAGATCAGCTATGAAGGAGGGCTAAGCAGGGCTATGTCACCTGTAATATGAGGAGGTTGGGGAAGACTTTCTGCACAGTACTTGAGCTGAGGACTCAGGGAGCAGCAGTCAGCTGGTGATTATGGAGGAAAGAGCATTTCAAACCGAGAAAACTGCATGTGTGGAGTTCCACCCCAAGAAACTAGACCAATGAGACTGACAGCAGGAAGAAGGCCAGTACCATTTGAGACGAAAAGAATGAAGATCTGTGGTGGACCAGGCTGAAGAGGCATGTTCAAGGGAGCCCAGGCAAGACTTCGTCTGCATGTCAAAGAATTTTTGTGTTTATCTCTAAAACACCAAAAAATCATCAAAGGGTTTTAACCAAGGCATTGGTGTCATTTTGGGGGATGATCTCTGACTGAATTACAGAGTGTGGATTAAAGGATGGCAAAATATGGGTGTATAAGTTAGAGAAGTAGTAGTAAGAAGCTCCTACAGTGGTCCAGGTCAGAGATGATGGCCCAGCCCAGAGACAGGGAGCAGGTGAGAGGGTGAATGCAGAGAGAACCCCAGCTCTAATGAACTAGCAGTTTGAATATGGATAAGTCATCCACATTTCCTGATGTCTATTTTCCTTTAAGATGTGACTGACATTCAGGGCAGAATTCAATTTATAGTTGCCTCTTAAAAATCATTAGCTTTCTTAAAAATTAGCTGTGTTTCAGAGCAAAAACATTATCATTTATGTCATAAAATTGAGAAGTAATTTTCCTACTTAATAAAGCATCACATTGTTTTGATCTTCACATTTTAAAAGATTTTAGTACTGAGAATCAAAAATGGTGAAGTCTTAAAACAGGACAATGAGGAAAGGTTAAATGAGTTGAGTAAAGGAAAATTAAGTGATGACTTGATGACTGTTTTTAGTAAAGGAAAAGTTACAGAGCACTGTGTACTCAATTATTCTGTTTTCATAGGGGTTCTAATGAGAAAAAATGACTTAAATTGCTAGGAAAGAGTTGGAAAATGCTACTGACTTCGATAAATAGTAGCATGAATTGTGGAATTTCTATGACTGAAATCTATAAATGTAGGTCAGACAACTATTTGCCGTAAGTATTTGAATTTTCCTTCATAAAGGCAGGTGACTGGACCAGAAAACTCCTGGAGGACTCTTTCAACCTTTTCATTCTTTTAGAGATGAGATTACTATCTGCTAATTCTTATTTGGTGACAGCTCCCTTCACTATGTCCCTTGATCCTTACCATAACCATGTGAGCCTGGATAAGTGTGCCTCCTTTATAGATATCAAACATTTCTCTTCCTTCCCTTCTTTCTCCATACCACATCTTTCTAGATGTAAAGGGAATAATAACTGGGCCCCCAAAACAGCTTATAAATCTTTTTATGTGTAGCAGTTAAACTGTTTATTGTCACGGTCACAGGGGTGCAAAAATAAAAACTGTTCCTCAGTTCTGCTTGATGGTGAAAACATTATTTTGCTAAGTTAAGAAACTTAGTTATTGCCAGTTTACAGCTCAGACGCTATAGTCTCCCTCATGCCTGTCCTTCCTCTCATCTCCTTGAGTGGCATCTGAGATTGGGGGGAATTCTGGTATGTGACATCATGAGGTGGGCTAATGTGGGGATTCTGTGGTTGTCTTCTGACTTTGCTTGCCTGTCCTCAAGGGTGCCTTGTCCTATCCCGTCTGGGCATCAGCAACACAGGTTTCTGCATGGGCTGACAGAAAGCAGGCCATATCCCCTGTGCCCTACAATCTGTCTACATTGTGTCTATCCTGGTTTTTAGTTATGTGGGTACCATGGTCTGTTTCAGATTTACCTACTCTAAAAGCTTTGTTTTGGTCTACTGTTAATATCTATACTTTTCTTGGAGGCCTGATTACTGTTAGATGCTTTGCAATGTGGCTCTGGATCTGGAAGGGACTCTAGGGGAATGTACCAGGCCCAGTCCCACTTCTCTCTCTCCCCATTATTTCTACACTCTGCAGTGTTGTGTAGACGTGTAGGGACTCTCTCAGGGGTTTGCAGTAAACCTTGAGAAAGCAGGCCATATTCCCTATGCCCTACGATCTGTCTACATTGACCTGCAACCTGGGATTGTAATTTGATTAGGGGAGTGTGGCAAAGGCTTGGGTACTCTACATCTTTAATTGTTTTGCTTTTCTTTTTGAATTTCTGCCAGATTCTCTCTTTGCCTATAGACCATAAGAAGTTACAAACATCTTTCTGAGCATTAAGAAAGTAAGAAAGCTATTCTGTGCCAACCCACATTTTTCTCTGCTCTATGTTTTGAGTTTTCTAGATTTTGCTATTAATCAGTAAATCTAAGCTTTTAGAATTTTCTCAAGTATACCAGAAAGTTCCCTGAGAAAAACTAAGCCACATGCCAACTATTATCTTTTTCTAATACCTAGCCCTTACAATGGGAAGCCATGCCTTTTAAAGCTAATTTTGAACAAAAATCTCAAAATTTAACACTTTTTTTTAAAAGGTTGGCTTTTCTTGTTATAACTTTATTTTTATTTATTAATTTGTATGTGGTGCTGAGGATCGAACCCAGGGCCTCACCCACGCTAGGGAAATGCTCTACCGCTGAGCCACAACCCCTTAATACTGCTTTTTATCGGATTGCTTTATATTCTTTTTTCCTAGGGTAATAAATCTCAGCTCCCTGGTCTACATTTTTTATATTGAAACAATAACTTTAATATTGAAACTTTACAGAGTGCAAAAAGTAATGAGCATACAGTTTATTGGCTTACTATAAAGTGAATACCAGTGATCTCATTATTCATATAAATAGAACATTACCACTATCCTAGGAACCTCTCAGACCTCTTCCTTCCCAGATTCTATTCCATCTTCAAAAGAAACAATAGTCCAACTTCTAATACTGTAGATTTGCTTTGCCTGTTTTGAATAAAGCATAGAGGATGTATTAATTTTGTCTGGCATGTTTAGCTCAGTATTACATCTCTGAGAGCTATTCCTGTCGTTACGTGTAGCAGTTTGTCATTTCCATGACCACTGTATGAATATTCCACCCACTGTGTATTTATCCCTTTTGATGTTGATGGACATTCAGGTTGTTTCCAGTTGTTTCCAGTTGTTTTAGGCTATTTTAAACAATACTTCTAAAATCATTCTCTTAAATTCTATTTAGTACACATTGTATACATTTCTATGGGAAATTTTTTGGAGTGAAAATTTTCATTTTTAAATTGAAGTGCTTCATCTAGATGCATTATTATTATTTCAATAGTCTGCCATCTTGACTTTTTCTAATGCCTTCTCTATACTATGGATGGAATATTTTTTCTAAGAATCAGATCTGTCATTTATATTTTTAAACCACTTTAATGGGTGTCCCATTGCTCTGGGAAGTAACTGAAACTCTTCCCATGGCTAACAGAGCTTTTCAAACTTTGGCATCTGCTTGCTTCATCTTTCACTCTTTTCCTATCAAAACCTTATTCATCTTTCCTACGTGGTTCTTTCACAAATTCTTTCCTCTACTGTAAACCCTATTTCCTATCATTTCTTGCCCATTTCCGTCCCCACTCCTCACCATAGTTTTATCTGGCTAACTCCTATTTACTCAAGTCACAGTTTGTCATTTCTGAGATAACATAGAAAGTCGAACTGTCAGATTCAGGAGATTGTACCATTGGCATGAAACCTGAAAAAGTCTGAGCATGTTGAAGTTACTCAGACCCACTCTTCCCTCATGAGGATGTGTTTTAGAATCTGCAAGGGTCTAAATAAATGATGCTTAGTGGTATCATTTGCACAAAGGGAACAATTTCAGTTATGGAATATCTCCTTAATATGCCCATTAGATAGCTTGCATTTTCCAGTGAGCTGTGTCCTCTAAATTCATGTTTTAGCTTTACTTACAACAAGCAACCTGGATATATCATAGTTAGAATATATCATAGAAAGGAATCTCCCAATTAAAAAACAAACGACACAACAAAAAAACCATAGGGCTTTCATTGGGGTGCTTCAAAGGGATGGGGTATGGCATCTCTTTCTAGAGACTGATTGTTCACAATTTCTTTCTTCCCACAGAGGTAGATTGTAGGCCTGCTGTTAATTCTTTTCTTCCCAACTTCCTGGAGTAAGCACTTCTGCCTTCTTCATTTGGATAGGCATCCTTACCAGTATTGCCCCAATTTCTTGTTTTTCCCACCCAAGTGGTTTCTGATGTATTGTAACTTCTTGGTTTCCCATTCCCTTAGCCCTCCCCACACTGTGAATTCCATTAAGATGTTGATTATGTGTATTTTAATTAATATGGTGTGCCTGATGCCTGACATTGAACCTGGAACATGATAAGGACTCAATGATATTTGCAAATTGTGGAGTTGTCTAAATATGTCTGTGCCTTTAAACTGAAGCCATTTGTTTAGTTGGTGTCTAAGCTGACATGTGGCCCTTAGAGATTGTTGAATAAAGTTTATACAGAGTTAACTTTGATGGATGATTTTAGCATGGCAGGAAGAAAAAGATTCATGGGTTTCTTGTACAAACCTTGTGATAATAATTAGATTTTATATTCTGATAGAATATAAGACATAATATATGTCTTTGACCTTTCCAGAGATGTTATATTTATTTCCAGGCTCATGTCTGCTGATTGATTTTCTGTTTCATTATCCTTCTCTTTTTCTGTCATTTATTCACTCTTCTCCTTTTCTAATTTTCTATCGCATGTGTGATTAATATTTTCTTTTTTTCTTCAAAATCCATTCTCATTCCATAATTTTTCTCACCTCAGAGATCTTAAAAAAACTTATATTTCCCTTGTGTTCGAATTCGAGATTAAAATACATACTTCTTGTTACCATAATAATTAGTGGTTTAGAGGAAGCTTTGCTCATAAAGGCTGATTTCCATTTTATCCAGGAGGCTGACTGATAAGATTATGGTAAGATGATAACACTGATAAGATTATAGGCTCTTGCAGTTTCAAAATTATGCCACAACATCTCCGTGAAAAGTGATATATTCACTTGCTTATTTGGGCTCAAACAATACCTCACTCTAATGCAATTCATAATATTAATGTTGAGTTCATGTGATAGCTGGCATTTTTCTGAAACTAAGGCATCATTCACAAAGAGAACTGGTGCTGACTGCTGCCATATGGGTTCATTTTGAATCAGATATGCCCATGTCTTCATATTCCATAAACTGGTTCAACTGTGCCAATCTCCCCTGCCCCCACACCCAATTTGCTTCTCTATTCTAATTGCTGCTAAATATCTTTTCAGATAGCATTTATATCATTGGCCTCCACTGAGTGTGAATACATCATTTATGTAATTAGTCCACCTCTATTCTTATCCCATTATCTAGTCTTATTAACAATAATTAAAGTAGTACAATTTGGTGTTGGTCTAATTTTAATTATAAATGCAAATATGAGCAATGGAATTATGTAGAAGTAGTCAGCAATAAGGTGGTCATCTCAATGTTTTAAAATAAATTCATAGTAATTTTTTTCAGATAATTATCAAAATAGATAAATACAAGTTTAAGTTGTTATGGAGAATCCTCAGGTCCTTGAGACTGTATTTGTGAATCCCCAGAGGGTGACAGACTCATTTGAGAAATAGCAACACTGCCCCCGACTTCAATTCTTAGACCAGTGAGTCTCAAAGTTTGATCCCTGACCAACAGTATCTGCATCATCTGAGAAGTGGTTAGCAAAACAGTTCTTTGGCCCTTACCTGAACCTACTGAACACAGGGCTCTGCAATCTGTGTTCTAGCTTTCCAGGTGATTCTGAAGCACAGTACTGTATGTGCTTCATACACTAACCACTGTTAACATACACTAACCACTAACTACTGTTCTAGACTATAAATAGATGATATTTGCCCTGAATAGAAAATATATAGCAATATAATTGTATGTATTCTATGATAGGCATGTAACTTGGTGTATGTAGCATAAATCATTAAAGTCTTCTATCTCAACCACATAATAGGGTTAGGTTCTTATAAACCATGCTTTAAAGCACCAAGAAGGCAATAGTAAGTTTAAAATAGGGCTATTCTAAGGCTGGAAGGTGGGGCATCATGGGCTAGACCCTAAACTTATCTATGAAGGTCAAATTGAGCCAGAAGAGAGCAGGGTCAGAGAATGTGGAAAGTATGTCTGAGAGAAATGATGTGAAATCTAAGGATTTGGAGTTAATAATCAGTGTTCACGAACAAACCAAACCTAAGTTCTGAACTAGTCAGAGACAATAATTTGCAACTTTCTGTTGCCATGGAGAGTCATTTGGACTAGATAAGACCTCTTATTGTGAGATGACATACTGCTATTACTCTTACGACTTCAGTGCCCTGACAAATACGGTTTGAAAGATATGTGAGGGTTATTATGTTAAATTATATTTGAGAATGTATCAGAATCTGAACATGGTCTGTGTCCATCTGGCTGGCACCTAATCATTCAGGGGTCAGTGTGAACCTCACTCTCCAAGAGAATTCTCCTATAAGGAAAGAGAAGAGATTTTTTCCTATGTGCTTCACAGTGTTCTGAAATTCTCCCATCATACAACTTCCTACTGTAATGTAAGGGTCTTGCTTCTGTCTTTTCTAGTATGTTATAAACTTCGTGATGTCAGGCATCCCTATAACTCCACCATCTTTGGGGATTCCCTAGAAAGGCCATGAAACACTTCATATGGATGTACTCATGGCTAAGATTTATCAAAACTGTGTAATAAAGTTACACAGGCAGATCATAAAGGAAAAATATACAAGCAGATTCTGGAAGAATCCTTGTACAGTCTTTCTTACATTTATTCCATCCTACAAAAGGACACAAAGAACACATTCTTCCCCAGCAAAGAAAACACAGCAAACTTTCTGTGATTTTTCTGCCTAGCCAAGCTCACTAGAGAGAGCACTGCATAGCATGTTACAAAATTCCAGATTCCCAGAAGGAAAGCAGGCCTACAGCATAAACTGTCTAGCCACAGTCTAGTCCTTTTTCAGTTAACAGTTCACTGGGAGCACTCTGAGTGCCATATTCCCAGATGCCAGGTAAGGCTGACCTTGCAGGCAGACTCTTCTAAGGCTCACAGTGTCAAGCCTACTGTGTTAGTTTGTTTTTGTATAAGGTCCACATCTGTCATATTTTCTGCTATTTCTTTAGCAACTAGCACATTGCCTGAGACAGAAAATCTTCAGGAACAATTTGCTAATTGGATTTCTTAAGGCAAAGTTGGTAGACATGCACAGATAAAAAAATATGGTTCTAGAAGTTTTGGCATGAGCATGTTTGCATTGTGCATATATACACATAGGGAAAACTGAAAAATGTTCCACATTTGACTATTAACCTTTCTTATGAGTTACTTAAGAGATCCAAAGTTCTGGAAATTTGCAAGGTTTGAGAGTACAAGTCACCAACTCACTGAAGCTCTTATATACCTGTCAGAGTATCTGAGGGCTGGTTCAAGCCTCTGAGTACCCTTTAACGTGGCCCAAGGTGGTTGAATATATATAAATGTAGGAATGAAGCTGTCCTATATTCCCCTCTTCCCAGACAGAAACAAGACAAGGATGCCCACTCTCACCAATACTATTCAAAATAGTCCTTGAAAGTCTAGCCAGAGCAATCAGGCAAGAGAAGGAAATTAAAGGGATACGAATTAAAAAAAAAAACAACTCAAATTATATGTTCCTATATTTAGAAGATACAAAATTTCACCAGAAGACTTTTAGAGCTGATAAACAAATTTAGTAAAGTAGCAGGATACAAGATCAACATATATAAATCAGTCACTTTCTTATACTTTAATATTGAGTCTGCTGAAAAGAAATTAGGAGAACTATTCCATTCACAGTAATCACGAAAAAAAAAAGCCACTTGGGAATAATATAATGAAGGATGTGAAAGACCTCTACAATGAAAACTATAGGACACTAAAGAAAGAAATTGGAGACAATCTGTAATGAAGTAAAGACCTCCCATGTTCTTGGATAGGCAGAGTTAATATTATCAAAATGGCCATACTTCCAAAAGTGTTACACAGATTCAATGCAATCCTCATCAAAATACCAATAACATTCTTCATAGAACTAGAAAAAGCAGTTATAAAATTCGTTTGGGAAAAAAAAGAGATCCAGAATAGCCAAAACAATTATGAACAAAAAGTGATGCAGAGGTATCAGAATACTGGACCTCAGATTGTACTTCAGAGCTATAGTAACAAAACTAGCATACTGGTACCAAAATAGGCATAAAGACCAATGGAATAGAACAAAAGACA
Organism: Geosciurus inauris; assembly: GCA_004024805.1. Classification (NCBI taxonomy): domain Eukaryota; kingdom Metazoa; phylum Chordata; class Mammalia; order Rodentia; family Sciuridae; genus Geosciurus; species Geosciurus inauris. Next base: position 239,794 of record PVHX01000776.1, on the reverse strand, counting down.
CAGAGACATACCCATATAAATATGATTATCTGATAGTAGACAAAGGTGCCAAAAACATACATTGGAGAAAAGATAATCTTTTTAACAAATGGTGCTGGGAAAACTGGAAATCTGTATGTGAAAGAATGAAACTTGCTCCCTATCTCTCACCCTGCACAAGAGCCAACTTAAAGGTGATCAAAGACCTACGAATTACACCAGAAACTGCAACTTCAAGAAGAAAATGTAGACCCAACACAACACTCCAGTGTGTTGGCATAGGAACTGACTTCCTTAACAAGACTCCTAAAGTGCAAGAAATAAAACCAAAAATCAATAAGTAGGATGGCATCATATAAAAAGCTTCTGCATAGCAAAGAAACAATTAAAAGCATGAAGAGAGAGCCAACAGAATGGGAGAAAATTGGGCCTGGGTTGTGGCTCAGTGGTACAGCATTCACTTAGCACATATGAGGCACTGAGTTCGATTCTAAGCACCACATACACAACAAATAAAGGTATTATGCCCATCTACAACTAAAAAAAATACAAAAAAGAATGGAAGAAAATCTTTGCCACCTGTTCCTAAGATAAGGTATTTATATCCAGAATATATGAAGAACTCAATAAAAAAAACTAATTATAAATGGGCAAAAGAACGAAACAGACACTTTTCAAAAGAAAAAATGCAAATGGCCAAAAATATATGAAAAATGTTCAACATCTCTAGCAATTAGAGAAATACAAATTAACACTACATTGAGATTTTAATCTCACTCTAGTCAGAATGGCATTTATTAAGAATACAAATAATAATAAGTCCTGGCAAGAATGTGGGGAAAAAGTTATGCTTATACATTGTGAGTGGGACTGCAAGTTAGTGCAACCACTCTGGAAAGCAGTATGGAGACTCCTCAAAAATTAGGCTAGAATCACCATATGACCCAACTATCCCATTCCTGGGAATATATCCAAAAAGATCTAAAATCAGCATACTACAGTGACACAGCCACATCTATGTTAGTAGCAGCACAAATCACAAGAGCCAAGTTATGGAACCAACATAGGCACCCTTTTTTTTTTTTTTTTTTGAAATCTTAATTTTATTTCTTTGTATATACACCTAGAAGCAGAATTGTGGGGTCATATGATATATGTACTGAGTAACAGCCAAACTGTTTTCCAAACTGGCTTCAACATTTTCCATTACCACCAGCAATGTATGAAGTTCTAATTTCTTAATATAGTCATTGACCATTATGATTTTTCTCTTTTTTATTATGACCACCTAGTGGGTAGTAAGTGATATCTCATTGTGGATTTGAATTGCATTTTCTTGATAACTAATAACATTGAGCAAATTTTTAAAAATATATTTTTAGTTGTAGATGGACATTTATTTTCTGTATTTATATGCAGTGCTGAAGATTGAACTCAGGGCCTCACACGTGCCAAGCAAACACTCCACCACTGAGCCACAACCCCAGCCCCCACTGAGCATATTTTATGTGGTTTGCATAGGCACCCTTTGACAGATGAATGGATAAAGAAAATGTGGTATATATATACATAATGGAATATTACTTAGCCATAAAGAATGGAATTATGGCATTTGCTGGTAAATGCATGGAATTAGAGACTATCATACTAAGTGAAATAAGTCAGACCCCAAATTTTAAAGGTACAATATTTTCTTTCATATGCAGAAGCTAGTCCAAAATAAGGAGGGCAGGGAAGAGAGAAAGGAAAAAGGTGGGAGTGGGGGGGGGATTCTATCAAAATAGAAGAAAGATTGGTGAACTAGATGAAGGGGATGGAAGGGAAAGGAAGAAGGAAGGGATAAGGGAAGAACAGTAGAATGAATCTGATCTAAGTTTCCTATGTACATATATGAATATGCCACAGTGAACCTCACCATCATGTATCATTAGATACATCATCTAGTATCACTAGATACTAATTTTAAAAAACTAAAAAATATTAAAAAGGAAATTATATTACTTTACCAATAAATAATTTTCCTTCTCTGTCAGGGAAAAAATAACAGGAAACATGAAGCAGTTTTACACTTATAAGAAAGTGAAGCTTACTATCAGAACCATCAAATATGACACAGAAAACCTGAAGTTGTACTCTTAGTGCTTGATAACTGAAAAAAGTAATGAGAGAAAATATCGCATACAAACTAATTACATACCTTTCTAAGATACATGTTTTAAAAGTATAAGACACATCTGACTTTGACATCTACAAAATTCCTATAATTAGAAGGGAAGGAAATAAACAATGGAAGTTTAGAAAACAAAACAAAAGGTGAGTGTGATTTGGCCTCTCCTCTTGGGAAACTTTCACTGGAGTGAGGAGAAAAAACCTGTGAACAAAGAAATCACAATAGGATGTGCTAAGTACAAAAAGAGAATGTTGTATAACTACAGAAACAGCATACAGGAATAAGTTACTAATTCTCTAAAAAGGCAAACTTCAGTATGAGGCTCTTTTTTAAAAAAATTATATGTGCATTTTATTTAAAAATATTTTAATAAATGGTCAATACAAAAAGTTATGAATATTTTACATTTTTAAACATAATCTTCAAAATTATTGTGTATTTCACACTTCAGACACATCTCAGTTTGGATGCTAAATTTTCATGTGCAATAATTGTTATGCATTTATATTTGGTGAAGTAAAAAAAGCAGATTCACCAAATTATTCTGTGCAGACTAAATTTAAGTATTAGATCAAAACTTAAACAGTTTTAGTGAGGTATAATTGATCTACAATAAACTGTGCATATTCCAAGGGTATAATATGGTAACCTGACATATGAATACACCTGTGAAACCATCCCCACAATCAAGGTAATAAACATAGTTATCTTCACAAAGTTTCCTCTTTAATTCCTTCCATATGTCTCTCCCAACCTTCATTCCCAGGAGCTACTGATCTGCTTTCTGCCTCTATAGATTAATTTATGTTCTCTAGACTCATATAGATAGAATCATACAATATGTGCTTTTTTGGTCTGGATTCTTTCACTTATTATAGATATTTTGAGACTTATACATGGTGAGGCTATTTATTATTTGTTTTTTTTGGATACTGGGGATTGAACTCAGGCACACTTGACCACTGAGCCACATCCTCAGCCTTATTTTGTATTTTATTTAGAGACCGAGTCTCACTGAGTTGCTTAGTGCCTCTCTTTTGCTGAAGCTGGTTTTGAACTTTCGATCCTCCTGTTTCAGCCTCCCAAGCTGCTGGGAATACAGGTGTGTGCCGTAGTGCCTGGCAATATGAGGCAATTTTTAAATTGGGTTTTGAAGGATAAATAAGACTGCAAATGAAGAAAGGGAAGGTATGAAGTGTTAGGAAAGGGTTAAACCCTGGATCCTAATAATTACTGAACCACAGAATGGGGATTTTTATTTTAAGCAACATTGAAGACTAAGGTACTGTTAGGATTGTCTGCCCCAGCAAAATATTTTCAGGATGATGTGTTAAGTTCACACAAAAATATGGAAAATCTTGAAGGGCCAGAAAACAAAAAGAATGTAGCAATCACAGAAGTGGATGAACACAGACACAGAGGCTGGTGCCACAGTGGGGATGACAAGTTTCATTTGTAACTCAGAATTTCTTGTACCAGTGACCACTGGGGAGAAAGACTGAGTGCTTGACTCTGAACAAGACAATATCCACAGACCGAAAAATGCTCAGAAAAGCAGAAAACTAATACTAGACATTACAGAAAGAGCAGGGCTGGTGCAGCGGTTGGTAAATAGCCTAAAATGAAGATGCCATCAGTGTTAGTCAGTTTTCCATTGTTAGGACAGAATACTTTGGATAATCAATTTAAAAGAAAGAAAAGCTTATTTGGCTCAGCATCAGTCTACAGTTGCTTTGGGCCAGTGAAAGCACAGAACATCATGGGGGGAGGCCATGGCAGGAGAGTCCTGCCGACCTCATGGTTGTCTGGGAAGCAAAGAGAGAGAAAGAGAAATGGGTCCCAAAACCCACTTCAGGGGTACACCATAACTGACCTAACTACTTACAAATAGGCCTTGGCTCCTGAAGGTTCCACCACCTCCCAGGAGCGCCATTAGCTAGGGACCAAGCTTTTAACACATGTACCTTTTGGGGCATGTTTTAGAGCCAAAATATAGCACCAGGTATTTGATTTCAAGGGTTTGTTAGAACTCCTGTCCCATGAGGTAGTTGACGCCTTTGGAATTTATAATAGCAAGTATAAGAAGTAGAAAACATGAGAGAGCATAATGAGAAGAATATGAAACCCTAAAGGCGAGGAAAAGCCAACCTAATAATTCTAGTCCCCAGTCACAGTCAAAAGCTTGGGTCATAATGAATTTATATATTCTGATACCAGGAGATTTTGCTAGAAATCAAAATCTCTCCAAAAAGCAAGGATAGTTGGTAATTCCCAAAACAAGATTCTGAAGCTGTACAAGCAAACCCTCTGAAAAATTTCAATACAAAACAAATGGTGATTGCAAAACTAAGGAGTTACATAAGACTCACAAAGGAACATAGGTGAAACAGTTGTATAGAAGAGCGGTGGAAGCTAGCCATCGCCAGGAGGAAGAATAAAGTCTTTGAAATCTTTTCATATTTCAGTTGAATGCATGAGTTTCATAATTAACTCTGACGGATATTCATTTGTGCTTCCATTCATTCACTTAATAAACACTGAAAATCAAGTATGTGCCATATATAATGTCAAAAGCTGGAACTATAAAATAGGACTCAGTCCTTGTGCTTCTGGAGCCCATGGTCTGTGAGGCCTTCGTGTAATAAAAGACTGGAACAGTGAAATAAAAGTTATGACAAGATTTACGGCCAAATAGCTCTGCCATACAGCCTGGGGTAGAGAGTGAGAGGAGAGGATTTTCGTTTTTGAAGGAGAGCTTGAAGAACTGAACTTCTCTCAACAAATATGCTTGAGTGTGTACTACAGAATGCTGATATAGAGCCATGCTAAAATGTCTCCTTGAGAACTGAATGGAACGTACTGATCCCTGGAACGAGTATTTGCTTATTCTCAGGATCTTCCTTTCACATTTAGAGAGGGGTGCCCGAAGACAGTGAACCAGATTTGATGATTCCAAGCTAAGGTGAAGTAGGGAAACTGTCTCCTCCCTCCACCAGAGAGATCCTGCTGCACACTATCTGTGTCATCTACCCAAGGGAAGATCTTGAAGTTGGGGAAACTGGAGAAGGTTTAAGTCTGGAGGCTTATGAATCACTTTGTGAGCTTTACAAGTGAAATTTCACAAAAGTTATATTCCTGGCTTTGTATATCCATGTCTATGCCTATTATAGCCAGTGTGAATGTAATATAACAGCAAGATAAATAATACTAGAAAACAACAAACATAGGAGTATTAGGTATATCAAGGGAGAAAACAAAATGATATGGAGTGTTGGACATGAATCTGTTTCCATTCAACGTCTTTTTTTTTCATTGGGAACTGGGGATCATGCAGATAATTAGAAAGAAATAACTGCTCAAGATGCTACACTGTAGGGTAGTGACTAAGTGTAGGGTAGTAACTAAATGTAGACTCCAGAATCTGTGTAGCTCAATCCAGGCAGCACCACCTATTCTTCAGGGACTCCTGGTGCAGCAATGAACTTAGTAAAGCCTTAGTTTTCTCATCTGAAAAATGGGGCTGTAGTTGCGATTTTTTTTCTTAATAATGTTATTGTAAAGATTACATGATGCGTGCAAATAGCTTAATACATGTAATGATAATGAAGAGTTGCCTAGGCTATAGGAGTGGGGCCTTTGGTTCAATGGTTTTCCAAGTTTTCAGGCTATTGGTTTCACACAGGCCTTCATGGATGTGTGACTCATGCAACGTGGCTTGCTCAAAGGAGAACTCCACACTTAGTTTAATGGTCTGCTGATACCATCTTAACATTAATAATTTCTTTATCATTTTTAAACAAGATCTCTTTATCTTCATTTTGCAATGAACACTGAACATTTTGTAGCTGGTCCTGAGTGGGGAACATTAAAAACCCCAGGTTTGAGTCTTATCCCATGTCAATTAAATCAGAACCTCCAAGGTGGGGACCAGAGTCTTCTTACTTTCAAAGCTTCATAGGTAAATCTTACACATAGCAAAGTTGAGAACCAGTGCCTTGGATTTCTGGTTGATTGACAGCAGTCCAGTGGACTTCCCCTCTCCCCCTTCAGCAGCCTATATAACCTTGGCAGGGGAAATGTTTTTGTTTTTTAGTATAAGATCTTAAATACAAGAGAATTAACATATATTCTTCAACTTTGAAACATGTCTAGCACTAGACTGCATACTCAAATGCCCACATGACCACATGATGACTGGCCCTAGAATCAGATCTCAGGACAGAACTCTTGTGAATTTGTAAAGTAGGACTCAAAATAACACTCAACATCCACTATTTGTTGTGAGAACTAAATGAGATGATGCATATCAAGTGTGTTATAAAGGCCTGATAGTAAGTGTTCAATAAATGAACTATTATGAATTATCTGATTCCTGTGAGTTGTTTTTGGTTTGATGGAGATCCCTTGATGACATAAACATCTCCCATCACAGGGACATCAGGGTATTTGTTCCAAAGGGTATTTAACTATCCTTCAGAGTGCAGAGTATAAAGAAGGCACTCAGAGGAGGAAGAGGAAGAGTGGTTAGAAGCCTACCTCACTGTAGCACAGGAGCAACTTGTGAATAGTTCACTTTTCGTGCCATGCTGACAAACTATTGAAGAATTTTCCAAAACAGCATTTGACCCAATTCTCAGACCTTCCTCCTTTAAGGAAGACATAGCTAATTGGAAGGAAAAAAATGTCCTTAGTCCTCATGCTTTGTTCACATCAACACATACCATCTGTCAATCCTCTTGGTTACTACCTCGGCCGACAAATTCTCTCCACCATCAATGGATGTACTTGTGTTTGTTATTTGATCGTTATTTTCCTGTTTATTCTGTTGTCCTTTGCTTTTAATGGTAAAATAACAATGAACACTATAATTCACTTTGTTTAGAGCTTCAAATATTGCTACAATGCAGATGGATGGGTCTGAAGCCTACGAGGATAATACCAAAACAAAAAATAAGAAAAGAAAAAGAAAAAAATAGACGTTGTTTTCAAGCATAAATAAGCCATAAACTCTCAGCCTTAATTTTGCAGTTTGAAATTTTAATTCCCTATTTCCTCCATTTGAGAGAATAGTAGCATTTTTCTATTATCACGAGGAGGAAAAACGTTATGAATGACTTTTAGTAGAGAATTACAAAGAACCATGTAAACACTGATTTAATTGGAATTCATCAAGAAAGTTAAAAGCCAGAAATTATCTGTCTGACACCTTGTTGACATGTTTACTTGGCATGTGGTTCTGTCTGGCAGCACTTCAGAATGACTTGGCAAACTTATATAAAATCAAACTGAGGATCTAGCCCTACCCATAACCGATTATTTCAATCTTTGAAGATGGGACATTGATATTGGAAAAACATTCCCCCACCCGGTCGATTCTAACGTAGCAGGGTTGGAAGAATAGAAAATATGAAAGAAATGAAAAGAGCCCTTGGGGAACCCTCAAAGGTTGTATGCTCTAGGGCTTTAAGAAGCACAAAAGCTCCAAAAACAAACCCCAAGCCAAATACAACCCAAGACAACCAAACAAATATAAACAATACAAAGAAAGTGCATTTGATATTCTGGTTGAACTGTGTCTCCAAGCAAACAATAATAGTTATATTCAGCTAAAAAAAAAAAGAAAAAGAAAACACAAAAACATACCTCCAACCTCCTTGCCTTGAATTTGACCTTTTTTGGTCCAACTTTCTCATGCTGAAAGCACCTTTGAGGATCCGGCACCCTGGTCCTATGGGCATCCTGACTGCAGAGCAAATTCCAAATCCTGAGTAGGGCTTTTCTGCAGCTGTCCCTTACTTTTAAGCTTTCTTTTTAGCTCAGCAGTTTGGAGTCCCCCTTGCATCTCAGCTATACCTGAGTTCCTCTGAAAAGCAGCTGTCCGAATTCTCCTTCATTTCCCCGCAGAGCGTGGGGGGTGGGGACGGGGCGGGGGTGTTTCTCTTATGTTGTCACAGCAACACAACCCACCTGTATCTCTACACATTGATACCGCCAGGTTCCTGAAGGATGCTACCCCTCCCACAGACATGTGTCTAGCATCTATTTCTGAGACTTCTGCCCTGAGTCCCTGCCTGCAGAGAACTTCCTTAACCCTAATACCTGAAGGCCTACCTGCGTCTCCAACCTGCTTGTTTCCTCTGGGGCACCCATTCTGGTCCCTGTGTGACTCTGAAACAGAGTCTCCTAAACTACAAAGGCAGCTCTTTTCAGATGACTCTACATAGCAAGTGACACTATAAAGAGAAGAGAGAAAGGAAAAGGACGTGGGTAAAACACAATTTACTCATCTAATAACCACTTAGAGGGGGCTGCCCATTGCAAACACCTGGATGAACTCTGGGTCTCTTTTCCACCCAGAAGCCAGTGATCTTTCATTAAGTCAGATGAAGTCACCCCTCCTCTTAGAAGTTACCAATGGACTTACTCCAAAGGAAGTCTCCAGTGGACTCACTCCATAGTCCTCACCATGACCCAGAAGACTCAGAGGGGTCTGTACCCCCTGCTTGTCTCGTCTCATCACTCAATTTCCTATCATTCATGAGTGTCAACAGCATTGGCCTTTTGGCTGTTCCTGGGGCACCCCAGGCACCCCAGGGCCTTTGTACTTGCCTTTTCTTAGTTCTGCAAAGGAATCCCCCAGAATCTCCCATGACTTCCCTCCCTTCCTTAAGAGAGACAAACTGAGTCTCCATTATATATATATTTATTATTTTCGCTTTTTGTTTTGAAGTAATTATAGATTCACGAGAAATTGTCATGGTGGTGCAATGAGGTCCTGTTCACTCTTCATCCAGTTTCTCCCAATTGACATTCATTATTTAAAACACTGCCTGCACCCACCTCTCTCACTCTTTCTTCCCTTACCTTCCTTTATACTTCTTCATGGTATTTGCATCCGTCATGTCATACAGGTTCTTGGTTTATTGTTTCGTTTCTTTAACTAGAATGAAAATCCTTTTAAAGCGGAGGCTTTGTTTGGTTCATGGCCGTATTTTCAGTGCCTAGTTGGGGATTATTAAATATAAATTGGTTCCAAGTAAAGTTCCAGGCCATATGTTGGAAGATCATTGAAAAGACATCCCTTGGCAGAGGTCTTCCTCCAGAACACTGAGAACAGCTGTCCGGCATTTCCACTCGAATGTCTCAGCATGTTAGCAGATAAGCCACAGCAGGGCAGGGACTTCTGTTTTTCCCATGAATTTCTCCCCAGTATCTGAAGCAGCACAGAGTTATCGCCTGTGCTCAATATGTATTTGTTCAATGAATATGCAGAATTGAACCCTTTCCATCCTTCAGTTCAAGCATAAACCTGAAAGATGACATTAAATTCTCTCTTTTATTTATGCTTTACATCAAATTATATATCAACTCTTATGGATTGTACTGTATTTATATCTGTGCAATTTGCCTAATCTTATGGCCAAAGTTTAGGCTTTGAATATCTCTTGCCTGATTATTATTACAAACCTGATCTCCCTCGTTTTAGCTTCCTTCTAATTTATTCTTTTAGTCTATAGCTAGAGTAGAGACTTTTAAGCAAATTTAATCATGTCTTTTTTTTTAAAACTTGTTTTTAGTCAGCTTTTTTGCTGCTTGGACTAAAGGATCTGACCAGGGCTATTTTAAAGGAGGAAAAGTTTCCTTGAGGGCTCATGGTTTCAGAGGTCTTAGTCCATAGAAGGCCAGCTCCATTTCTCGGCTCCAGATGAGGCTGAACATCATGGCAGAGTGTGTGGCAGAGGAAGGCAGCTCACATCATGATAATCAAGAAGCAAACGGAGGGACTCCACTAGCCAGATACAAATATATACCCAAAGCTACGCCGGAATTCCTACCTCCTCCGGCCACACCCCTCCTGCCCCCAGTTATCACTCAGTTAATCCTATCATGGATTAATCCACTGATTAAATTAAGACTCTCACAACCCAATCATTTCTCCTCTGAACCTTCTTGCATTGTCTCACACATGAACTTTTGGGGGATATCTCACATCTAAACCATAACAACTTGTTAAAGACTTTCTATTGTGCTCAGGGTAAAATCCAAACTTCTTAATATGATTGATACGCATTGAATGATTGGATCCTGTGTTAGTCTCTCCAAACTCTAATCCAGTCTTACTGGCATGGGATGCTGTCTTAGCTCTGGAACTTTGCACACATTTGACGGGAGGTCTTCCTGCTGCCAGAGGAGCCTTTTTCCTCCTTCCCATCCATGCAGCTACTCTTACCACTTTCCCTCATCCCCCTTCAAGATTGGGCTATGTGCCTTGTGGAAGTACCTTCCCCAAACACACCTTATATCTCTGTGAAGGTCAAGGCAGCATCTGACTTGCTCACCACTATATCACTAGCATGGAACACAACTCCTGGTACATAGGAGGGGTTTAGCAAATATCTCTTTATTGACTATTCAAGTATAATGAATAGGAAGTGTAGTGCCAAGGAGAGTATACTGTGTTGTTTAAGTTTAAATCCAGTATTTAGAATATATACTATATTTTCACAATGATTAGTTTTTGTTGTTGTTGTTTTTTCTTAACACGGAAATGTATTCCTAGGGCCTGAGAGTGTGCTTAGCATGTTGTAAATACTTAGAAAATGTGAAGTGCATGTTGCATATATTATCACATCAGTATTTTTAAAAATGTTCTTGCTCAATTCTGGTACAACATCAAGATGATGACAGGAATGAGAACTTAGACAAAGGAGGAAAAATTCAAATCATTTTATTTGTATTAATGTGGACACCTTCTGATTATAGTAGAAATAATCAAATAATTTCCAATTTTACTAAATTTTCTTTTTCAAGATACTTTAGTTACTTTTAAGGGATGCATAGTATGAATTTGAATTTGATATGAACAAGGTAAGACCCTCACAAACACTTAATTTTTTAGAATCTTAGGAAGGCAATATGGTATAGAGGCTGGGGCAGACTTGGAATTATACACTGGTTTTGTCACTCCCTAGATGTTCAAACCAGTCAAATTGTATTCTTGGATGTCTTCATTTATAAAATTGTAACATAAAGATAATACCACCTAAATTTTAAAGGATGTCTTAAATGAGCTAAATGCTACATACAGTCCTTGGTATACCAAACACACAGTATTTTGGAAATGATGCCTGATACTATTTTCGTTATTACTTGAAGGTAGTGTGGTCCCCCTTCTTGTAACTGTTTCTGTTGAATAACAGCTCATCCTTTGCTTTGATGCCTTACTGAAGCTGCCTAGTCATCCATTCACTGAACTTGACTTGCCTTCCTACCACCAAACAGCATGTCTAAGATTTCAAGGAGGCAAATGTGAACTGGTCTATAATATTCCTGGCTAAGGGAATTCCTGTTAGAAAAATAACAGAGATTATGCATTCCAGGGAAACCTGTGGAGATGTCTACCATGGAAATAGACTTTAATTTTTCAATATTGGGAAGTTTATGGTATGGGTTTTCCTTGTTTTAATTTAAGCCACAGAACAAGAAATGTTTTGGGGTGGAGTGATGATCAGAGAGCAATTTTATTCCTCAGAAGATGAATATTAACAAATGTCTAGTGGATGTATTGTGCATGAATGATGATCATTCTGACTTATTAGCCTAATGATAAAACTGGGAAAACACACCCAAAAACTTTTCACATCAAATGTGTTGGATATATGCATATGTCCAAACACATTAATTTGTATACATTAACTAGGTGCATTTTTTTGTATATCAATTGTACCTTAATAGAGATGTAAAAAAGAATTATAAAAAATAGAGATGTAAAAAAGATTATAAAAAAGAATTCTTACTGAATTAAGAAATATGTTGGATTTTTCTGAAGCTCAGCAGTAGAAAGCAAAGAGACAGAAACCAAAAGGTTTTCTCCTTTTGTAGTGAATCATATAGAAGGAACATCTGTTGCATCTAGGAATGGGCTGTTGGGAGCAAAAACATTCTCTGAAAAACAAAGAAGCTGAACCTATGTCACAGATAGTTTCACAAATCATTTGCAAGAGTAAAGCAAGAGAGAGAGAGAGAGAGGGGGAGAGAGAGAGAGAGAGAGATGGAGAATTGGATTCAGCTCTTATGGCTACCAAACCAAGTTCTGTGGCACCATGCCAACCTTATTGTTTTTGTTCTATAATGAGCTCTGATCTTTAAAGTTCTCCCGAGGGAATTAATCCGAATGGAGTTTTGAATGTTATTCTCATTTAATTACATGATTCACAAAACTCTGTTCTCTAAGCTCAGCATGTGCGTGTATTTCTTGTTCTGAATTGTAGTTACACTGAAAACTAGAAGACCTCCTGTCTGAGAGTGACTCTCAGTGGTATTATTATGTGACAGAAAGGTAGTAGACTTGCAGTCAGGACTGATTTGAATCCTGCCTTTGCCACTGACAAGCTGGGGACGGTTAGATAATTTGGATGAATTATTTCATTTAGTGGAATGAAGTTGCCTCATGTGTCACTTGGGAACCATATTTACCATGTACAATTGTAAAGAATAAATGATAGGCTCATTACAGATTATTCTAAATGCTTTCCCTTCTATCTTTACCAAACAACTTGCCAATGCTAATGAAATCTTTAGATGAATGCCCTTGAAGGCAGGACAGAGACAGAGAGTGTTATTGGTAGAAATGCATTTTGTAGTGGATCTTTGATCCTGTGGGTGACCAGCATCAAAGTCTACTGATGAATGAGAATTCAGAAGGGATCTAGTGTACTAGAGGATCAGTGTAAAGAAAAGGTTAATTAACCTTTCATGGGCGTTTGATTATTCTTTTTTACAAAATATTTTTTCAATGTCAATGGATCTTTTATTTAATTTGCTTATTTATATGCAGTGCTGAAGATCAAACCCAGGGCCTTACATATGCCAGTCAAGTGCTCTACCACTGAGCCACAACCCCAGCCAATATTTGATTATTTTAATAAACAGCTAAAATATTTAAACATGAATATTACAACTATTTGTTGACTGACTTCTATGATCCAGGCACTTTTCATATAATACTTTATTTAAACCTCAGTACAACTGGACTTAGTGGCATTTTTATCACTTTTGATGTATAGATGGAAGTCCTGAGATGCAGAGTTGGACACACTGACAGTAAGTGGCAGAGTCAGGGTTTAAATCTGGCCTGCCACCTAAAATTGGGCACTTTATCTTCTGTCACTCTGCTTCCCAAAATCATGCATTTCTTCACATGAGTTAGCATTATTTAGCACTTTCTAATCAGTATGTTCCTATTACAATTTTAAAGATTTGATCCTTCCTATGCTTATTTTAAGACCCACGTATTGTCTTTTGTTATTTAAAAAATATGTTATATAGCTATAGCTTTTGTTTGTCAATCATGCCTCAAAGTAGTATTAAAAGTTAAATAAATGCATAAATTAAAAAATTTGGTTCCAACTTGATGTCTAAGCAATCCAAGGTCATATTTAAAAAATCGATTCCTCTTTTATCTTCCTCTCTTCTTTCCTTTTTTCCTTCTTTCCCATCTTCCTCCTTCCCTTTTCTTCTCCTTCCTTTAGTCATTCTCATCCATTAAATATTGTATATGTGTGTACAAACTTGTGTGTATAGAAATGTGGTAAAGAACTCCAGATGTGTATGCTTACAGTGTTAAAGTATATCATACCAGGGAAGGCACTTTCCGAGCTATGGAGTTTGTACAGCATGAATGAAAGATGAAGGGTGGAGTTCAGGACTTGGTTTATTGGAGGGAAAAATAGGTGATTCTGTTACAGGACATTGGAGAGACCCTTTTGCTATGTTCACAGTCCAAATGCCCACAATAAGGTTTTACCCCTCTGTACTAAGGTGCTGCTGAATCCTGGAACACTTTTGGAAAATAAACAATTCCTAGATGTATTGGAATTTTCAGTACTGGGAGTAACCCCACCACACTCATTTGAAAACAGATGGAATCTGGGGCATTATTTTTTACCTCCTCCTATGTAGTAAGCACTGGAAATTGAGTAGTAGACTTGATCCTTATCTTCCTGTAGCTTATACTCCTGTTGAAACACATTTTTTTTTTTTAATTATCCAGAAAGACAAACAAGCGTAAAACTTGAGAGCTATCCTAGGTGGGTGTCAATGGTTGCAGTCTCTCAGAATACCTGGAAAAGAAAAGGAACTGCAAGAGGGGATACTTGGGAAGGTAGCAACCAAGGTGATACCAAAGCAAACATGGTTTCTTGCCTAGTGTTCCTGTTACTAGCTCTGGTCATGCAACCTTCAGAGTGCAAAATAGAGGTATGCATTTCTGAATGACTGTGGCACACTTGACCAATTCTTCCAAATCCTGTTCATGTTTGAGGAATGTCTGGCTAGGCCCAGGGTCCAAAGCCCTTATAATTTAAGATATATACCCTTCAAGTGGAAAAGTGTGTCTTGGTCTGGATCCCAGACTAATTTATCTACAGCAGATTTGTGGAGTGAATCACCAGCCTCACAACAGGATGGGTTTTATAAGCTTTAATATGAGATAATATAACAATAAGCAAGCGACAGTTATATGAGATAATATAACAATAAGCAAGCAGCAGTTATACTTTGCAATGTTGAATATGGTATATAATGGATCAATAATATAGAGGGAAAGAAAGAAAGAGCGGCTCCAACCCAATAAGCACTCACCAATCAACACCGGATAACACAACACGGGTTTGCAAGTACACTCAAAGCATCATCATCCTCAAAATCCTTCTTCTTTACTCAAAACATCATCAACACCTTTAACACCTATCCTTGGGTAAAAGAAGCAACAACGAGGGTAGGGTAAACACATAGGTGAGAGTCTTTCTTCTCCACTTAAAGCATCATCAGCACCTTCAACACCCATCCTTGGGTAAAATAAGCAACATCAAGGGTGGGATAAACACATAGGTGAGAGTCAGCTTTCTTCCTCACAAGTCAGATTCCTTCTTCTCGCTCAAAGCATCGGATTCCTTCTTCCCCAGTTGGATTTCTTCCTCTCCAGTTGGATTCCTTCTTCTCTGGTTGGATTTCTTCCTCTCCAGTTGGATTCCTTCTTCCCTTTCATTCCCTTTTGGAGGACTTAAAAAGGCATAGCAACCCCTCCCAATATGCAGTCCGGTGTAGGCGTTATGCAACTGGCCTTAGGCTGTTTAATCTCTGCGAGGTGGGAACTGGCCAGGTTCCAAAACTCACAGAATCAAAGGTTGAAAGTTCTGAGGCACCAAGAGCTTGTTAGTGTGCCAGATGGCCCTGAACAATAAGCTTGAGAGCATTTTACTGTCTTCAAAGTCTCTCCAAATTCCTCACTAATGAGCCCTCCCCTTCCTAAGACACTTAAGGACGGGCCCATATTATTAACTATCTATACAAAGTGATATCTAATAAGTTAACTGGCAACTCTCCATTTCATTTTCTTCTTGCAGAAGCAGATTTTATCTAATTTTCTTCTATTTGGAAACATTCCCTAGATATTGAAGTAACACCTTTCGGATTTATTTATGACATACCAGTGAACAGTTGGAAACATGCTAACTTAGATTTCTAGAAAAGTACAAAGATGGGATGGAGAGAATTACAGAATGGAAAATAATTAAAGGTCAACATATGCACAAAATAATTATAATGAAGTGAAATAAAATGGTTTCAGTGAAAATAAATTTCCATGGATATATGTGCTCTGATTCTGTGCCAAGTGCTTTAGAAACTAACAACATTTTTTTGGTGGTAAATAACTAAGGAAATTATATTTTTATTTTTTCACATTTTATTTGTTTCTTCTATTTAGGCTTACATGATAACAGAGTGCAATTTGAATCATTGTACATAGATAGAGGATAACATATCAATTCTCTAGTTGTAAGTTGTATAGAATCACAACGTATACGCAGTCATACATAAAGTTAGGGCTATGATGACCATCATATGCCACCCCCTTTACTGTCCCCATGCCCTCTCCCCCCTTAGACCCTTGGGAACAGAGTTCCACCATTGTTCCCATGTCCTTCCCCACACTATGGATCAGCATCCAAGTACATTCAGCATTTGGTTTTCTGAGATTGGCTTACTTCACTTAGCATGATATTCTCCAACTCCATCCATTTACCTGCAAATGCCATCATTTTATTCTCTTTTATTGCTGAGTAATATTCTATTGTGTATATATACCACAGTTTCTTTATCCAGTCATCTATCGAAGGGCATCTAGGTTGGTTCCACAGTTTAGCTATTGTGAATTGAGCTACTATAAACATTGAAGTGGCTGCAGCACTGTAGTTTGCTGTTTTTAAGTCTTCTGGGTATAGACCGAGGAGTGGGATAGCAGGCTCAAATGGTAGTTCTATTCCAAGTTTTCTAAGGAATCTCCATACTGCTTTCCAGATTGGTTGTACCAATTTGCAGTTCCACCAGCAATGTATGGACGTGCCTTTTCCCCCACAACCTCGCCAACACTTATTGTTATTTGTATTCTTGATAGTTGCCATTCTGACTGGCGTGAGATGAAATCTTAGGGTAGTTTTGATTTGCATTTATGCATCTCTGATTGCTAGAGATGTTGAACATTTTTTCATATATCTGTTGATGGATTGTATATCTTCTTCTGTGAAGTTTGTGTTCAGCTCTTTGGCCCATTTATTGAATGGGTTGTTAGTTTTTTGTGTTAAGTTTTTTGAGTTCTTTATATATCCTGGAGATAAGTGCTCTATCGGATGTGTGTGTGGCAAAGATTTGTTCCCAGAATGTCAGCTGTCTGTTCACTTCATTAATTATTTCTTTTGTTGAGAAGAAGCTTTTTAGTTTGAATCCATCCCATTTGTTGATTCTTGATTTTACTTCTTGTGCTATAGGAGTTGTGTTAAGGAAGTATGGTCCTAATCTGACATGATGAAGATTTGGGCCTATTTTTTCTTCTATTAGGCATTGGGTCTCTGGTCTGATTCCCAGGTCCTTGATCCACTTTGAGTTGAATTTTGTGCATGGTGAGAGATAGGAGTTTAGTTTCATTTTGCTGCATATGGATTTCCAGTTTTCCCAGCACCATTTGTTGAAGAGGCTGTCTTTTCTCCAGTGTACGTGTTTGGCTCCTTTATCAAGTATAAGGTAACTGTATGTAAGTGGGTTTGTCTCTGTATCTTCTGTTCTATACCATTGGTCTACATGTCTATTTTGGTGCCAGAACCATGCCGTTTTTGCTACTATAGCTTTGTAGTATAATCTGAGGTCAGATATCGTGATGCCTCCTGCTTTACTCTTCTTGCTAAGGATTGCTTTGACTATTCTGGGTCTCTTATTCTTCCAAATGAATTTCATGATTGCCTTTTCTATTTCTATAAGGAATGATGTTGGGATTTTAATTGGGATTGCATTGAATCTATATAGTGCTTTGGGAAGTATGGCCATTTTGACAATATTGATTCTGCCTATCCAGTAGCATGGGAGATTATTCCATCTTCTCAGGTCTTCTTCAATTTCTTTCTTCAGTGTCTTGTAGTTTGCATTGTAGAGGTCTTTCACCTCTTTTGTTAAATTGATTCCCAAGTATTTATTTTTTTTGAGGCTATTGTGAATGGGATAGTTTTCCTAATTTCTCTTTCAGAGGGTTTATCGCTGATGTATAGAAATGCAATTGATTGGAGGGTGTTGATTTTATATCCTGCTACTTTGCTGAATTCATTTATTAGTTCTAAAAGTTTTCTGGTAGAATTTTTTGGATCCTCTAAGTATAGAATCATGTGATCTGCAAATAATGATAGTTTGAGTTCTTTTGTTTTATTCGTATCCCTTTAATTTCTTTCATTTGTCTAATTGCTCTGGCTAGTGTTTCAAGGACTACGTTGAATAGCAGTGGTGAGAGAGGGCATCCCTGTCTAGTTCCCATTTTCAGAGGGAATTATTCCAATTTTTCTCCATTTAGGATGATGTTGGCCTTGGGTTTAGCATAGATAGCTTTTACAAAGTTGAGGTATGTTCCTTCTATCCCAAGTTTTTCTAGTGTTTTGAGCATAAAAGGGTGTTGTATCTTGTCAAATGCCTTTTCCGCATCGATTGATAAAATCGTATGATTCTTATCTTTAAGTCTATTGATATGATGTATTACATTAATTGATTTCGTATGTTGAACCAACTTTGCATCCCTGGAATGAACCCCACTTGATCATGGTGCACTATTTTTTTGATATGTTTTTGTATGCGATTTGCCAGAAATTTATTGAGAATTTTTGCATCTATGTTCATCAGGGATATTGGTCTGAAGTTTTCTTTCTTTGATGTGTCTCTGTCTGATTTTGGAATCAGGGTGATACTTGCCTCATAGAATGAGTTTGGAAGGGTTCCCTCCTTTTCTATTTCATGAAATAGTTTGAGGAAAATTGGTATTAATTCTTCTTTGAAAGTCTTGTAGAACTCAGCTGAGAATCCATCTGGACCTGGGCTTTTCTTGGTTGGAAGGCTCTTGATGGCCTCGTCTATTTCCTTGCTTGAAATTGATCTGTTTAAGTTGTGTGTGTCCTCTTGGTTCAGTTTGGGTAGGTCATATGCCTCTAGAAATTTGTCGGTGTCTTCAGGGTTTTCTCTTTTACTGGAGTATAAATTTTCAAAATAGTTTCTAATTATCCACTGTATTTCAGTAGTGTCTGTTGTGATATTTCCTTTTTCATCTCAAATTTTAGTAATTTGGGTTTTCTCCCTCCTCCTTTTTGTTAGAGTGGCTAAGGGTTTGTCAATTTTGTTTATTTTTTCAAAGAACCAGCTTTTTGTTTTGTCAATTTTTTGAATTGTTTCTTTTGTTTCAATTTCATTGATTTCAGCCCTAATTTTGATTATTTCCTGTCTTCTACTTCTTTTGGTATTAATTTGTTCTTCCTTTTCTAAGGCTTTGAGACAAAGAGTCAATTCATTCATTTGTTGACTTTTACTTCTTCTAATGAATGAGTTTAGTGCTATGAAATTTCCTCTTAGCACTGCCTTCATGGCATCCCAGAGATTTTGATATGTTGTATCGGAGTTTTCATTTGCCTCTAAGAATTTTTTTATCTCCTCCTTGATGTCTTCTGTTATCCATGCATCATTCAATAGCATATTATTTAGTTTCCAGGTGATGGAGTAGTTTCTGTTTTTTAATCTGTCACTGATTTGTAATTTTATTCCATTGTGGTCAGATAGGATGCAGAGTAGAATCTCTATTTTTTTGTATTTGCTAAGACTGGCTTTGTGACATAACATAAATGATCTATTTTGGAAAGGGGTCCATGTGCAGCTGAGAAAGAAGTGTATTCACTCGTTGATGGATGGAACACTCTATATATGTCTGTTAAGTCTAAATTATTGATAGTTTCATTGAGACCTATGGTTTCTTTATTAAGTTTTTATTTGGAAGATCTATCCAATGGTGAGAGAGCTGTGTTAAAGTCTCCAAGTATTATTGTGTTGTGGTCTATCTGATTCTTGTATTTGAGAAGGATTTGTTTGATATATGTAGAAGCTCCATTATTTGGGGCATAGATATTTATGATTGTTATGTCTTGTTGATGAATGATTCCCTTAAGAAGTATGAAATGACTTTCTTTATCTCTTTTCACCATCTTTGGTTTGAAGTCCACTTTATTTGATATGAGGATGGAAACTCCTGCTTGTTTGCAGAGTCCATGTGAGTGATATGTTTTTTCCCACCCTTTAACTTTCAATCTGTGGATGTCTTTTCCTGTGAGATAAGTCTCTTGAAGACAGCATATTGTTGGGTCTTTATTTAATCCAGTCTGTGAGTCTATGTCTGTTAATTGGTACATTTAGGCCATTTACATTCAGGGTTATTATTGAAATATGATTTGTGATTCCAGTCATTTTGGTTTGTTTTTGGTTTTTACCTTGAGTTGTTTTCTCTTTGGAATGGCCTTTCCTCTAGTATAGTTCCTCTCTTTGTAAATTTTCATTGGTGGTTATCATTTCCTCCTCATGGAATATTTTGCCAAGAATGCTGTGTAGTGCAGGCTTTCTTGCTGTAAATTCTTTTAACTTTTGTTTATCATGGAAGGTTTTTATTTCATCATCAAACCTGAAGCTCGATTTTGCTGGATATAGGATTCTTGGTTGGCATCCATTGTCTTTCAGGGCTTGGAATATGTTATTCCATGATCTCCTGGCTTTTAGTGTCTGGGTTGAAAAATCTGATGAGATATGAATTGGTCTCCCCTTATATGTAATCAGGTTACTCTCTTGCGCAGACTTTAAAATTCTATCCTTATTCTGTATGTTGGGCGTTTTCATTATAATGTGACTTCATGTAGATCTGTTGAAATTTTGTATGTTTGGTGTCATGTAAGCCTCTTGTATTTGATTTTCCATTTCATTTTTCATATTTGGGAAATTTTCTGATATTATTTCATTGAAGAGATTGTGCATTCCTTTGGTTTGAAATTCTGCACCTTCTTCTATCCCAATAAATCTTAGATTTGGTCTTTTGATGCTGTCCCATATTTCTTGTATGTTCTGTGCATGATTTTTTACCATCTTCACTGTATGGTCAAGTTTATTTTCAAGATTGTATATCTTGTCTTCATTATCCGAGGTTCTGTCTTCCAGGTGATCTAGTCTGCTGGTGATGCTTTCTATCGAGTTTTTTATTTGGTTTATTGTTTCCTTCATTTCAAGAATTTCTGATTTTTTTTACGATCTCTAGCTCTTTCTTAAAGTAATCTTTTGCTATTTGTAATTGCTCTCTTATCTCTTTGTTAGAATGATCGATGGTTGCTTTTGTTTGCTCTCCTATTTCTTTGTTGATCAATTTTTGCCTGTAATTGTTCACTTATGTCATTCTTTAGTTCACTGATCATTTTAATTATGTACATTGGGAATTCGTTCTCTGACATTTCAACAACTGTGCTGTCAATGGATTCTGTTACAGTAGATCCAAGTTTATTTGGGGCACTTTCTTCCCTTGTTTTTTCATGTTGACTGTGTATCTTTCTTTCCTGAAATACCAATGAGGTATTGCAGCTTCTATCCTATAATCTTGTATTAACACTCCAGATTACCTGTGTCTCACCTTGGAGCTACTTCTATTCCCCCAGTGTCTCCAGATGGGCACTACTGCCACTAAAGTTGGTGGCAGAAGTAGTGGATATACCTCTAGAGGGCAGTGGGAGTGGCCTTGGCTGGGCTCCTGAGGTGGCCCCTGAGGGCTGTTTTGCCCCTCTCTTGCACTTCTGCTAGTGAACAGGAACTCTGGAGTGGAACTGGAGACAGGCCCAGGTCTCATTTAGGCAGGGTCACAAGCTGGAGTGTCTGTGTACGACCCTTACAGTGAGTGTGAGCTCCTCTGGGGCTGGAGGCTAGCAGGCTCTGGTCTGCCTTCAACTGAGCACCCCTGGCATTCCCTAAGGGTGCTTTTGGGCCTTGCGTCTCACCTGACCACAGGAACTCTGAAGCAGAACTGAGGCAGGCCCAGAGCGCACTTGGGTGGGGCCTCTTCACGCAGGGATCTCTGGAGGCCACTCTTACCCTTGGTGTGCCTTCCTCTGTGGCTGGTAGCTATCAGTCTCTGGTCAACCCTTAGTTGGACACCTGTGGAGTTTCCTGAGGGTGGATCTGGGCCCTCTGTAGCTCCTGCTGGACCCCAGGAACTCTGGAGCAGAACTGAGGTGGACTCAGGCTGCCCTTGGGCAGGGCTGCCTCACACTGGTGTCTCTGGAGCAACTCTTGCTCTGAATTTGGGCTCCCCAGTGGCTAGAGGTAGCAGTCCCTTTTCTCCCTTTGGCTGGAGAACCATGGTGATTCCTGAGGGTGGATCAGGGCCCTCTGCGGATCCTGCCGGTCCACCGGAACTCTGGAGCGAAACTGGATCAGGCCCAGGCTGCCCTTGGGTGGGGCTGCCTCGCGCTAGGGTCTCTGCAGGGACTCTTACCCTGAGTTTGCGTTCCTCAGTGGCTAGAGGTAGCAGTCCCTGGTCTCCTGTTGGCTCGACACCCGTGGAGGTTCCTGAGGGCGGATCTGGGCCCTCTGTAGCTCCTGCTGGTCCACAGGAACCGGAAATTATATTTAAA
The DNA here is from genome assembly GCA_004024805.1 of Geosciurus inauris. Lineage (NCBI taxonomy): Eukaryota > Metazoa > Chordata > Mammalia > Rodentia > Sciuridae > Geosciurus > Geosciurus inauris. The sequence goes on along the minus strand of PVHX01000776.1, from coordinate 217,627 downwards.
AGGATTTTTTTTTTGCCTTTATTGGTGGGAATTTCTGCATGGAATAATTTACTTGGCTTACTGGTCCCAAGGCTTCTGATTCTTTATATGTATTTGGTTAGAAACTTCTCAGTAATGTAAATATCACCTGAAAGACTAATTTAATGAGATTATGGAGAGTAAGTAATAGCATTTGAGCTTCTTTATGCTGCTGTTGATATCCTAAACATATACACTGAAGAACAATTATATCATAAAAGTATATACCTAAAGTATTAAACTAAAGAATATACTGCATCTATCTATCAGATGCATGTGAAAGATAATGAATGCTCTACTTTGTACTATCAATTTATCTTAAAAATTATGGAGGATAGATATGTCACCACATATGAATAAAACTCTCAAATATATACACACAGATAGCAGTTAGCTGTCTTATATTTTAAAAAATGGTCGACATTCTCATATTTTCTCCTACCATATCAGACACCATGTACATGTTATGACACATGTTTCAGGTTTTGGACTAAAAAAGAGTATTAAAGTACAGTAAGCTCTCCCTAACCACAAGCCCCACATTTGTGGATTCAACCAACAGCAGATGAAAAACTTTCTGAAAAACTACTGCATCTTTTGTTAGTGTGCTTTTTGCCACTGTGACCAAAACAAGAACAACTTAAAGAAGGAAAAGTTTATTTTGAGCTCATGATTTCAGAGGTTAAGTTTATGTTTGGCTGATTCCATTGTTCTGGGCCCAAGATGAGATGGAACATCCTAGTGGACTCGCATGTGGAGGGAAGCTGCTCATCTCATGGCTGCTAGGATGGGGAAGAGGGGTGGGGAGGGAAGGGAGCAGAGAGAATTCAAGCCACTTGAAATTCAAGCCACTTTTTATTTCATGTTTTCTCTTTTAGCTATGACAATACATGCTTATCATCTGTTTAGTATGTTCAACTAAGAAGGAAAGGATCTAAAAGATGAGTTTGTAAGTAACTTAGAACCATGGTGTAAATATACATAAAGTATGCATAATGTAAAGATATTTTATTTTTATATTGTCTTATAAATAGTATCTGTTATAGAGAGAGGGCTGCAGGGAATATGAACCCTTCCAGGGCACTTCTCCAGTGACCCTCCTCCTCCAGCCGCGCCCCTGCTGCATACAATTATCACTCAGCTGATCCATTCAAACTAGGATGGAGTGATAGGTCATGGCTCTCATAATCCAATCATTTCACCTCTAAATATGTCTACATTAACACAGAAACTTTTGAGGGACACCTCATATCCAAACCATAACATATCTGTAATAAACAGGTACAGACTTTTTTCTTGTCTTTATTCCTTAAACAATACAGTATAATGGTTTACATTGTATTTGATAAATAACCTAGAGATGATCTAAAGTACAGGAAAGAATGTGCATGGGTTGTATGTAAATACTGTACCATTTTATATAAGGGACCTGAGCGTATGTAGATTTCTATATCCTCGAAGGATCCTTGATGCAATCCTCAGTGGATATAGAGTGATATGTATAATTATAAATAAAACAACAAAGGAAACAAACACATAAGAGACCCAAGAAAATCTAGCCATTTCTTCTTTATAAGAGACCCAACCTAAAGGAAAGAAAATCAGAATACAAAGACTGGTTATAATAAGATGAAAAATGTATACTTGGAAAATATTAGCAAAATAAAGAAAAGTGTGGCAAAATTAATAGAGAAAAAGTACATTTTAATAAGTTTCATCTTTCCAGGATGAAAATATTAATGAGACAGAGACATTGTATATTATAAAGAATAAGAAATTTATAGCATTACATACATCAAACAAAAGGATATGGCTTGTGTATATCTAAATGCATATTATGAAATGAGTAAGGCAAAAAAGTTAGAAATACAAGAGAAATGGAAAGAACTACAATTATTGCAGAAAAATGTAACACATCTTTTTCAAATAATTGATAAGAATAAAAAAGGATATAGTGGATTAGATACTAATAGATTTCTGTAATAAACTCACAGAAATCTTTATTTCCATGAACAGAAAATATACAGCCATTTTTTGTATCTATGGCTATGGAAAGTCTGAGAAAAAGTTATACATATTAATGCACGAACTAAAAAGTTATTTCAAAAGTGGATGCAAGAAGAGGATACATTATTTGATCATCATAAAAATTTAAAAAGTTGTAGCAGATAATATAATTACTTGGAAATCTAATCCTCTCTAGGAAACTTTTAGGTTGAAAAGGAAAGGAAAATTAAAATTAAAATTTATATTATAAGCAAAAACAAATGAGAACATGACTGGAGTATAAATCTGATGCCCAAACCAGATAAGAATAGCACACAGACAGAGATGCAGACTTATCCAAGGATTGCTGGCACTAACACAGAAGACACAACTCTGTTAATCTAAAGATGGTAAGACTGGAAAAGCTTTAAAAAAAAGACAACAGCAAGAGAGATTACTTACATAGAGTTAAAATTTAAAGACAAAGACAACGATATTAATAATAACAACATACAAATTTGTATCATTTATGCATGTTGGCAATCACCAATTTATGAAGTAAAATGGAAAAAATTCCATTTGCAGTAACAACAAAAATCTACAAAATTCTTAGAAAAAGACTAATATTATGTTAAATACTATACAAAGTTATATAAGAAAAATAAATTTCATGGCTCAAGTTTTGTTTTCTTAATGAATGTCATGCTAAGCCTGTAATTTCGGAGATTGAACCTAGGGCCTTGTACATGCTAAGACAGGGCTCTTAGGAAGAGGATTTCCTTTTTCTCCCTTTCCATCTCCTTCTCTCTCTCCTCCCTCTTTCCTCTACTTGTATTGAATTCTATAAGTTGCTTTCTCATGGTCTTTGTCCACTTTTTTTAATTGCTTGAGTTTCTTGCTCTTTATAGGAGCTCTTTGTATATTTGTCCTTAGCATATTTGTAGAAAGTATTTTCTCCCATCTGATCATTTGTTTTTTAATGTGCTTTTATGATACCTTTTAATGTACAAAAATTTCTAATTCTCCAGTTACAAGGCTTCTTAAACTTTTCCTTTAAATTTCTCTGTTTTATACCTTATTGGGGAAAGTCTTGCCTATGTCAAGGTAGTAAAAATAATCTCGTTTTTCTATGATGCTGTTTTATTTCTTCTTAGACAAATATATGCACTCACATATATGCTTTACACTGATGCCAAAAAATTAGTGTTGTATTGGAAATATAATGCTATGTTTTTTGACATATCTAGAATACGATGAAAAAAATTATATCAATAACAATTTTTCAAACAGAAATTCAATCATAACACATTAACTAAATAATTTGTTATTTCTTCAGTGATCTGTGGGGTACACTTAGCATATACATTATTCATCTCCCTTCTAGGTAGGGACCTCTCACATCAGCTTTCAGAAACAGGTAACTCTTCTCCCAGAATAATTTGGGGAGAATTCATCTGACCTAATACTCTAATATTTAAAGCATGTGTGCACACACACACACACTGCACATATATGCACACACACACACACACACACGCATATGTGCTGAGTTCTGGAATGCCTATCTATGAATCCATCTCTTTAGCTCTATTTTGCTATAATACCACTTTAATTACCTAAGTTTTATGACCTATGAAATTTGACAGTACTATTTCCTTCTCATTTTTTAATCAAGTTTCCTGTGTATGTTCTCGCAAATAAAATTTAGAATCCAGGTATTAAATTCCATGAAAACTCCTACTGTGATTTTAATTGAGAGTAAATCAAATTACAAATTATTTTGGAAGCTTTTTACAATGCTGAATCTGTCTATGCAGAAATATTATGAACTTTCTCTTTATTCATATCTCCCTTTATGGCTTTCAGTAAAGTAGTATAGTTTTCTTCAGATAAAATTTGAGGGCTGAGGGAGCACTATCTTAGCATGTACAAGGCCCTAGTTTCAATTCCCAGCATTACATGTTTAGTACAATATTCATGAAGAAAACAATCTCAAGCTATGAAATTTATTCTTTCTCTCACTAAAGGTATAGAAATGACTATAAACACCTAATGCTGCTAATAAAGGTTACCTTTGGGGTGTGAATTAAAATGGAGGAAGGTTAAGTAGTACTTACATTTTTCTGTTCCATTTTATTCTGCTGTTTCATTTGTTTTAATAAGATTTATCCCTTAGTTCACTTTTAAAAATAAAAATATTAGAAAAAGAATTTAAAAACTATTATTTTAGGATTATTTTAATCTTAAAATTTACTTTGAGATAAGAGTCAGAGGATTTAAGAAGCAGATCAAGTCATACTAAATCCAAATATATCAAAGTAAAATGAATTTTTCATTAGTGATCTCTGAGGCCAAGTACTCAAGTCTTTTATGCATGGAAAGTCTGTTAGCTTTTTGCAGTATTATTTGTCATGCTAGCTTGCTCTAAAATATTTATTCACTAACTTGTCTGCCTCATTCTGTGTAGTGTTGTGGACAGAAGTAATTTAGCATTCATTTTGTCACATATGAAAAGTGCTCCATGAGAGAATTCAGTAGTCAGAACTGAAGTACCTCAAAACTCACTATAGTTTGTGGCCCAGGAATACATTAGAGGGAAAGAAGGAAGAGTTAAACTCCATGCAAGTCTGTCTTTCATTCTGACAAAACAATTTAATCATGCAAATTCCTAAATTATATTCAGTTTTAGAGACTGCAGAAAGCCTACATGCATATTATTTCTGTTTGCTCTCCACAAAATCCTCTAAGGACAGAAATTAACCACACCCATTTTATTAAAATTGAAATCTAGAGGACTTCCATGAATGAAAAATCTGTGATTTTAAATGATGTCTTGTTATTTTGAGTTGCCAAAACACTGGGAATTTGGTGAAGGGTTGAAAGATACTCAGGAAAGCATGTTTGCACTGGTCTGAGAAAAATTCTGGACAAATTAAATAAATAACAATTCATGTAGTAATTTACCTGTATACAACAAAATATAATACAAGTAGAGAAAAAAATGTACCACAGAAAGAAGGCTAAAGCTGCCAGCTCTGAAAAATTAAGAATTTGTTTGCTTTTTCAGGGCAGGTGGCATTAACACTAGTGATGATGGGGTGGGCAGTTATCAACTGCTATTATGGGAGGAGAATCAAATCTGCCTGCCCCTGGAGGTTTCTTCTTCCACTCATTCCAAAAGTCACTTGGAGTCACTTGTATTGTCTTTATCTCCAAGTGGCTCTGGCAAATAATGACTCATTGAATAGTATGACACCTTAATATCCTGTATAAAATGGCATTAAAACTTGCAGAAAAATTCCCAAAACAGGAAAGGAACTGCTGTGTACTCATATTCGTGTGTGTGTGAGTATAAGTTGGAGACATCATGTCTTTTATCCCTAACACAGAAGTCTCCCCTCATCTGTATGGTGTATGTGCCAAGACCCTCAGTGGCTAGGCACGGTGGCTCACGCCTGTAATCCCAGTGGCTCAGGAAGCTGAGACAGGAGGATCTGAATTCAAAGCCAGCCTCAGCAACGGCAAGGCACTAAACAACTCAGTGAGACTCTGTCTCTAAATAAAATACAAAATATAGGGCTGGGGATGTGGCTCAGTAGTTGAGTGCCCCTGAGTTCAATCCCCGGTACCAAAAAAAAAAAAAAAAAAAAAAAAAAAAAAAAAGACCCTTAGTAGATGCCTGAATCTCTGAATAGTACCAAATTCTATATATACTCTTTGTTTTTCCTATACATACATACCTATGATAAAGTTTAATTTATAAATTAGGCACAGTGTGACATTAGTAACAATAGCTAATAATAAAATAGAACAATTATAACAATAAACCATTGAAAGTTATTGAAAACCTAAATTATTTATTTCTGGAATTTTCCATTCAATATTTTTGGACTGCAGCTGACCGTGCACGACTGAAACCATGGAAAACAAAACCAAGGGTAAAAGGGGAACTATTGAGCTTTATTGTGCATTTTCTAAGAATGGAGATATTGTTTTAAATAACAATTGTTTTCCACGTGCAGTGGTGCACACCTGTAATCCCAGAAGGGCTTGGGAAGCTGAGGCAGGAGAATCTCAAGTTCAAAGGCAGTCTCAGCAACTTAGCAAGACCATGTATCAAAATAAAGAAAGGACTGGGGATGTGGCTCAGTGGTTAAGCATCCCTGGTTCAATCCCTGGTACCAAAAAAAAAAAAAAAAAATTAAAATCAGAAAACTTAACATTGATACAGTGCTATTTTTGTGTCCAGAGTCTATATTCACATTTCCTTAATTGGCTTCAAATTATCCTTTGTATCTATTTTCTACTACATCAAGGATTCAATCAAATATTATCTTTATGCTGAACTTCTTAATAATCAATCAACTATTCAAAAAATATTGCGTCCCTTGTCTTTGTTGAGTATTGATATAAGGTACTGCTAGACATGAGTATAAACTATGTCCACATCCACATCCCCCTCACAGGAGATGGATGGAAGCTGAGGTTGGTACCATCCTAGGAGCCAGTGTTAGGGTTCAGAGGATCAGAGTGTGTGCATCTAGGGCAGGGCTCTACCTGCCACAGCATGGGCAGCATCATGTTGTGAGGCAGGCATAGTAGATTAACACCCATAGTCTAGAGATGAAGGGAGATTTACATGTTAAGTGGTGGAATAAGGATTCAAACCTATGTCTTTAGAATGTCAATCCTGTTATTTACTGTCAATCCTCCCTTTTTGTTCTTTTCCTGAAACCATCTTAAAATTTTTTCTGCCTATTAACACTTTGATATTTTCATAATTTTAAATATATTGTTTTTGACCATAAATCCTCTTGTCCTGAAAATAAATTTTTAGCTCATTTCTCTCTTGACATTTTACTCATTTTAAAGAATTTTCTTAAACATTGTTTCCTCTGTAAAGGCTGTTCTGACATCTTCAGAAAGAATTTGCCATTGATTCTGTATATTTCCAAAGCACTTTGCAGAAATATATGTCAAAAATGTATTTTACTCTAACCACTTACATATGAATTCACAATTGGGAACAAGGGTGACCTTGACCTAGTACAGTTCCTGGCACATTGTAGGTACTTTAAAATTATTCCTCAATAAATGAGCTTTCATATTCATGTGTTTACTGACTTCAATTGGTATAGATTTATGAATTAAAGAATGCATAATCTATGCTGACTTTCCAAGCACAAAACTTATAGGCAGCTGACATCTGAAGGATTTATAAACTCAGATCATTGCCTTAGATCAGAAAAGTCTGATTAAAAAAATAAACTGGCCTTTGGAGTCCAACAGGCTATGCTTTAATCAGATGATATTAATTCTTCCATTTGGTGAAATGGATTTTAGCCTGAACAATCGTTTATTCAATTCTCTGAAGAGGAGAGCTTAGACTTAGATATAGGCAGACTATTCAATAATTCATATTCAATTCTGTTTTTGATGCTGGAGGCTGCTAACATAGGAGGGTACCCAATGGAAACCCATGCTATGTATCCAGTGCAGAAGGGGCTCAGTTCAGACACATCCAGCTGTGTCTGAAGGGCTAAAAGGATAGAGTCACCAGCAACTGATTTTCATGAAAGACCTACAAGTCTTTTCTTTGTATAGAGCTCACATGCAAGGAAGGACAAGCTAAGGAATGAAATATTGGTGTGAAAACAATGAGATGCTCTGAATTTAGCAGGAGTATGGGAGTATAACTTTTAGCCCAACATTACCAGCATCAATTTAGTAATGTTTGAACTGTGCATATAACCATTTTAAAAGCTAGTTGCATACTAATGACAAACATACATTTAGACTTTTAGAAAAATTCTTTCCCAAGTTGCTCAAAATATAGGGATGCCCCTGAAGTTTCTTGCCTGTGTATGACTACTCCCAGGTAATTCTTCGTCTATTGCTCCTCCCTTTTCTATACCCATTCCTCAGAGAAATAATCTCTCCACATGACTACTACTAAACCAAGGACTTCTGGCTGACTACCTGACCTTCATCATTTTCTCCTTCCTACCCAAAGATTGATTTTGCCCAGTTATCCTTCATTGTACCTCACAGTCTCTGAGATTAAGAGGAAACTGATGCAGTCCTCAGCACCATGGATGCATAATAGATAGCTAGCCCAAAAGAATCAGCACATGGCATTCTCTTGGCAATTATTATGATGCAGGAGTGGCCTTACGATTTCAGTTGGCTCAATCAAACTGAAATGAAAGACTTATGTTCCAACCTTGAGCAGTGATCTCTCTTTTTATATATATGTGCATGGAGACCATGTTGCTCCAGTTGTGACTGATGGCCATCTAATGACCATATTGAGAAGGACTTGGAGGATGAAGCCAACCACTCCAGACAGTGGAGTAGGAAGAGAGAAAATCATAGGTTTTTCTGAGGTTGTGGGTAGGGCCACTGCATCAAATCATCTTGCAGTCAACCACTGTACTTCTTGTTATGCAGCACATAACATATGTGATGGATCATAGCTTCTGTTGCTGCATTTGAAACAACACCAAGTGATGTATTAGAGGAATAGCTAATTATTAAGACTGAGAATGCAAAATTTTGTGTTGTACTCAAAAGCTGAAGTGAACTCAACTCAGAGATTTACATGATTGTTATACTACAAAAAATTAGGTATAAGTTACAGCAAAGCACACAAATGACTCATTTTGTAGGGAGAGGTGGGAGAAGGTGACATGAAGCAATGAAGAGCTTACTTTGTTCAGAACTGTAGCTAGAAGTTCTCTGCATGCTTATTTCTAAGAAATGGAGTTACACATAAACTTGTAGTCAGTGCTAAGCTCCTGGTTGGAAAGGGACTATTCTTTATTAAATACTTACAAGAAGCTAGGTATTGTTTTGGGTGCTTTCTAATACAGTTGGAATCAAGCAGTTTTCAAAAGCAGTAGATGTGGAATCACTGGGAACTGGCTCCATTGTTATGTGTGCTAGAGCTGGTCAGTTCTAAGATGGAGGAGAATATGGGATGCATGTCTTTCCTATTCTGCTTCATCTAAATTCCACACTGGGATTCCCAAGAACTATTCACTTAGCTAAGTCATATTTCCCAAGGCATAGAAGGATTTCTAAAATCAGCTATGTGCAGTATTAGAAACAGTCCATCCACACAAACTCTTAAGGCTGAGTCAAAAACCTAGACGGCTACCTTTTTGTTAAAGTAAATTTATTTTATTGCTATTTCTTGCCAATGAAACTTGCTTGGAGTGATTCAAGAAAGCCCCATCAGGTGTCTCTAAATTCTCATTTCAGGCAAAAGTATTGGGGTTGTATTCCCTTGTCTTCTAGAAATCTTCTGGGCTCTTGAGTAACTTCTGATATAATGAACTGATCAAATTGCAAAAAACTTTGTTTTGTACCAACCTAAAAATGCTTACTCCCATCACTGGAACAGGCAAGAGCCTACTCAAGTGATGTTTTTCTTGATAAAAGGTTTAAAATTTACATAAAAAAAAAGAAAGTCAGGGCAGTACACAAATGCTATTTTAAAAATCTTGTGTACTACTATTACTACAACATTTTTTAATGGTATTCATTTCATTTTTTTCATTCATTCTATCTATATATATTCCATAATTAATCATTCTAATGTTGAATTTTTAGATCATTTCTAAGGAAGTCAGTGAATATCAGATGAAAACATTTAAATGTTCCCAGTAGCATCTTAAAAACCCTAAGACTTTTCAAACTCTAAAAATGAAATAGTGAAAAATCCAGGACTATTGTAAAACAGTTTTGTTGACTGGTTTGGAAAGCATCACTAAATTTGCCAGAGAGATTATGAGAGACAGACTCAAGTGGTGAGGACATGAGATTAAAGGAATAATTTATAAAACTGTACCCATTGTGCTGACTCTCACATACTTTCTTCTTTTTTGGATTTACCTGCAGCCCTGCCTGGCTTAAGCTGACAGGATATGTTACATTCCTCAGCAAAGAATCTGCAGGAGAAATGCAGGCCCAAAATGTCAATAAGAAGAATACAAGTTACTTTGAATGGAGAGATTTTTGTGATCCTTAAACAGACCAGATCCCAGAACTTAGGGAGATAAAGATAATTCCCCCTTACCATAAAATGTATAAGAAAAGATTCCAATTAGAACTGGTCAGCATAGGCCTGGGCATGGTGGCACATGCCTGTAATCCCAGTGGCTCATGAGGCTGAGGCAGGAGGATCACAAGTTCAAAGCTAGCCTCAGCAAGAGTGAGACTCTGTCTTTAAGTAAATTTTTTTTTTTTTTTTTAAAAGGGCTGAAGACATGGCTTAGTGGTTAAGGGCCCTGGGTTCAATCCCTGATACAACAAATAAACAAAAACTCAAAACCCCAAACTGATTAGTATGGGCCAAAGTGACCTAGAGTGGTCATGGCAGTGAGGACTTGAAAGTGATGTCATCCTGCTGTCAAAAGTCAAGAGATAGACGTGGGTGGGACTCTCTGGAAATTGCTCTGTCCTTCTCTCTGAGAGGATCCTTGAGGATGTCCCCCTTTGCCTTTCCAATCCCTTCTAATGCATGTTACTCTGAGTAATATGTCTGAATCTTTTCTTAATAGCAAGAATTGAGTGAGGAAGAATGATTATGGCTCCTCAGATCTATGTGGCAAGCTTTTTGCTCTGTGACAGAAGCAGGTAGCTTTTACTTTTCAGTGCAAACAATACACAAGTAATGGACACAAACTTCTCTTCCTTAACAGTTCATTTGCCCCTGGCATGTTGGATTTCATGTGCCTCCCAAATCTTCTTAGTTGAGTGTCTCCTCATTACTTTCTCAAAGGTAATCCTTGGCAACTGACTCCGGAACACTTCCAAGAACCCAAATCCACTACCTCTCTGCCTTTCTCAGCCTTTTAGAATGGACAGCTTGCACCAGCCCTGCTCTCCGCTGAGAAACAAAGAGGTGAGCACAGAGGTATTTTTAAGTGTTCAGAGTAGGAGAGGAGTCAAGGGCAGGAAGAAGAGTAGTGCTGAAGTCAGGTGGTTGACAACTTAGGGAAACCCAATTTTATAGCATAGATCTCACATTTTTCCCAAGTGCCTATAGCTCTGATATTCTACTTTATTTCTGCTTTCTGACTCAGGCTAATTTTTCAGCAACTGCACCCAAGCTGCACATTTCACTCATTTTTATCTTCTGTTTGCAAGCATCCAGGCTCCTTCATTTTACTCAGATCAATTGGCTTCTGACCTCTTTCTCTTTCTAAATCTTCTTGTGTCTCCCAGAGACCCAGGTGCCACTCCTGCATCTGGCTGTCTTGGTAATGAGGAAGCCGTGTTGTTCAGTCATTTATTCAGCCATTTGTATTCATAGAAAAGCATAAAAACAATTTTCGTAATTACAGTACTTGATGCTGCAATGTGTCTCCCAGTTTTCTGTGTGCAGTTTCATCTGTGTAACAGGCACTCTGCATGAATTCAACACCTTTAATTGCTGAGAACTTTCTCCAATAGAGGTAATATGCAAAAAGGGAAATCAGGTTCCAGAATTCCATTTAAAGAAAGCTTATTTGCCTCTGGTTATATTGGGCTTAGGGAGTCTGACTGAGCTGTTGCTTTGTGATTTGCATGTACAAATCAAGATTAAGCTTCTGGTTTGCACTGTTCATTTGCTAATAAAAATGCTGCTGTTGGGTTTTTTTGTTGTTGTTTTTTAATTTACCTGCAGGTGAAGAGTTAGACCTCACTATCTCTTGATACCACTGTGAATGAAGGGAATGAATAATTTGATGATCTCCAAAACATGGGGAGAGAAATACTTCAGCCTTTCACCATAAAATTGAATTTTGTGAACCTATGAGCTAATGATTTCACAAAGTAGAGTGTGGACTTTGTGGCATTCCTCTAAATGCACCTAAAAAGATTTGTTGGGTAGAATGCATTATAACCTCAGTCTAGTGTAAAGAATTTCAAAAGAACAACTGAAAAGTAGAATAAGTACTACCAGATATATTTGCTTTAGAGATATTAACAGATAAATCTCCCTGTTTGGTTTCACAATTCCACCTCAGCTTTATCAGATATCAGCTGATCAAGCAAAGCAGATCTTTTTCTTTGTAGTTATTTATAGCCCAATGATAGCCAAATATATTTCCCTGTGCTCTCCTTCTCATTCCTGTCACAGGAATGCTCAAGTCTGTTGTTGATGGAGTGATGTTGTCTGAAGTTGGTGTTAGTACTTCTTGTTTGGGTAGGGTTGCACTCAGATTTGAAGTAAGTGAGGGATCCCTTGAGTTTTTCTTCCCTTAATATTTATTCTTTCAAGTCCCTCAAAGAAGGAGATATAACATGTCTACTTTGTTCCTCAATCTGTTTTCGACAGAACTGTTATCCTCACTGAACTTAGAGTGGTCCAGTAGACTAGTCTACTGTTTGAATGGGCCAATGCCCTTCATTATTTACATTCACAAGCTGCTTTATATTAAGGGAGAAAGAAATACTAGAGGTGGAAGTTCTGCCATTGAGTGTCCAATGGCAGAGATGGAGGTGGCACAGAGAATGGACACAGGCTGGATTCCCAGAGAACTTCTACTAGTGGAAACTGACAGTCTATTTTCTTATTGCCCACACAGTACAAGTCCCTCAGCGGTGGTATATACAGTCAAGATAATGACACAGTGATAGGAATTAGGTGAGAGAAGGCCACTCTCCATGGAGCAGGAAATACATACTGTTCTTTTTGGCAATGGAAAAATTTTGTACACTTTAAAGTCAAAAGACTGTATGGGTTACATACATGTCAAACCTGATCAAATTGCATACTTCAAATATGTTCATTTTATTGTACTTCAATTTTACCTTAAAAAAGCCATGTGAAAAAAATAAAGTAAAATGAAAAAAAAAAAAAAAAGGCTGGTGTGTGTATACAACAGTGAAAAACAACAACGAAACCTTATGGATTGCTCAATAAAAGATGATTGCTAGGGCAAAGTTGTATTATTATGGTGGGACAAGAAGCCAGGCAACTGGGAACTGCTGTCCTTTGGTAGTTGTGCATCAATGAGGAGGCTGATGCACAAAAATAGGATAGGAGAATTCTTGGGCAATGTGATACACTCCCAGGGTCTGGAAAAAAATAACTGAAGGGGAGGATGAGGACCTCTGGTTAGGAAGAGGGTGTTGATCCACCTTGCAATTGTGTATTAACATTAATGTGATTTAATTTGTGTCCACAGACTGTCAAAGCCCAGGAGAATCCAAACTACATTTGCTTCTATTTCAGACAGTAAAAATATGTATTTGTGACCTCAGTTTTCAATTCACTTGGAAACAGAGGCATTATACTTTTGCCTTAGGCACTGTGAGTTGTTGTCAAATTATTGGCAGATATCCTCCTTTTTATTGCATTTCCATTATGTCATATTTGCATCTGATGGCTTTTTCTAACATCTGATGAGAAAAAGTTTCCTATTTGTTTTGGTTTATTTCAGATGGCTTGCAGAAAGTGGTTTCTCCCTAGGGGTGATAGAAACAATGCAAAATCTACTTCTTGGCAGAGGATAGTGTGTGGAATGAGTTTGTTACCTAATTTAACAGGAGTGAGGAGGGAGATGGTAGGGCAGCAGGAGTTTCGATGAGACTACTAGGAAGGAAACTTGTAGAAGGAAGTGTGTTATAAGTAACCATAAAAGCAATGAGAGAAAGCACTCAAGTAAGCTTTTAGTAACTTAAATATTGAAAGACCTGTCAGTCAGTCTATCCATCCGTTTATCATTCCTAAATATATGGTGTCAATCTCTAATAGAATTAAAATCTATGCTTCCATCTGTAGGATCAGAGATAGAAAAAGTAGCTTTATATTTATGTATTCTTGATGTTAAAATTATATACTTACTTTCTGATAGAGTGCTTTTTTATATTTCTTTTTCTTTTCTTTTTTTCAGGCAAAGCAGTGGTAAATTGAATAAGCTTTTTCTGGGAATTATACTCTAACCAAGGAAATATTCCCTAATCAAAGTCAGAAGAGTCTCTTTGAAGGAACCCCTTTCCCTCTTCCTGATGCTTTCATACCATGCTCTTAGAAAGGACCTGCAAGAGAATGAAGAGGAAGAAAATGAGGTGGAAGGGCTGAAAGAGATGGCAGAGAAGGAGATACAGAAAAAGGAAGAGGAAAATGATAAGGAGGAGGATTATAAGAAAATTTTAAGACATTTTGAGTCAGACATCTTAAGTGGGTGTGTGGATCCTAGGCTACTTTGGTGCATCAGCTGTCCTAGAAATTTTGGAGCAGGCATGTTTTGGTCCAGTCTGAGGAGGAGAGATCATTAAGTGACCAGTAATTTCTGTTACCAAGCAGTGTTTGAGATAAATGTCCTCACCTTATCTTGGAGTCTCAGCTCCTTGAATTGTACATTGGACATGGGGAGGAGATGAGGATGGTTTGGAAGGGAGCAGTGAAACTCCTGCTGGGGAGAGCAGAAAGGTGACTACCAATCACTGCTTCAGACAAAGCACATAAAAATCAAGATGGAAATGCCTATTAGTTTGCTGATCTCAAAATGCACCAACATATTCAGCAAAGATGCTGTGTACACTCAAAGAATTCCTTAGAACTGTAAATGTCTCTATAAAATGTCTATTCATTTCTTGCCTTCTGTTAATTATGAGGATGCCATTTCCCTGTTGGAGAGAATTTCCTCCTTGCTTCCCTAGATAGTTAGACTCTCAACTCAACTTCTGAGTGCTTGCTTTATGCAGGCAGCAGTTTTGATACTGGGTCTCTGATCCCTCTATCTTCTAAATGTCACTCTATATAATTCTATCATGATAATCATGAGATCTAGCAATATCAAGTTTTTATTAAAATCCCTAAAGATAAGATATGTCAAAAATTAAGGGACAGCAATTCATAATACTCATCTTCATGTCATTTATGATCAGCAAGCAAAAGAGCAGTAGGTGATATATGATCAATAGTTAATGGTGTACTTAGCGACTTACCAAGTTGTAGCTCAACCATCTGGCTATAGACATCAGTTTCCACTTCCTTTGTATCTCGGCATGAAGAAGACTGTGTTCAATTCTAAGCAAAGGCACTGATTTATTTCAACTGTCTCAAATCCTTCTGGGGGTCTATGGCTTTCCTCCCAGAGCAAATGACTATGAATAAAATAATGGTACCCATATGAAATATTTAAATATCGAACTTTAAAAGAACATTTACTTCAATAAATCAAACACAGAATATGTTATTTTAAAGATTTTTAATTAATACTTTTTATTACTCTTATTTTTCTTTCTTTTACCTACCTGTCAGGGTAATGTCTCAAGATATTTCTGTGTATCCTTGTCCAATGATAAAAAAAATAAGATTATAGAAGTTAAATCAACCAACCAACAAACATCTCAGTTATTGCTACTGTTGCCTGTTTTTCAGATTTTCTTCAGCCCAAGAGTTAGTCTTCCATAAAACTTGGAAGTTGCCGCTACCATGTTACCTACCATATCCAGGACTTAAGAAGTGACACATAAGGTGTGTAGTGTGGGGGAAGGTTTGAAATAGCATTTTAGTCAACGGTGAGCTTTCAGCAACACATTCCATTGTAAACACAGGAAAGTGAGCTTATATAGAAGGTGCATAATAAATTTAGCTGATGAGTAATGTGTGTAGTGAAGAAAGAAAAATGTCTGTTTACTCTGTACTTATTTTATGTTTCTGAAAATTTTGTAATCTGAGAGAGGCAGAAAGAGAGAGAATGAGAGAGAGAGAGGGAGAGACAGAGAGAGATCGCACACATTTGGCATTAAGATGGACTTTTCTAGCTTATGCTTCTATATAACAAAATATGAAGCTGAGTCAAGTGAGAGAGATTCAGAAGATCTTTGCAAAAGAACCATGCTGCACTTGAATTACGATTTGACAGTTATGAACATTGTTAGTCATTTTGAAGAAGAGATTTGCATAATTTGTCATTTGACTAATGTTTCTTTAAAATAAAGCTATCTTATCTTGGTGCCAAAATAATTTGGAATTTATAAGAGAAACATTTTGGATTACACTGCTTTCCTTCTGGATTTCTATTATAGACATTTGTTTTATTATGTATATATGCATATATAAAAATACATATACATATATGTATATATAATTTGTTTATATATACACACATACACATATCAAATTGTCAAATATATTCTTTTGAAATAATTTTAGATTTACAGAAAATTTGTAAAGATAATACTACTATCATTCTAAACTAGAAAAAAATAAAAAAATAATGTTTTTATTCTTATTATCATGCTTCATATTTTCAGGAAAAAGTTCTTAGTTTGAAAATAAGACATAGCCCAACCAAATACCATAAATACCATTTTCAAATGAGCACTATCTGATATAAGAGTATTATTCCATTCTTGACATTCCATTGTAAACAATTACATACCATAGCTATGTATCTTGTAACTGCTTCTAAATGTAATTTAATTTAATCCTAATAGTCCACTCATCAATTAGGTTTCTATCTCCCTTTTAGATGCAATGATTTTATTTGCTAAGAGTCATATATTTATAAAGTACTTAAGATAGGATGAGGAGAACAAAATTGAATAGAAATGATATGATCCTTTATGATTTAGAAGTACTGAGAAATATCTTTTTTCAGCAATTCATAAAGTTTGTGCTCTATCAAAAGTGTAATAGCTAATATACATATTCATGTCAGTTTTCCAAGATTTTAGAGGGCAATTTCTGATTGGAAATACAAAGAGATTTATTCTATCATTTTCTCATTTTCAATTTTCAAGACAAAAAGATATTTCTGACTACCACTTATATGACATTTACTTTTAAAAATTGGAGCATTGAGGATACCTCAAAGCAGAGCATTAAACAAGGATTTGGGTATAGGTGGCACTATTTGTAGGTTACTTCAGGAAGCAGAAGTGAAGAAATTTGGATGCTAGGACAGGAAGGAAGAAATGTGAATATAGAATGTATATTTGTGCTGGCTTCTGGTACAGAGAATGGATGCACAGTCATGTGAAGACCCTTTGAAGAATCATGTTGAAGATACCTTAGATATATTTCACCAGAAAATGGAAGACTGGAGCATTTGTCCATTGGTTTCATTCCCCTTTGCTTGAATGTTGTTCCTATAGACATGAACTGCCCTCTTGGTTACCTGTGTTCCCACTGAGTGACTTTCCACAATTTGGGAGAATGTGGTGAGGCAGTAAAGCATCACTTTGGTTTAAGGACAAGGCAGAATGATGCTGTGTGTGTAACTGTCCACCACAGCTGGGCTGAAACCACGGAGCCAAAAGGAGTAGTACCAGGCATCACAAGTGACTGCTACTAGTGGTTTGCATAGATGCATCTATATTATGTCAACTTTTATGATAATTATATTAGCAGAATGGGCAGTTTTGTGAAGTGGGTAGGTTGAACACACTAATGGATCTTCATGTCACAGGGAACATAACTGTATCATGAAGTGGAAGATATTATAAGGTTAACACAAATGAGTGGATGGTGTTTGAGATTGAGAAGGCCTAAGATCTTTGAGTGTCTACGTGCAAACTACCCCTTTTTAGTTATTATATGTGATATACAGTGTTTCCTGCTCATTAAAGTTAATCTTTTCATAAACAAATTTGTTTACAAGCATTAACAAAGATTTGTGGATGGTCCACTCTATTCTATGGTCCACTCTATTCTATGTGCTTTGCTGATTGTGGTGACGAGGAACAAAAAAAGGACTCTCATTGATTTTTGTAGCATTTTTAAGAGGTCTTGGTAAGAGGAATATGCTACTTGGCAAAAATAACATGAAATTAATTAGCAGAGTAAACTTAGAAAAATTTATAGAGCTCGAGATATAGTACATTGCAATATAAGAAAAAATTCTTTGTGTTAGGGATAGGGTTATTCTTGAGGCATTTAAAACAATCTTCTCTTGTTCCCTGGATGTTACAGTGCTTCCAGTGTATTTCGTATTTTCCCCATGTTCTTTGTGTGTGAAAGAATGGGTTCATTCAAACAAAGCTTGGGATTCACTTAAGCAAGAATCTCCTTATCCAGGCCAAATGAACTTTATCAAATGGAGTCTACCAGAGCAGTAGCCCAGGGACCAGCCAAGTTTGCTTCCACTTAGAGCTAACTTTATAACCCAGGTATTTGCATTTCACCTATTCCAGGAAAGTCAAAGATTATTTGGAATTACAAAGGCAGTGGAAAATCTGCTTTACAATAACACTCAAGTATTAGAGTTTAGTTTAGTATTTGCTATTGTCCAAAAAGTGACAGTAAGAGACATTTGAAGCAATTGCTTTGAATAGTGTGCCCAAACTTTAACCACTTATTGACCCTCATGATTTTTGTTTTCTCTAAAATCAGCATTAAAGGAACTCATTAATATCATTATAGATTTGATGAGCTAGTAGTCATATTTGTTCCAATACATATTAAATTTATTATTAAAATGGAAAGTATATTTATTACTTATTTTACAATCCTAGCATTCTTGACATGTGTTGGGTGGTACTGAATTAGAATGAAATCTTTTAGGCAAATGATTTAGAGTTGAGTATCACCCAGGATGAAACAATTTGGAAGAAGAAGAAAGTGAAAGAGACAAATATTTCAGTTTGATGCTTTATTGTTCACCACATACATATTGGAGCAGACACAGTTTCCCACAGTAGAACACATAATACTGCACTTTCTTAAAGAAGACTCTGTCCCACAAGGATGCAATGTTTAATTCCCAAGTTATAAAGCAAGTCAGCACACAACTTTCTAAAACTGGTAGAAGGAAGTTAAGACATTCAGAGGCACATCATAAGCAGCATGCAGGTCAATGTTGTCACAGTACTCTGAAGCTAACACTATATGTTTTTCAGTCTCACGTTTATTATTAAGTTCAGGTTCACAAAGGGCTTAGGTTCCTGAGCTAGCTCTGATCTCTATATTTGGTATAATTGGATAATTTCAGAGTTGCCAAGGACTTCTGAACAATATACACATATATAAATATTTTTCAATATATGATGACAATCTAATACAGAAAAAAGATATATATGTATTTTTTCCACTTGGAAAATTAGGACTATATGAATACTTTTAGAATTTAACACTTATAAGACAAATAGTATACTATCTTTTCTACAGATAATAAATGAAATTCACAAAGTTCAGGAAATCAACATAGTTTACTTATATACATTTTTACCTTCTATTCTTGGGATGGGTGAATATTTTCTCACCAAGTACAAGTACAGGTAGTTCCTTTCCTTCCTTTACTTTTCCTTTCAACTACCTGCCTTCCTTAGTCCATCCCTGTTGAATTGAACTTGCACTGAACGTGGATTATTTGTGTCTCCCTGCCATTATTTGTCTTATTTCTCTTACATGGATTGTCTTTCTTTTAACTATCTAAATCAGTCTATCCTTGAAGAAGACCCTTTTTTCTCTACAGGGTTCTCCTTAGCTACTCTAGGGCTCCCTAAAGCCTTCTTTCCTCTGAAGAATTCAGTTGTTTGTAGTCTAAAATCATAAAGTTTGGCTTCCAATTATGTATTCTGATTTTATTGTATGACTCTGTGTCAGTATTGTTCTCCCTAAATAGTGATCTCTTTGAAGAGGTAAAGTTTTACTTCCCTTTATTTCTCATTATTCAATTTGGTTATGGAAATGAGAGTGCTATTGAAATTGACCCACATGATACACATAAGGGAGTGTTCTGACCATCATCTGGCATGCAATGTGGTACCTTTCACTAAGCCAATACAACTGTTTAAAGAAATAAAAACAAATCAAACAAGTTATATTGTCGTGAGGATAGATCTATGGGCAAATTGGGCAACATCAAGATTTTAGAATACATTTCTTGGTTTGTAACTCATTGATTATTTGTTCATTTAACATAATCTTAGGGACATAATCCAAGTTTAGATAATTTGCAGAATTCAAAGATGAAACAGACTTGCCCTCAAGGAGTTTTCTTATAAACTTTGGAATAACTAAGAGCCTTGGAGGTTCCACAAGGGGGCTCAGAAACCCGAGGTTTTTGAGGTGTGCTCAGAGGATTATAGGCACCAAAATCACTGAGTAAGTGAAAATATCTAGTGGTTGGGTCTAAAAAAGAAGAAAAAACAAAAAAAGCACATTTTAAGATGAGCTCCCAGCTAATTGTGTGTATCAAAGCACGGGTTGTTTATGATTTCAGGCTAGGGCGTAAATACTCTGCTTTCTTGCTGGGGCATCTTTTGCTGTTTCAGAAGTATGGAGTATTCTTACAGACTTCTGCATTCAGACCTCGGGCCAAGTGGAGTCTTACGTTACTGTCATATTGCATCTGATTTTTTCTTCCTGAAAAGGGTCCATCTTTATCTATCAGCTCTTTTTCAGGGAGTTCATGCTCTTTTTTGGCTGAGAAGAGCCACATGCAGAAGAATTAAGGCCATTCTTCTTTGAAAAATGAAATAATCACTAATAGGATTACAGGAGCTCTAGCTGACACTATTTATCTCATCCTTTTAACTTTTATAATTTTTAAAGTGCTTGCATTTCCATTATTCCTGTTGAGAGTCTACAGTGTGGGCTTGACCTAGATGTTCCTCCATGAGGATTTGTATGCAGTCATGTGGATTTGCTGTTTATTGGCCATTAAAATGTTCTTATTTTTTTGCTACCTTCAGCTTTAAGGTTCTGGACAATGTGCTGCCTTTACTATACTACTTTATTCAGCCTTTAAAATTTTTTTCAAGAGGTAATTTCCAAAATGTAAATTAACCAACTTATATTGGATTTACCATGAATGTGCTTGGTGTGGACAAATGCAAACAGGCCTGAAAATATTGTGTAAAAACATTCATGATCACTTTTGTCAAAAGAGATTATTTGAATATTAAAATCAGAATCATGTAGATTTAGTTTATATCTGGGTGCTATATCAGTAGTCTGAGTTATTTTGTCATCTCAGTGACAAAATTTTTTCCAAACTACAACTCTTATAATGAGGCTATGTCCTGAGTGATATAAGATCATTACGTATAGGCCAGATATGCAAGGAAAATATTATAGGGTCTTATTTGTGTGGTCAGTGAAGTTAAATATTAAAATGGTTTAATTTTCTAATTATAGTTTATAAAATAAAATTAGAATATGTAAATGATCTGTATATGATACCATCTTAAGACATTGCCAAATACACTGCTAATTGCTTCTTTAAAATGTATTTCTGATATTGCCAACTCATATTCTAACTAATACCAACAGTTACAACTTGAGGTGGTGTCACATGGGTCTCCTTTCTCTCACTGGATTGTGAACTTTGTAAGGATTGGAAGAACATTTTGTTTTCTTCGATAGGTTCCTTCAGCAGTTTTGCCTCTATTGAGTGTTCTATTGCTGGCTTCTGATTGAAACCTCTGAAATGCAAAACCTGTACCTAATTCTGTGATAAAAGAAAAAAAAGGCCATATTAAGCAGCTCAACTCTACCTGAGTCCTACTATGTAAATGAAGACATAGTTAGTAGAAATTTAAGAAGCATCAATTTTTTCCATAATTTAAAAGTGATTTAGGAAAAAAACTTTCATAGAACATTTCCTCAGACATAAATATATTTGAAGAACACTTAGAGTTTTACTTAAGACATTTCATGTCCAGTTTTAGCCTTGAATGAAGCTGGATGAATATTCCTGTTCCCAGGAACGTTCCTAGGAGGAAGGAGAGTTTGATTGGGAGGGGAAGAGAAGAAAAAAAATGCCAATCTCCACAGGGCTCTGTAAGATTTCCTCCTGTGTATTATCCCGACAACAAATTTGCTCAGTCAAATATTGGTTTTGATGGCTATTTACTGTAGACAGCTAAAGAAATAAAATAAATTGCTAGAGATTTTCATGATGGTGCCCTCCCTCGTAAGGGAACAAATGATTCCAAGCATTTGAAAAAATTTTCTTTGAACTTGCAACTGACTCCTTGCTCCTGAGTGCTCAATGATTTCACATCTAGTTTCCTTATTTCATACAAAAATATTCCAATCCCTCTGTGAGTTGCAGTCAAGAGACAAAAATAATAGTGAATGTATTTATACAATTTGTAGAATCACAAGTTACCTATTTAAAATCTTTTCCTCTAAAAAGTTAATGTTATTCTCTTCTATTAGGTTTATAGATTTAACAAACTTTAGAATGATGTAACTCTTTCATTTTTTAAGAGCAGTCCCAAACTGTGTAAAAAATTGTCCAAAAAATTGTCCTTATTATTCCAACATAATCTGAAAATTTAACAATTCAAGTCTCCACTTAAGACTTGGTTATGCTATACTAGGTTTTTATAACTACGGTTTCCTGTGACTTCACTGGTTGTTTAGCTCCAAACAGCCATTTCTTCTCATTGATTATCAAGGTGCTTGATTCTGTGTATTTAATATCTTTTTAAAAAAATTTTTTTTAGTTGTCTATTGACCTTTATTAATTTATTTATATGTCGTGCTGAGGATCAAACCCAGTGCCTCTCACATGTGAGGCAAATGCTCTACCACTGAGCCACAATCCCAGCCCTGTATTTAATATCCTTGAAAAGATTTTAGAGTTCGGACTTTTTCTATTTGTCCTTGGCTTTGAGAATATTTGGATTGTATGTTTAACCTCAGAAGTATATTCGCAATACTGATGAAGAAATCCTGAGAGGGAATTTATGTTCACTTGCCCTATTCATGATCTGTGACCCATATTCACATACTTCAGGTGGAAGATCTAACCAAAGATACTCAGCAATTAATTAATAAAGTTAGAAGTAATAAAATAATTCAAGAATTTTTATTAAGGGAGTCTCTTAATAACATTACTTTATTCCAACAACAGTTTTTAATTTACCACTTTATTTTTCATGTGATGGTATATTAAGTTTTGATTATTTATGGAAACATTTTTTGATGTGGTTTAGTATGATAAAGAATACTTTAGAAAGTCATATCTCTTCTGTGTAAAGCCAACTTGCTATTGGACATTACATAGGAACATTTAATATTATAATGGCATTTGCTTTAGAGATCAAACACCATGAACTGCATTCTTTTGAATTTCTCTTATAGTCTGCAACTAACAGATTATTAGTGAATAAGTTTTTTAAATTAAAATGGAAAATATGAGCTCATATATTAAATTTCAAAAGGTCAGAGGAGTATATTATGTTCTGTATATCTTGTAAAAGTAATCATATCTTTTTCAACATCTGATATTATAGTTCTTCAAAGATATTATGGTGTGTGTGTGTGTGTGTGTGTGTGTGTGTGTGTAATTAGGCCATCAGGTCATAAGAATTTAATTAGTATGTCAGCTTTAAAGAAAAAACATATTTTCTCCACTTGTCCTCTTTAGTAGCTATCCTCTTTAGAGAAGCAACATGGATGCCTGATTCCTACTCTCATCATCAGAGAAATCACAGTTGTAGAGATTCTGTGGTGAAGATAATGTTGATTAAGTACCTATCAGCATGCCTAAGACATAGATGATCAATGATATTGATTCTTTTTCCTAATGAAAAAAATCTAATATATTCCAATCCCCTTTGTAAAGCAATTTATGCACATACATGTATGTATTTGTATGCATTTGCATATGTGCTTGTATTATTTGGGATCGAGTCACTTTAGTGTTCTATTTATATGATTCCAAGATTAATATTTAATCCAGGATGAAAATTCAGTTAAAGTAGATTATTTAGTGACATGCAGATAGACTTCAGCGTATTTTCTATAAATCTTTGTTTGCATTAATCTTTGTTTGTATTTATTTACTGATGCAGTGATAGGATAAGAATGTCGTCTTGGAGTAGATGAGGCCAAGTTTCAGAAGCATATTATGGAATGAGGTTCTGGATGACAGACTCTTCATGATGCAGTATTTTAGCACAGAAGGTGGAGATAGGTACTCATCATTAGCAACTAGGTTCCAGAAAAAAATCCATGAAATAGGAATATAGGCTGTAGCGCGAAGATGCTAGTCTATGGGGTGCTTAAAAGTACAGGTACTTTTTGATCCAGTTATTAAAAAATCAGTGATTACTGAACTATTATCACAGGTAGTTTATAGCCTTGGAGATGCTGATTGACCAAATCTCAGTAGGTGAGTCATTTAAAAGGGATTAAAGCAGGGCTAACAAATGTCCTGGGAAGATTCATATACACACCTGTCTAATAATCCCTGGAATAGCAGGTCTAAGTCAAAACTAAAAGATAAGATACTGATACTAGGATGATATCAGTTTTAACTCAATTAAAAATAAAACCAACAGACTTTCATGTTGCTCTGATTTACAATCTGTAAACAAAATGTCACTAGATTTTGGAAAAACAAAAAACCCTACAAATGACAAGCAGACAGGAAGGAAAGACAATTTCAGAAAAGTTAAAATCCATAGACTATAATGCTCAGTGGGAGTCCCTATCTTGAAGTGTAATAGCCAGATTTTGGCTGACTTGGAATAACAGCTACGCCTTTGAAATGTTTCAGACTTTTAAGCTCGATTCAGTTAGAACAATCGCTTGACATGGCTCAGTAGTTTATACAAAAGAATGTTCATGAAGGATTTTCTTCCTTAAAAGTTTCAGAGAAAAAGTTAAAAAGTTATTTTAAATACTTGGTCTTGTGTTGGCTGTTACATGTCAATATTAATTATATGTTAGTTTGTTATCTTCATGGCTATTTAATGTGGATAGAGCTCCTGCCCCATACTTCAGTTAGGAACATTAAAGAGCTGATAAGAGCTGGATTCATTTCCAAATCAAATCAATATGTCTCCCCAATTTATAATTTTGGGCATTTTGAGGTTTGTTTTACATTAAAGTTGAATGATTATCTTATTCTGTAAGATATAAAAATTATCTCCAAATTTTATAAACATGACAATATTTTTAATATAGTTAACATGTTGGTCTGAAATAACATTTTTATTCAAAAAATAAATATTTTTCCCTATTTTACCCTATAGTTTCAGATATTCATGAACTAGCACTATACTTTGTCAAAATGAAATATTTGATGAAAACATTTAAAAATCTGCATGTTGCCAAATTACCAAGTGCATAAATAATTTGAAGGGCTCACATCTGGTAACATAATTATGAATAATTTAAACTGATGTCTGGATTTTGTTTTTTGTTTTTGTTTTGTTTTTTGTTTTTGGTACTAGGGATTAAACTCAGGGACACCTAACTATTGAGCCACATCCCCAACCCTCTTTCAAATATTTTATTTAAAGACAGGGTCTCTTGGGGTTACTTAGGGCCTCACTAAGTTGCTGAGGCTGAATTCATGATCCTCCTGCCTCAGCCTCCTGAGCCACTGGGATTACAGGTGTGGGCCACCATGCCCGGCTTGATGTCTGGATTGTATTGAAACTTTATAACACCCCAAAATTGATTTTTCAAATTAAATGAAAGGGGATACACTCTCAGTTTTCCATATTTAGCCATATCACAGATCTGCCCCATTTTTTTTTTTTTTGTGATATTAATTTTGTAAGAAGAAAAATCTGAATCATTCTCATGGATTAAAGTGCCTGGGGCCAGGACTTGGGAGAGCAGTGGAAAGGCTATCTACTCTCTCTTCACATATAAGCATTGGCTGTTTCCTCTCTTTTGTGGATAATTGCACAGATTCTCATTTATTTGTGATCCATTTGCTTCTAATTCATCAATCAACTTTGGCTAAAGGTTACCTCAGAAGCCAAGCAAGTGTCATCAAAAGACACTTTGGTAGCAGATAAGTAAGTATCAGTGACTGTGATGTCATCAAGCTCTGTGCTGAAATGGTCTGACTCTTTGATGACACTGTAATTTAGGGCCACACTGTAGTTAGCAGGCTTTTCTGTTGGCTTCTGCTTGCAGTTGCAGAGCTTTCTGAAGGCTGCCCGGAATTTCTGGGACATGAGGTTGTAAATCACTGGGTTGATGGCACTGTTGAGATAAATGCAAATTCTGCAAAAGAGCAAGAACCAATTTTCTTGGAAAGGACTGGAGAGAAATGAGTTGACAACCACAAGAGTCCTGTAGGGCATCCATAAAAGGGCAAACAGAATTACAACCACTGCCAGCATCTTGGTGACCTGTGGAGAAAAAGAACACAAACACCAATGAAAGCAAAGCCAAATAGCTCTCCCTCACTCTACCCAAGACTTTGTTTCCCAAGATGAAGTCTGAAACAAGGACTTAGGTATAGGTCATTTGTTTGGGTGGTGAACCCAGAAAGCAGGATTGAGGATGCAGGACAAATGTGATAGAAGAGGAAAAGCCAAAATAAGGAACACTATTGAGATGTTTTACTCTGTGGGAAAATGCAGTCCACCAAAATCAATGCATTTCAGAAAGAATCATGTATCTGAAAAAAGAGTGTCTGGGGCATTTATCCACTGGCAGTCTGCTCCCACTTCTTGAAAGATGCACACAGGGATTTGAAACCCTCTGCATTTCCATGACTCTCTTGCTTGGGAACTCCTGGGAACTTTAAAGAGAAACTTGAGGCAGAGAAGAGGAGAGACACAGGGAACAGGGTTTGCCTGAAGTGGGATGTTGTCTGCAGACAGGAACCATCTACTATAGCACTGGCTGGAATTAAAGTCGAGCTAAGAGGATGTTAACACAGGGCACTGAAAGTGTCAGTGACAACCCTTAGAAGACAGAGGTTCCAATCCATCTTTTCTTGCCTTATGTGTGATCCTAAGAAATTATCTTTCTTATAGCTCATCTGCAAAATGTAGTCAATATTGCCTTCCTAAGTCAAATGAGGTAACACACAGTGTGAAAAAGAAGGCGAAAATGCAATGGTCATTAAATGTCTGTTATGTACCAGGCACTATGTTAGATGTTATATGTTTGTTTTCACATTCACAAAACTTAATTACCCACCCCAGTAATTGTGACCACCTTTTTTTTTTTTAAATAATAGAAAACAGGCTGATAGATTCCTTGGAGAAAGTTGCAGAATCTTAGAGCTGGAATTAGAATCCACGTCAGCCTGAATACCAAGCTTTTACTCCCCGTATTGCTCAGCTTTGTTTCAGGTTATAGGGAAGTGAAGGACAGAGAAAAATTCTGGAATTTTACCTATCCCTGAGTGCCCCTCCTTACCCACCACCAAGTACAAGCAAAGTATAAGAGGTGGGGTAGGTAGAAGGAGGTTAATATCCAAGGTAACCAGCGGAAAGATTATCAAAGTGCCTAATTTAGCAGATTCTTCTCTTACCTCAGTTTTCTGAGATGTTGGGGATTAGACTGTACTCAGAGTTAGATTATCTGGGTTTGACTTCACAAATGGTTTCAATACCTTAAGTCATTAATTGTGTACTCATTTGTATATCTGCATATATGCCTGATCACATGGTTTCATTTACTTCATAAGGTTTTTGAGGAATAAAGTGAAATAGTGAATGTTACGGGTCTTGGAAACTATAAAGCACTATGGAAATGTTATCCTTTAATTAATGACAATATAAATAAATCATAATATTTTATCTATATGAGATGCATAAAAATTATGCTACTGACCATCTTTGGTTGTTTTTCCTTAAAAGCAACAATTTATACATTTAAAAATAAATTTTCAATTATTTTCAGTCTTTCACAGAGTTTGAAAAATTTGTTTCCTTAGGCCCCAAATCCTAGATCTTCTGAATTTGAAAACAATCAAAATAGAGCAAATTGATTTTTTTCTTCCCTCATTGCTTTTAACATCTCAGCTACTACAATAAAGTCTCCACCAGCAGCTACCATCTTATTCTGGCATTGAGGGAGATTATCCTGCCTTTATAGGTTTTACATTTTCTTTAGTGTAGAAATAAACACTGTTTATTCTGCCATTAATATTTCCTTGGTTCCCACCCTCATATGTAAACCTGGTAATAGAAGGCATGGTCTTTTGTGCTAGGTGCCTGCCTAGCTCCCTCAGCATTCTAAGTCTTCTGATCCTGGGCTCTGTCTAGCACTTGACCATTCCTCTTGAACCCCATCTAAGAAATCCCCATGAGTTCTGCATTGTGGAACAATGCTACTCTCTTGCTGCTTTTCTTCCTTGATCTATAGTAATAGCTTGCCTCTTTCCTCAGCTTTCCAAATGGAATTTGTTCCCAGATTTCTCACCTATGGGCATACAGCCTTCATTTCTTTTTGAACTATTCCTCCTCCTCCTACTTCCCTGCTGTGGCACTGGTGAACTATCCATCTACTCTCAAGTTATAGTGTCTGCTCTGCTTCCAGAGTCACTTTCTCACAGTCTTCAAACTATGCTCTACAAGAATGTGTCCCAGGCCATCCCATTCCATCCTACTCACTACTGGCTGAATTTTTCTTCTGACTCAATGCCTGTATGATACTAGCTGTCCATATTTTACCACAGGGATCGAGAAGGTTCTATTGGGAAGATGTGATTTTTACATTGATTCACATAACACCAGGTGACACATTCCAGAGATTCTGAGTTCTCTTTGAGTTCGGAAGTGTCCACTCAAGTTGCAGGTTAACCGGAAACTAATTTCTCCTAAGCAGACTTTTAAGATTGTATGCAAATATTTTAGTCAGTCCTAGGAAATCCAAGACTCCATTCAGTGACACATATTCTGAGCTTTGGAGGGAGCTATGGTAATCATCACCTCATTGTCATCATCACCACAATCCTCAGTGTCACCCGCAGCTCTGTCTTTATCCTCTGTCTAGTACTCCAGATCCTCTGTCATGGGGTCATTGCTTTGCTCCCTGCCAGAAACTAATGATCCTACTCTGGAATCCCTGCCTTGATTTATAACTAGATTGCTATTGTCACATTTGAGTCCTTTAAGGATGGCCCAGGTAATCAGTTAAGTACTATATAAATAGCATAAACATTATTAAATGTTTTTAATAACTTCATGAGTAAATTAATTTTAGCTTTATTTTGCATATGAAGAAGTCTAAAAAATTGAAGTTTCAAGAGTTTATATGACTTCTCTGAAATCACATGTGCAGTGACAGGCTGTTATTCAAACCCAAGTCTATCAAAGTGAAAGGCCATGCTCCTTTTCTTTATGCTTCACCCTCCCTATGAAAGTCTTTCGCATGTCAACAATGAGATTTCTACTGTGTCATTCTCAGTAGGGTTATAAAAATGTTTTACTTCTTCTAAGTATAAACCCAACACATTTATTGCTGCCAAATTTCAGAAGAAAGGTTGAACTTCATCTGTTTTACATTTTCCCCTACAACTGTCAGGTGAAACATTGAACCTGTATGTAACACTTGCTTGCATTTTTTTCATTTAATGTCAATGCAGGGAGAAATTTTCATTGTGTTATAAAAGAACAAACTGTCTCAAGGAGTCTATCTCCCCTGTGCTTTTGTAGCCTCCCATGCATATTTTGACATCACCACCAAACATGTCATTGCAATAATCTGTATTTGTTCATTTCTCCAACAAATGATGAGATTCTTCAGGGAAGAGGTAAATTTATTCATTTCTCTGCTCTAGGGGATTTAGTACAACATGTGACATGAAGCAGCCCTCAAAAAGTTGAGGAAATTCGGGCATGGAAGGCATTATTTCAGACTAAGTAGCCATGATCATTTTCTAAGTTTTACTACTCCAATATACTGTGAGAAGAATCTGGCAAAGGTTTCATTTTTTAATATTAAAAAATCCCTCTTCAATGAAGGTTAGATAATTAGTAACATGGAGCCTCAATACATTTCAGCTTTTTGTTTGAAATAGAAGAATTTTAAGTAGGTATAAAATGAAGCAGATATAATGATGTATCCAAGACTACGAGGAAACTTTGTCTCCAGTGAGATGATAGTGACTATACTCAAACCCACCCATAATTATTCCTGGTTTATTGCAAATATCTTTGACTGGGTTTTATCATGTTCTAAAATGTTCACAAGTTTTAATAGATCTACTTCTTGGATTTTAACAAAGACCTAGAAAGAACAAAGACCTAGAAAGGAAACATTCTGGAGATGGTTTTTTATGCCTAATTAATTTCGCTGTGGTTATTGGGATTTTATTTCTGCTGTTATTCCTTATCCAAAATAAAGTGATGACAATTTGAAATTGGGCGATTGTTTTTCATCCTCTGCCCTAAGACTTACAAGTCTTCACAAACATCATGACAAAATTGAGGGGAAATGATCTTATAACTATTATTTTATTTTAGTTTTTGGTACCTGGGATTGTACCAGGGGTGCTTAACCACTGAGCCATATCCTCAGCCCTTTTAAAATATTTTTATCTAGAGGCAAGGTCTTGCTGAGTTGCTCAGTGCCTTGCTAAGTTGCTGAGGTTGGCTTTGAACTCTCCATCCTCCTGCCTCAGCCTCCTGAGCTGCTGGGATTACAGGTGTGCACCACTGAGATGTTTTATTTTGTTTTGATTTGTGTTTTTGAGATGAAGTCTCTCTCTACTGGTGTCTGGGTTGGTCTCAAACTTCTGCCTGAGACTCTTGAGTAGCTGACACTACAGGCATGCCACCAAGCCTGGCAAAGCTTTTATTTTTTATTACTGGGGTTGCAACCCAGGATGTCTGTCACACGTGCTCAGCAAGTGCTCTGCCACTGAGCTACACCCCCAGCCCTTGTAATGTACTTTTGCGAAGGAATTTATCCATTTGTTCTGTTATTCACTTGTATCCCTATTGTGTGTGTACCAACATGTTGACTCTTGATAACTTGGCAGTGATCTAGAGAGATATTGCCAATGCCTTCATGCACCTTAAATCTGGTGGGCAGTTACAATACAGTGTGACAAATGCCAA
This sequence comes from Geosciurus inauris, assembly GCA_004024805.1. NCBI lineage: Eukaryota > Metazoa > Chordata > Mammalia > Rodentia > Sciuridae > Geosciurus > Geosciurus inauris. Next base: position 186,895 of record PVHX01000776.1, on the reverse strand, counting down.
GACAGCAGGAAGTTTTAGTGCTATGAGAGCTACTGGTCTGGATTTGGACTTGAAGTGTGGTTAGCAAGAACTTTCTGGCCCTGGCCAAAATCTTAAGGTATAGAGAGACAGAAAGGTTGTCCCTGGTGAGATTTGGTGTGTGACTATCTGGAAACATGTTAGTGGGGGATACCATGGGGCCAGGAAATAACTTAGCATGCAAGTTCCAATTGCAGAACATGTAAAGGAGCAGCATTCTTTACACTTAACTTAGGAAGCTGTGAAAAGATGTTATTTGTATATGAGGTGATGTGGAGTATCTGGCCTGCAGTACTAGGACAGAAGGAGAGATGCTGCTGCCAAATGAACCACAGCTGCAGGGCGGAGTGCTAAGTCCTGAAAATGCCAGCTCCGTGGAGTCATTTGAGTCAATGTGGAAGCAGGCAGCCATTTGTTCAGAGTACACTGTCAGCAAGCAAAGGAGACTAAAAATCTATTGATGCAAACGTGATATTTAAAGAGGGAGATTGCTAGCAGAGATGGTTGAGATGAGCAGAGTGGGCACAGGTGGATGGACCTTTGTCCTTGACCACCATGGCTAAGGGTTATCTTCTTTGTGAGGGTCACCTGGCAATTTTGATGTCAAGCATGGCCATATATCTTTTACTCTTTACTGTACTTAAATAATAAAATGAATGGCAAGCAGTTCTCCTAAGAGAATTCAGATTCAGTCCTTCAGCATCTAGATAAAGGTTCTATTCTATGATTTCATTTTTTTTTTTTTGGTACTGGAGATTGAACTCAGGGGCACTCGACCGCTGAGCCACATCCCCAGCCCTATTCTGTGTTTTATGTAGAGACAGGGTCTCACTGAGTTGCTTAGTGCCTCACCGTTGCTGAGGCCGGCTTTGGACTCATGGTTCTCCTGTCTCAGCCTCCCTAAGGACTGGGATTACAGGCGTGCGCCACCGCGCCTGGCTTATGATTTCATTTTTAAAGATGTGAATTGAGGGCTGGGGTTGTGGCTCAGTGGTAGAACACTTGCTTAGCATGCGTGAGGCACTGGGTTCAATTCTCAGCACCACATACAAATAAACAAAATAAAAGCCCATCAACAACTAAAAAAAAAGATGTGAATTGAATAGATTTCTATCAGATTGCTAAAATTAATACTATAGTTCCTCAAATGGGCACAAATACCACTCTTCATGTGTATGCTCCATGGAAAAAACAATTTGTGTCCTTTATTGTAGCCAGAGGAGGAAAATAACTACTGTCACTATTAATAGTACTATGATTCTTACCATAAGGTCTGAAACTATTAACCAATATTTGTATATTTCTGTTTTTAGAATAGTGCTAAGTTTACTAAAATTTTGTGAAGATAATGCAAAAACTTTCTATATGCCTCACACCAAAGCCCCTCTATTATTAATCTCTTCCTTAGCATGACATGTTTGTCCCAGTTAATGAACCTGTTGATTGTTTTATATGGAGTTTTATGGAGTTGGTTAACTCCATATCTTATTGAGCTTTCATTAATTTCCCTCCTAATGTTTCTTTTCTTTTTTTCTATTCCAAGATGCCTTTCAGGATGCCACATTGTATTTAATTATCATTTCTACATAGGTTCCTCTGGTCTGAGACAGTTTAGCTTTTCTTGTTTTTGATGGCTTTGATAATTTTGAGGTGTGTATTAGGTATGTTATAGAATGTACCTCAACTTTAGTGACTGATGTTTTCCTTCTGGTTAGATTGAGGCTGGGGAATTTTGGAGGATGTCACAGGAGTGAAGTGCCATTCTCAACATAGCACAACAAGGATATGAGCTATGGACTTGCCTTATGACTGGTTATATTATTGTCTATTGCTTTACTGAGATATAATTGATAAATAATTAAATTTGCCCACTTATAATGCATAATTTAAGAGATTTTGGTATATTCACAGAGTTATGAAACCATCATCACAATCAAATTTTAGAGCATTTTCATTACTTGGAAAAGAAACTCAGTGCCCATTAGTACTGCCCCACCTTCCCCACCTTCCCCAGATCTAGGCAACTATACACCTATGTCATGTACATAAATTTGCCTATTCTGAACATTTTCTATGAATGAAATCATGCAATCTTTTGCATTTACCAGACTTCTTTCACTTAGCATGTTTATATGGTGAAGCACATTGTAGCACACATTGGTACTTTATTTTTTATAGCTGAATAATATTCCATAGTATGTATATTCACATTTATTTATGAATCTATTTCTACTTCTTGCTTATAATGAACAATACTGCTATGCATATCTGTGTGCAAGTTTTCTGTGACTGTACGTTTTTATTTATCTTGTCTTTATTTCTCTGTATTTTACTTCATAGGAGTGGAGTTGCTGGTTTGTATATTCCCTTTTAAGATAGAAAGCATACAAAAATATTAAATACTCCTTTAATCTTGGAAGCAAATTTGAGAGATAATTGTTATTAAAATACCTAGTAAAAAGTACTAACTGATTTTACAGAGCTATGAGGGGCTCAGGAAAGGCACAGCATAAAGACAAAAAAAAAAAAAAAACCCAGTTGGGATGTATTCTTACACTACTCTTGAAAACTGGAAAATAACTATCAGACAGAAAAACATGAATAAGAGGAAATGGGAATTTTGAGATGAAATTATTATTTGTTTGTAAGATTAAAAGCTTTATTTGTCAACAAACCTTTTTGGAATGGATTAAGGGAAGAATGGGAGAAGTGAAAATGGTCATTATAAACATATCTTTTAGCTAGGTGCGGTGGCTCATGCCTGTAATCCCAGCACTTTGGGAGCTGAGAGGAGAGTCGTGAGTTCAAAGCCAGCCTCAGCAACAGCAAGGCACTAAGCAACTCAGTGAGACCCTGTCTCTAAATAAAACACAAAATAGGGCTGGGGATGTGGCTCAGTGGTCGAGTGCCCTTGAGTTCAATCTCCAGTACCAAAAAATAAAAAATTAAAAAAACCCCCAAACCCAAAAAACATATCTTTTGAAAGTTTTGTTGGTAAGGAGAGCAGAGAAATGGAGGGATTGCCAGAGGGGAACACTGTGTTTTGGTTAAATTTAAGTTTTCAAAGTTGGAAGGTAATACAACTTCTTGTTTGCACAGGGAACACTTACAGAGGTGTGCATTTATGACCCAGGAGAGAGAGGAAGAAGACAATTGGAAGAGCTGTGTTCCAAAAGAGGGAAGAGCATCCAGGGCACACGTAGTGGGGTCAGTATCTCCTAAACTGTAGATGTGGAATTACTGTTTTTCAGTATCTGCCCTTTCTTTGACACATTTATGAGATCAAGACAATGCATGACAAAATGCCACCTTTCTCATCAAGCCCTTGAGTCCCTAATGGGGTTCAGACAGCAGTTAATTGTTGAGTTCTTCTGGAATTAGCAGAGACAGTATTTCATGTCATTGAACTGTATTGTTCTCAGGTCCCTCTGAGATCTATAAGACAAGTCTTATCCTTTCTATTTCATTGATAAGGAAATGGACACAGCTCAGAGAATCACATATATGAGCAGCAAAGCTACTTATTGAACTAAGGACTTTTGACTCTAAGTCTTATTTGTTTACAGATATCAACATATTTATTGTGTAGAAGACTTCTACTTGCTGTGAATATTGTTTATAAACTATTTGGAAGGGATAATATTGTTGCTGAGAATTATTGGTAAGCTTGGAATCCCTTGTGTGTTTTTTGCTTCAAATCGGAGTACCACATTTAGAGAGTACTGATTAGGGGGAAGAAAAGTTGTCATAATAGGGCAGTTAGGAGTCCTTCATGCCAATCTATTTCCTGGGGAAATAAGCAAACAAGAAAATTGAAATTGGAAAAATAATTCAATGAAATAATGGAAAGTTTTCTTTTTCTTGGACTATAGCCCAATTAATAGCAAGTCATTTACTGGGTTCTGGTTACATGGGAGCTGAGGATATTTTAATTAATTGCCAGAGGTCAGCTTATTAGTCTGCACAGGAAGTCATAAGGATTTGACTCATGCCTCAGTTCCCTAGGTGATTTAGTTGGAATTCTTGTACTGATTCAGAAGAATATCTGAATTTTGATTCTATATATGATTCAGAAAAATGCTCTTGCTATTACTCATCATTTGGAAATAAGACTGTGGCAGAGGCCTTCTATGTGTTGATAAGTGACAAACCTCAGTAGGCATAGAAGAAAGAGTTAGAATTTGCATCCAGCACCTTGGGTTCACAGTCTATCTTTGCCTCTGAGGACACTGGGCAGGACACATGCCTTATGTCTGAACCTTACCTAAATTTCCAAGCAATCTCAGGTAGAGGGAAAGCAACATTTGTGCTAAAAATGCAAAGTCATGTAACAGGAGGTGACAACCACATTATAAACTTGTATTTGAAGACTATTTGCCACTTGTATACTAAATGCTTTTCAAAGGCATCATAGCAGGTAATTTTAATTTATGAATAGACTCAACATCAATTTTGGATCCTATACTGTATAATGCCAAAACTATTTTTGGCTTCATGAACTAAGTAAATCAACATCAAACTTCTGTGGCATCTCTGATGCACAAACACTTGGGAGGAGTCCTTAGTATGTAAGCCTGCCACATAGTAAGTGCTTAATGCACAGTTGCATTATAATTGAGTAAATACTTGGTTTCTTAAATGTTAAGAATTACGCATGCTTTAGGATTTTTTAATCAGTAAAGTGCTGCAGTTCTTGCATTTCCTCTGGCTGGAATACTCTCATTTTCAGAGTGCACTTCCTTTTGAAAACTTTTTTGGGTTAATGAATATAAAACAGTCCTTAATATTCTAACGCCATCCTTTAAAGGGTAACAATACATTCTGTGTTTCGGCTCTGTCTGTGTTCTCTGGCTTTCTGCATATTAACAAATGCGTTCTGTGACTGGGGGCATGTTGCTCTTAGATAGCCCTCAGCAAAGTGATCCAATGGCCTTTTGCATTCCGTTGTAGTAATTGAGCCCATTGAAAGATAAACTTGACTTGATAATTAAATAAATCTGAATTTAGCCAAGGCTTCCCGCTGATTGGGGACTGTGGGAATTTCTTCTTGCAGATTGCTCTGCTTTGTTTTGACTTAAGTCGGGATATTTGGCTTTTAAAAGACAGTTATGCTCAATGTGGGGCACTTCATATCAGGCAGTCAGATCATTGGTGGGGTTTAAATTTTGAATGATGGGGCCTGAAAGGGGCTTGGAATCAACTCAAAGTCAGTTAAAGAACAATAAAAGTGAATAAAATCCAGGTGGGGATTCATAGTGGAGAGGTCATGGACTGACAGACTCTGTCCTGTGCATTACTTATGGATTTCTTGACAAGAAGCCATCCAGGGATACTAATGAATGGGTTTTGGACTCCACTTGTCATTACTAAATCAGAATGTCCCCACTCAAAAGAGCCATTGTGGCAAGAATTTCCAAGTATTTTCTGGGCTGTACTCTGATTAAAAATTACATGAAAGTATTAGTGGAGATTCACAGTAGAGAAACACTGATTGTATTGGGTAATGCTTGAGGGAGAAGTAGGGCTTAAGGGGAACAACGGTGATACAGGATTCTTCACGTATGAAATTATAAGTGTGATGCATAGAGGGAAATGGAAAAAAGCAATTTGCCTCCACAGTTCTAGAGGGTGCTGAGGAAGGCAGGCAGAGCTGTTACTCAAGAGGAATGTTTGAGGGGACTCTGTCTCCCAGGGGATCTACGTGCAAGGTCACAAGTTGGTACTGCCATTGGGAAGACATCAGAGCACAGCAGAGAGTTGGAGTTACATGATGACGGATTGCCACACAGTACATGATGTGACCCTCTGTGACACCCCTAGTTCTCTGACAAAATAACTAAGCATACCCAAACAAGTGTGAAGGTACTGTGGGAAACGGACAGACTTCTGCATTCAAGTCTGATATCAGATGGACCTTCTAAGCCTGTCCTTTCTTTCAAGAATGAAGTTAGAGATAAAACACACACACACACACACACACACACACACACACACACAGAGTGGGGAAAAGTGATGGGACTTTGAAATGAGCCCCACTGGTGGAACTGGGGTTCAATGCTGACATACCCAGATTTCTTAGTGTAAGAGAAACTTCAAGAAATTATAAGCCTTGCTTTCTGGGAAGCTTTGAAAGTGTATGTTGATGCGAATGGTAGAGTGTTTTCTTAACATGTTGCAATCTAGAATGGAAAAACAAAAACCAGGATGGAAATTGAAGGTATTTTAATTTGGCAATAGGAATTAGCAGATGGAAGGGAGGAAGAGAATTATGACAAATATCGACCATGTACCAGGCAGAGTTCTTGGCATTTTCTTCATAGCAGTCCTACTTTTTCTGCATTTTACAAAAGATAAGACTGATGTCAGAAAGTTCACATGCTAATGATTGAAAGCCACCCTATAAAGATGTGTATTTGACTCCAACATTTTCTTTAGCTCTTTGCCAAATACCTTGACTATGGTGAGGAAATTCTTTTTCTGATGCTTGCAAAGCCTAAAGCAAAATTGGGGCTTAAAGTTTGGAATTGGTGGAGTCTGTATGTGGTAGGGAACAGGGACAATAAGAACTAATTCTAATGTCCACAAAAGGGTGGACATTAGAATCTAACGGAGATATTCCTCTTCACGCTGTGACATTAAGTCCTACTGGAACATATTTTTAAAACGTTTTTGATTTCAGGGTTTTTCTGCTAATAGAAATAGCTGAGAGCTAAGTAACATTTGCAGTGAGCCTCTAAGATTGGATGTAAAACTTGCTACAATATTGGCAACTATTGTAGTGCGGAGGCTACAGTATCGATTATGGTCGGATAATTCAGCATGATGAAAGGCTGGCTTCTCTCCTGTTGCTTAGATGTTTTCTTGTTCTCAGGAGGTGGATATTTGGAAACATGCTGAGAAAGGAAAAACTCAGCTGGCAGAATTAGGATTCAAATTACAATAACATGTGAATTTTGAAAATAAAATGTCATTCCAAATTTTTTATGAGTCATGCTGAAAGAATGGTACAGTTCATTTGCTGTGGGTTGGGTTCTCTATTTAGCCTTTTCTAAGTGTTCTCTCTTCTAGGTGAATTATTGTAAATAGCCAAGCATGAGGAAAAGCTTGCCGTAATATATCTGGCTTTAGTTTCTTATTTTTGCTCTCTAGGGCATGGTTACTACTGCTACTGGCCATTTTTCTGTTTGGAACTAGACCTTAGAAATTATAAATGGGGCATCTTGGCGGGCTCTGAGCTGGGACTCTGGCTACTAGCTGTAACAATTCTCTGAAGATAGTGATCCTTTTCGAGGGCAATATTTCCTAACCCCATCTCTCCTCTGTGTTTCTCTGGCTATGACATCTGGTAAGGGTGACACTGCAGACTGAGATACAGATGAAAATCCCCCGGCTGCGAGCTAGCACGGTGGGATCTGAGAAATCAGAAAGGATATTTTAAAATGTAAAATGTGAATGACGGAGAGGAAAGAAGATGATGGTGATTCCTAACTGGAAGTAAAATTCTCAGTGTGTCAAATATTCTGTGGGCATTTAGTTGTTTTGCTTCTAACACTCTTGAACAACGGCCCTCATCTAGGGGCTGAGAGTACCTGGGAAGCATCCAACTCCTGCATCTGTGTCTCTCCCAGGGGAGACAGCCTGAGCCTGACTGGAGTTACAGAGCTAATTTCTTAGAAGTCTTGAAAGAACTCCTGGGGACAGTCAAATGGGGGAAGGTATGCTACTTGCCTTCAGAAAACCATAAATTCAATCTTTTTCTCTGACTTTAGCTTTTTGATGAGCTACAAATGTTATTCAAAATCAAAATTCTTGGTTTTAAGTTTCACCTTTATTACCCATGGTCCTCTAGAGGGTATATGTGAGGACATATGCATGAGGATTAACTGCAAGCAGAAAAGAACACACATTGTAATATGTGCTACACCTTTCTAAGATGAGGGGCTGTTATGTTCTTCATCCTCAGTGAGGAGGGACAGCTTTATCGCTGTGATGATCTCACAGATAGAATGAAGTTTCCTTGCCTTATGTGATTCTTACCTGTTTGACCAGGAAACCACTGGCTTCCACAAAGTGTATGAGGCAAATTAGCACATTCTGGCGCTGGCCGTGGTGCCCAACCCTTCAACACAAATAATTAGTATGAATGATGTGGTCTCATCTGCTGTGCGGTACTGTTCAGTGGGTAAGGCTTTGAAGGCAGACACGTGCAGCTTCTAATTCTAGTTCTGCTTCTTACTGTTTTTTTTTTTTTTAATTTTTTAGTTGTTTATGGATCTTTATTTTATTCATTTATTGTTTATATGTGGTGCTAAGGATCGAACCCAGTGCCTCACGCATGCTAGGCAAGCGCTCTACCACTGAGCTACAGCCCTAGCCCTTCTTACTGTTTATATGAAAGCAGGCAAGACATGTCATTCTTCTAAACCTCAGTATATTCATCTGTGAAATAGGAGTAGGTGTGAAAATAAGTGAGGAAATTTATGCAAAGCACCAGTATATAGTCCTAAATAAATTGATAATTAATTGTATGTAATTTAGGGTGGAGAGATTTCTTACCATTGGGGGAATGTGGAGGATATAATCGAATAACAGAACACTTTCTGATAATAACAATACTTTTTAGAAAGCTTAATGTATATTAACCATAGCACCAGGGACCTTATTAAAATATTTAATCTTTATAGTATTTGTGTACTAGGATTTTTCTTCATATTTATAGATTTCAAAGAGAGAGAGAGAGAGAGTGGGGGTACTGATCCTTCCCTGGGCTATTCTCCCTAATGTCTCCCTCTTTATTCCATGTGTACTCAGAGTCACAGTCTGGACATGTCCTGTTCCTTGACTTGTCTACCTGTGCGCATTGTTTCTTTCCCCTGCAGAGTGATGACTCCTTGGGGATCCCACACTACTCTGCCTAGAAGGAGCGATGTGAGGGTCTGGCATGTGATAGGGGCAATAAATACTCAGGAAATTAATGAATAAATGAAAGGGAAATCATTCATCAATGCCCTTCTAAGCACTACTGACTCTATGGAGTCCCAGGGGGCTGTTAATGCTTCCAGTCATAATTATAAATGTCATTACTATCCTGTGTCTTCTTTCTTTTCTGTCATGTAAGATCTTGATGGCAAGACTAACATTTGATACATATTTTTATCTATAGCCCTCGGTTTTTAGCATTAAAAAATGCTTTCAGTTAAACATTAAAATCAATATGTGAAGCTTCCTTCTCAAAAAGGGCATGACATCAGGTAAATTATGGCAAAGACCATTTTTCTGAGGGACAGTCTGCTATTCTGTAAGAATAAAAAAAAAATTGTTGGCTATATTGTTATAAAGAACTTAGGAAAATTAAATAGCCAAGAAGATTCTAAGTCAATATGATTTATACTGAGTTCATTTCCCGTTACTAGATGTTGATTGATACTATGTTAATATATACTAAAGTGAAATGGGATTTGTCTCCAAAAGATACAAATCTCATTCTGACAGGTATTTTTGTTCTGTTTTATCTGCCTGCTGTCACATTCAATCATTTGTGGCTTCACTTTGTAGAAAGTTATTTTTCTTGATGTCATTATGTATAGATTATAAATTTGTCTTTTAGAGCCTGTTGAAATCAAGGATTCTCAAATGTAATGGGCAAAGCATTTTCTTTAGGGAATACAGAGTTAAGATGAAGGAAGAAATGTATTAGTTGCTAATTTAGCTGCTTTGATACGCTTGACATTTGCTATTCTGGTTTTATTTATTTAGTATGTTTCTGTCATTTATTTACTGAGCACTTGTGATGCACCAGTACCTGTACTAGTTATACATTTTTACAAGATAACTCTTAAACAGGAATAGTTCAGGGGTCAGCAAACTTTTGCTCTAAAGAGCCTGGTAGTAAATACTTCAGTCTCTATGACATTCAGTCACATCATACTAATTAATTCTGCCATTGTGGTGAGGAAACAGCCATAGACAACACATAAATATATGAACATGGCTGTTTAGGTTCTAAGCAGTGGAGCTGTGTTTGGTCCATGGCCATAGTTTGTCAACCAATGGAAAATTTGAACACTTAATAAATCAGAACAGTGACATATAACCTATTTCAAACTATAGCTGTGATTTATGGTTATTTTTTTCAAGTCCTCTATCTAATTATCAATGAATCTGTGAGACATATGAACCAAATAATTGTGATTCTCAACTCTTGGCCCAAATTTTGATTTAAAATTTGATTTCTCTCATGACAAAAATTGTAGTTAGAATTGCTACTCCACTAACACCTAAAAATATCATGGTAGCAATGTGCTTTTAATAATCTTGGAGTCTACTTTTCCAGAAGATGAGGACCTTTAAGAATGACAAAATCAGAAGTCATGTAGAAGTCAGCACAGGAGGCCCTAGGACAGGGTCCATCTACAGATGACAGCAGGTGACCTCCTGGCCCTGTGGAAACCACTCCCTCAGCTTCTCTATCACACTCTTCTCATCTACAGAGGGAAAGGCTTTCCTTTTCCCTAGCAGCCACTCTGGGCTATTATCCTGGCTACAGCACTTACAGGTTGCTAGACCTGGGGACATTACCATTTTCAAGTCACAGTGTTTCCTTCTGCAAAATGGGGACATAAATTTTACCTATTTCATAGGGTTACTGTTCACATACAGTGCTGTAAGGGCTCATGCCAGTGCATGGAACACAGTGAATTCCAGAGAAATGAAAGTTATCTTTGAAATTAATAACAGAGAACAATCGTTACTCATTTTGACTATTGTGTTACTGTCATCTCTATTATAAATGAGGGAACTCATATACCACTCACAAATGGTAAACTGGGATTTGAATCAATCAGAAGTGTGTCTCATCCTATGTCTTCCTAAAAAGTTCTCAAGTGAGGACTGGATAGAGATTGTTATCCTTTCTCTTTTGAAAATGAAGAGAGCTAACCTAATATTTAGGTAAGGGAACATTTATCACCAACTTTTCTTGACTGCTGACCTACTGACAGACCTTACCCCACTACTGAGGAATGTTTTAGTTCTGAATTAGAATACAGAATGCATGTTCTTTTAGAATGAGTTTTAAAAAGTCTATGAAATATAATTGAATAGTACTATTAATGATATACTTCCTGTGCATGAAAGCCAGATGACCTTTTCAGGTCAACCTGGTGTTTTAGCATTGCCTCAATGAGAAAAACTTGGTTGAGTTTCAAGCAATTAATTTAGAAATGACATGTGCTAGTGCCTGCTTCAATACAGTTTTGATATAGAACCAAAACATCACCATGCTTTGAAAACAGGCCATTTAATATCTCTAACTGCCCTATTTAAAATGACACCTCTCCTACTTCAACATATCCTTATCCCCCTTGTTGTCCTGTTTTTTCTCCATAATCTTATGTGCTACAATTTGATACAATGTGTGCATTCATTTCTTGATTCCCTTTCCCCTTCCTTCCTCTTAGAAGGGTAATTCCATGGGACAGAGATCTTTGTATTATTTGTTCATTGCTGTTTCCCAAGCCATAAAGCACTGCCTGCAACATTCAAGCAGGTTTCAACACATTTTGGGGTTTTTTTTTTTGGAAAGAAAGAATGAATTTAGTTGGCTTGTATATAAGAAAAAGTTCCCTTTTTCTTGGGCAGATATAGCTCACTCTATACCCCATCTCTGAGATATTAGTACTGAAGGTAAGTGTGTGAGGATGTAGAATATAATGTTATTGTCAGAGGCCTTGAATTAGAGGCTAGAATTAGATTCTTTGCTCTTCAGTTTGTTTTTGAATGAGTGACTTTGAGTTCAATGTTGTCAAATCATAGACCCCTCATCTTTAAAACTGAGAGGATAAATTATGCCTATGTCTTAGATGCAAATGAGATAGTGTGTGAAAATTCTTTAGCACCATGCCTGGCATACAGCAAGGGCTGAATAATAATACCTATCATACAAATCAATCCAGACTGGAAGCCTATGCAAATGGGACAGGCTGTTTCCCAGGTTGCATTGCTAGAAGACCATCACAAAGGTCTGGTGCATATAACTGAAGAATCTAAATTAGAATGTTTACACTGTGATTCTTGAACATGGGTGAGAAGGTTTTGAAGAGACTCACTTGGGAGCATTTTCAAGAGTCTCCATGCTTTAGAGAGTCTACAGTGTTAGCTGTATCTTTAGAATTTGTGTTGTGATGTGACTCTGCTACTGAGGGAGGAAAAGGTCCTGTGCCTCCCTGGTTTTGGGGTGAAATAAATGTTGGTGATAAATGTATAATACATTATAAAGATAGTAAGTGCTCAGCTCTTCATGATGCCTCTAACCATGACAAGTACATGACATATTGCCATATTGCCTAGTTATGACACAAGGAAATGGCTACTCCTTCCAAAGGCTTTTTTTTTTTTTTTAAATATTTTTTAGTTGTCAATGGACCTTCATTTTATTTATTTATATGTGGTACTGAGAATCGAACCCAGTGCCTCACACATGCTAGGCAAGAGCTCTACCACTGAGTCACACCCCAGGCCCCCAAAAGCTTTTTGCATACAACATTTCCCCCAATGCTCCGAAGGAATAGTTTTCCAGGAAGTTTTACTTCTGAATGCAGACACTTCTATTTCTCTTTAGGGAAAATGGTTTCCTGAATTTTATGCTTGCTAATCATCATTCTTCAAGTTGTCTTTGTGACAAATTGTTGGTGTTTTTCAAAGAATACTTTACATTTCTCACTGTTACAAAATAACTTGACTCTCTAACCTTAATTTTGTAGATCATGTTGGGTCAGTTTAGCTGAGGCAGAAAGGTGACCTTGCCGAATGAACAGCATTCTAATGATAAAAGCTTTTCCCAGTAACTCTTTAAAAGATAGCAGAATTATCTAACAGTGGGCTTACGTTCATGTGGCAGTTTGCAAAAATCAGTGGACCTTTCTTTATGCTATCATGACCTTAATGACTACTGGAAGTTATTTGAAATAATTCATTCCATCACAGCCTAGAAGTTTATGTTTTTGGACTATAAGAGCCTAATAAGGAAATGAGATTTCTTTTGGTGCCTCAGTATTTGTGATTTTAAAAATAATAATAATAAAAAAGAATCAAGAGTGCTTTCTCTATTTGTGGCATGCATATATGTGGATATTTGTCTCTTAAACAATGGGAACAATGTGATTTAATTAACATCTTTTGATTAATTATTCTGAGGAGACAGGTGGAGTTGAGGAGGATCCAGTAACAGAAACTGTTGTTCATTAGCTTAAAAGCCATGGTCAATAACGGCAGTTTTCCACCTTTCTGAATTTTGGGTCTGCACTGGATTTTGAGTGGCTGACACAGACTCCTTGAGATTGGAGTGCTCCCCTAAGGAATAAACAAACATCCCCGTCATGCGGAAGTGAGAGTCGTGCATGGAGAGAGAACGCCTTTTTGCCTTTTGCCTTTAGTGCTCTCAAAGGTCTTTGTGAAGCACAAAGAAACCAACATGCTTGCTTACATAGGAAATGCCAAGCACTCTTGATTGTGTTGATCCCTGTTTATTAAAAGAATCTGTACCCCATGAAGCCACATTCCTTTGAGGGAAAGTCAATAGCAAAGTGAAGTCAAGAACTGTGGGCAAAATGGAGTGTACTGCTTTTTCCCCAAGACTAATTGCTTTTAAGTGTGCTTCCAGAATTCTCCAACGATAAAGTGGAAAGAACCAAGCTATTGGAGTGGAAGGGAAAACAGATTGTGCACATCAGACATGTCTTTTGGGAATGCTTTTTGAATTTGCTGGCTCAAAATTGCGGGAAAGAATTACTGCCTGGTACTGCTTACAGCGTTTTTGAGTTAAGTTTCTTTGAGGCACAAGGCTTCTACTGATCTGGAGTGAGGACTGCAGGCTGAACTTTTTAGCAAATAAAAACAAAAATACCACCCTGCTGTAATACATCCAGTCTGACCCAAGGACTTCTCTCAGAAGGTCCTTGCCTCAGTGAAGGGGGAGGAAGAGCTACATGTGGAATTCTGCTCAATGTGGATGGGTCGCTTGCTGCAAAGGTCAAAGCTGGCTTTGACCTTGGGGACAAAGCCAGCTCTTTTCTGGTCAATGAAATGGTTCATCTGAATATGGTTTATTGGGAATGAGTCCCAGAACAGGCCAAGAAGTGTTTAGATATCACTAAGAAATTCACATCACCTAGCATTTGCTACCCAATCAGTTCATTTTTTTTTCTAAACAGGAATGGGACTGAGGCCTATTATCCTTGTATACATCACCTCCCTCTCCCACTTCCTACAATGAACACTCAGGCCTCTCCCAGTGCCCCCTCTTCTTGCCATCACTCTCAGTGCTTTCAATTGATGGCTTTCCATTTTACTAGTTTGTAAGAACTGGCCACTTTCTGACCCATAATCTAACATTGATCTGCACCAGGATCATCCTTATCTCTTTTCCTTTTGTATTCATGCTTTTTTTTATTGACTCATTTACCCTTTTACTTAATGACACACATTTATTACACATATACTTCCATGTGCAAGACACTGTGTGGGTCTGCAGATTGCTCAGTGAATCAGGCACATTTCCTATTGAGGAGGAATTGTATTCCTTTCGCCTCCTCAGCAATCACACCCCATCAATACTGAGTCTCATGTATCCACAGATAATTCTTTCCACTCCACTAGCTCTTTCTCATCAGGATTAAAAGGCTCATTTTTTTTCTATCTTAAATAAATCAAAATAAAACAATCAAGAATGCCTGGCCTTATTTCCGTATGGCTTGTCTACTGTTACTCTTCCCAGGTTTCCTCCATCCACAATTCACCAGCTGTATGCTATCTGATTTATTTACCCCAACACTTTAAGGAAACTGCACCCACAGAGTTCACCAGTGCCCTCTTTGGGTGGCTTTTAGTCCTTATCATTACTATTTTCTAATGATCACTGCTGAGATAGTCTCCTCCTTGGATTTCTGTGACTCTCCTTTCTCCTGTCCTGGTTTTTCTGCTTCTTCTGTGGATTTTTCTTCTCTCTTTATTTGACAAGCTCTTCATCCTGTTCCAACTACTCCAAGGTTTCTATTCCACAAAACCTTCTCCAGTAATTGCATCTAATCTGGTGTTATCCACAAACCATCTGTATACTCCAAGCTCTTTTTTTTCTCTGGTGTATTAAATCTATATTTAACTGTACCTTGTAGACTATAGACATTTCAAATACAACACAGGAAAAACTAAACATGTCCATCCACTGAAATCTGTTCTCCTCTCCTTATTGTCTATGTTTAGCTAAGTTATGTCATTCAATTAAGAACAGCTGTAGTAAGCCAGGCATGGTGGTGCACACCTGTAATCCCAGCACTTGAGGAAGCTGAGACAGGAGAATCACGAATTCAAAGCAGCCTCAGCAACAGCGAGGTGCTAAGCAACTCATGAGACCCTGTCTCTAAATAAAACACAAAATAGGGCTGGAGGTGTGGCTCAGTGGTTGAGTGCCCCTGAGTTCAATCCCTGGTATGAAAAAAAAAAAAACAGCAGTAGCTAACTAACATTTATTATTACCATGTTCCAAGTACTGTGAGATGTGCTTTATATATAGGTTTTTGCATCAAGTCCTAACTACCTGTGGAGAAAGGTACTATTATTGTCATCCATTTTTACAGATATGCAAACTGAGGCTCAAGGTTATGAATTTATTGGCCACATTACACAGACAGGGGCCAACCCTGGCTCTGACATCAGGGTGCTAGATTCCAGAATTCAGGCTCTCAACTGTCATACCACTTTCCATGGCTCCAGTATCACCTTTGACTCTTTTCTCTCCACATCTGCTCACATGGACTCTATTGATTCTGTTCCAAACATATTGATGCCTTCCTGTCCTCACTGTGGCTTACCTTGTTGTGTTTGGCCTTTGCAGGATAATTCACATTATCTTGCTCATGTTTTTTGTAGTCCTCTCCTAACTAATGTCCTTGACTTGGGTCAATTTTTTGCCTACATTGAAGACAATGTTCTTCCTCAAGCACGGATCGGATTATGAGGCATTTTGCCCTGCCTTCTCCCAGTAACTTTTCATAGCCTTTAGAATCTGGTCAAAATTCTATACTATAGAAAGGCCTTATTTCCTGCTTCTCTTTAGTTCATTGTTCTCCTCTTTTGCTGCCCAGCCCTAAGGGGTGCTACTGGCAGTTTTAAGAACTGATTGTATTTTTTCTGGACTTCTGGTTTTCACCCATAGAGTTCCATGGCACAAAACATCTTCCTTCCCTTCTTCACCTACAAAATAACTATTAATTCACAAGGCTTAGCTTAGGAATCCTAGTTTCTAGAACATTTTTATGTTGCCTACCTCTCACCAAGCCATCTAGGTGCAGGGCCATTAATGTATGCTTATTACTACATAACACTTATTCTTCTATGGCTTTCATTATCACTTTACATTCTGTGTTTTTGTTCTATTAAACTGAAAACTTCTCATGAGCAGAAACTGTCTTATTCATTTTTTTATACTAGTGCCTAACACAATGCCTGGCATATAATAGATTTTCAATTAAATCAGAGGTGAAGAAGTGAAAATCTGTCCTGAATTTATTCCCTGTTCCTTCCTTTCCTGTTTTACTGTCTCATATAATAATGCAATGGAAGGGTAAGTAACAAGTTAACCAGATGAAACTTGTTCCACGACAGCACCTCCACTGTGCTCTGTGGTGGGTTTATATAGAAGAATTGATTTGATTGCTCTTAACTTATTGAGAGAGATGTCTAATTGATTCCTAAATAAATCGCTAAAGGTGCATCCCAGCACTTTATAATCTCTAGTTAAAGATTTCTCTTATGAATTGGTCCTGAATCTAAGCCTCTTTCTTTTTTGATAAAACCTAAAACGTATCAGTGCATCCCTTTTTCTCACCCTCTTTCACCCAAAGTTTATGTCTGTATAACTTTTCAAATGTTTGCCAAGCAGAATCAGTCACAGCGTGGAACTCCTATCCCAGGAAGTCTGGCGGGACGTCAGTCCTGCACAGTGGCAGGGGCTCCAGTCACTTGACTTTACAAATGATCTTTTAACATTCAGGGAGTGCTCTGCATTCACCTGGCCTCTGTCCCCTCTCCTCTCACAGTGGTGCCACCTCTCTCACTGAATCACCTCCTTGTTTTCTGAGCTGAGCACTGCAGCCTGCAGAAAATACACCACATTCTCCCAATATCACACATTCCCATACAACTCAAGCAGTAAAGCCCTCGAATGGAGAGGCACAGCATGCTTCATTTACTTGCAGGTACTCTGCAGTTACATTCAGGATGATCCATCCAAGGGGTACAGTCAAAAGTCACCAGGGCTGTTTATGAAGGGTTACAGTATTTTCTTTTCCAAAATATTATCTATGTATTCAATTCAACATGGCTATCAAGTGTTCTGCATTATTCGATTTTTTGTGTGTGTGTATATGTCTTTGGTCTTGTCTAATTTCAGAGTTAATTCAACTTTGAATTATTTAAGTTCTGACATGCCATCACACTGCTCTGAAGTGTGGTGTTTAACCCCAGTGGCCAGGCCCCAAGTTCTGGTTCATATACATCCACTTATTCTTCTAACTGCATCTTCTCTTACTCCTTGGCTCCTTCTTTTTTCTTTACTTTCCTTCCCAACTGCAACATCCACTAAAACTCTGTTCTTACCCTGTTGGCCATGTTCTGAGGGAAAACAGTCTTCATTTTTATTTAGGTCGTCTATCCTCTTTTAGCCTCTGAAGTCTTACATTCTTCTAGACTGCAGTTTTTGTTAGTCTGTCCTTCGCTTTTTCTAAATCAAACACTAGTCATGCCCTCTTTCCATTATTTTAATGATTACCAAGTCCACATATTCAATGCTGGCCATTTACTCACAATCTAATATTTTCAACTCCCACATGTAATGCCTTATCTTAAATGGAACATTTCTGAGATATTTTAAGCTCTCTTCTTCAACATTTTTTTCAATAATTGCACTATTTTCAGTCTCCTGAAAAAAATCTTTAGAGTCCTATTTGGTCCTTCCATTTTCTTTATCTTTTATACCCAGCCTTTACTAGTTTAGTCACTGAACATTATGGTGATAAATATCACGAGAGCCACCATGGACACAAAAATGAATAAGATAATGTTTCTGCCATTGTGGAAGGTACATTGTGGGAGATGTAGACGTTTGATCAAATTTTAACAGCAACATGGCAGATCATACAGATGAAAGCGCAAAGTGCTAAACATGGAAAAGAGAAACCCCAAACCCTGCCAGTGGAGGTCAGGAAAACCTGTTTTGAGAAGTGACCTTCTACAGTAGATTGGAAGTAACAGGTCCAATGAAGAACTACAGAATGTTAGGATGGGGGAGTAAGCACACTGACTTGGAGGCATGATAGATTGTATCAGTCAAGGAAATTGCCTGCAGAGGATAAGGGGATGGGTTTGGGAAATTAATCAGGGAGCAGATCATAAATGTCTGAGTATACCATATAATGACTTGGAATTCAATGTTTAAGAAAAAAGAATATTGGAGACCTTCAAACACCATAGTGATGGTATGGCTTGCATTTTAGATAATTCTGGCAGCACTCCAGGAGATGAGTTGGAAGACATGATTAAAAGGCAGGGAGTCTGAAATTGAGACCAGAGGGATAGAAAGGAGAGAGGCTGGCTATGAGAGGGACTTCAGAAGAAAGAATTCCAGATATAATGACTTGAGGAGAGTAGGCATATTTGAAATTGGCATTTAGGAAATGAAAAGAGGGAACTGATTATGGTCCTGCAAATAGATAGCAGAGATCAATGAAGGCTCATTTGAAATGGAAACTTTAAGGGTGAAGTGCCACAGTCTATTGAATGTGCTCAGTGGCATCAAGAAGGAACCAAAAAGGTGGACGTTGATGTGACCTAGTCTTATTGATCCAACCTCAGCATGTATGTCCTCTGAATTTATTGCCTATCTTTCCCTAAAGTGAACATTTGACCTATATGCACCACCGTTCCTCAGATAGAACATACTTACTTTACTTCTGGTGTCTTTTTCCTGCTGCAACTACTATTATATCCTTCCCTTTCCCCCTTTATTTGAAATAAACTCTCTTCTCTCACTTTTTTTAAACCATTTTCATCTATATACTTACTTCATGTTACCATCTGCAAGAAATTTACTTTAACCTCCACCAATCTCATTTTTATTTAATTTTTTCCCTCTTGATTGACATCATGAAAGGTTTAGAGGAGTGCTGGGTTCTAATTTTTTTTTTTAACCATATAATTATGAGTGTGACTTCTTATTATAGATTTTGAGGACATAAAAGGATCTCAAAATATACCTCTAGCATAACCTTTAAACCAGTATATAATTTTGATATTTCAAGAATGAATAATTAAATAGTATTCGAAATAGAGTATATAATTTAGATATAGCATGAATTTTTGCATATTTAGGCATTTCCTCATAGCAACTCTGTAAGTATTATTAGTATCCCATTTTACCCCTATGAACAAACTAAAGTAATAAGAAATAAAATAACTTAACCCCAAGTTACAGAGATAGTGTTATGGTTTTTATATGAAATGTTCTCCTAAGGCTTATGTGTTGAAGGCTTGATTCCCCAATATGGCAATGTCCAGAGGTAGGTTTTTAGGAAGTAATTGGATCATGGAGGCTCTGATATCATCAACAGATCAATCCATTGATAGATTCATAATTGAATGAACTGTTGGGAAGTGGTAGAAATGGTAAGAGGTGGGGCCTAATTGGAGGAAGTAGATCACTGAAGTATGCCTCTGTCGGGTATATACTGTCCCTGGCCCCTCCCCTCTCTCTTTCTGTGCTTCCTGGTCACCATGAGATGAGAAACTCTGCTGGGCCATACCCCTCCACCAATGTTGTGCTACACCAGAAGTCCTGGAGCTCAAGCTCTGACTGTAGATCTCATGCTCAACTGACCACCAGTGTATGTCCCAATGCATGGAACCTCTTGTTCTTACTGCAGGCTAAGCTTGGAAGCTGAACTGAACATTGTAGAAAAGCATGGAAGTGTCAAGAATGGGGAGGGCTTTATGAGTAGAGAGAAATTACATGAGCAAAGTCACAAGGGACAAATGAGTGAGGGAGATTTTTGGTGATATATTTGATTTAGGGGAAAGGAATAAATTAGGTAAGGCCACTCATGTACTTGTATTCTGTGCCATACTTAATAATAATTATTATTATTAATAATACCACTGCCTGCCCCAGCTAAGGATCCAGAATTCCCTTTAGGAATATCTCTTTTCTTTATCGATCAGATTAATCATTAAATCCTACTGAATTTGCCTCCTAAATATTTCTCATCTACCTTCCTTCCTAACCATCTCTACTTACCCCCCTAACTCAAGCCTTCCTTGTTTCTTGACTGGATTACAATAACCTCATCCCCATTTCTCTGATCCTGGCTGATTTCATCAGACAATTTTTAAGAGCAAATTTCCCAAAAGTCAAGTCACATTTGCCACTATAAGTATGAAAGCCTTTCAGTGGTTCCCCAACACCTTAAAACCAAATTTAGATATCTTCAGATGACATGCAGGACCTTCCATGGTCTCACTCTGTTCAACATGGTTTTGTGAATGGCTACTTCTGCTGGTGTGAGGTCTTTGTTTTTTATGTTGGCTTGGAAAATACCTACTTATTCTTCAAGAGTAAGAGTGAGTCTTGCTCCATATGAGGCTTGCTCTCTAACCTAGAAGTATAGTCATCAACCCTTTTGTTGACTTTTCTGCACACTGTACAGCCTAACCTCAGGTTGTCCACTTATTTTTTCATGTCCATCTTTTGTGTTTCACTGTAAGTTCCGCAAGGTAGTGACTATCATTGATTCTCCAGAATAGTGCCAGAATACGCAAAAATTCATGCTATATCTAAATGTTTATTAAATTAAAGAAATAATGTTTATTAAATTAAAGAAATAATGGATAAACAAAGCCATAAAAATGATAAATGGGAATATTTTATAGGACTTTGGAAGCCAGAAGAGATTGGAGATTTTTTTTTTGAAATAAGATGATGTGTGCAAATCCTTTTAGGAAAATTAGTCACATGAGACACTCAGAGGAATTTGTTATCATCTTTACACCTGTGCTCATATTGTTTTCCTTGCCTGGGTTGCCTCTGGTCTGCCTCACTATCCCTCTGTCCAATTAGTTCACAAGAAAGCCAAAAGTATTTTGTATAACAAAGTGAATTATTATCTGAGTCTACTCTGTTTCTAAGTCAGCCTTTCCTGTGCGGTGGGAGAAATCTTCCTAAAATTTCTTATCTAGTCACTTAATCACCATCACACAGGTTAGCTGCAGTTGGGTTAGTTTGTAATGCAAAAGGGATTTGTTAAAGACAGGACTGGAGAAGGATAAAGATATTGCACAAATAAATAGTACTTTTCTCAGGAAGCAAAACAGTTTTGATTTGACTGAACCTCTAAGTGTGCAAGCATTTATCTTGTACACTTTCATTTATTATATATAAAAGATAACAAGTTTGAGATATAACCACACAGACAGAAGTGTCCTGGTAAATATTTAACAATCATCTCTCCATAAAAAATGAGGGCTGGCTAGATCATTACATTTACTGATTTCTGTAGTGTAAATAATCCAACCACAGCCAACTTGAAGCAAGCATTGTGACAGTGCTGACTGCAGAGTTGGGAAGGAAGACTAACAACCTGTTTTTGCAAAGCCTGAACTCCTTGGCTGTGTATATACATGTTGGAAATCCTAGTGCAAGCCAAATTCAGTGCAGTAGGTACTGGAAACACAAGGCCTTACTCTTTTTTTTTTTTTTTTTTTAAGGCCTTACTCTTAAGAATGCTAGTGGTTATAGAAAGACAAGACAGGCTAACAATTATGATACATAAGAATTACTAAACCAGAAGCATACACAAAGTACTGTGAATGCATAGGAAGAACACCTAATCTACATAGTTTTAGTTAGGGATTCACTATATAAACCTCCCTGAGATATTCGAGGAATGTTGATGGGATGCAATGGGACATAATTTGAATTGAGATTTGAAAGATAATTTGGAGTTTGCCAGATGAAGGGTGTTCCATCTGAGAGAGCGTAGCATGTTCAGAGAACTACAAATAATTCAACGTTACTGGAGCATGAAGTGTGAGTTGAGAGAGCCATGAACGATGAAGCTGAAAATGTAGGGAATGGCCAAGATCTTCTTTATTATGAGAAGTTTAAATTCGAGGTCTCAGGGAACTCTAAACATTATTTTGATAATATATATCTGTGTTGGAGGGATCCCCCCATCAGCATTATGCAGAACGACTTGTGGGAAGAGAGGAACGAGAGTTGGAGAGGCTGGAAAGGTGAGTGCTGCAAAACGGCATGGTGAGAGGTGGTGAACTGGGGCAGTGGCAGTGTGGTGGAGAAGTAGGTCAGCTACCAGTGCTATCAGCCAGAATCACCAGAACTTGCCTATCGCTTAGATTTGGGTGAGGAGTAATAGGAGAAAAAGGCATTTAGAAGGACTCCCAGGTTTCTGGCTTGCGAATGTAAAATAGGAAAGAAAGAGGTAGAGGTTTATGAAGGAAAACAATGAGTTTCATTTTGTATCTATTGGATTTGATGTAATTACATGACATCCCAAAAGTAATTGCATATGTAGATCAGGAGATGTGTTTTCTAGAACTATATACTGGGGACTCATTGGTGGTGGATGTCAACATGGGTATAGAAGACGTATGTAGAACAACCGGGAAGGGTTAGGAGGAGGGTGGGAACGAGCATAGCAGGGGACCACAGCATAGTTCAGATTACTCTCCCCAGATAATCCCCTTCCATAGTCTACTCCAACCATACAGAGACTATGCTGAACATACCCAGTCCTCTCTCATCTCCTACTCCTTTCTGTTGAACTGTCTTCCTCCCTTTTCTCCTGTCTCCTTATTGCTATTTTCATACATTTAGCCCATCTCTGTAGGTACAGCTCTAATCAGGTGCTCCATTTCACTTCTCCCCTCACTGTGCATGTCCTCTTTCATGGAAAGACCACTGTTATACAGTGGTCTGCACAGAGTTACTAGTGCACAGGGCCAGCATGGAGCTCCTTGCAGGTGAAGAGTGTGTCTTCATATCTCCTAGAGCCTCCACACCTAGGGCAGTGCAGGTGTTCTTTGGGTTGTGAGTGAATGTTTAATAAAATTGCAGAGGACATTGAATGACCTACTATGAAATTTTACATAATGTCAACCCAACTCCAGCTTTACACCTTTCACTTTTTGCCCAGCTTATTTATAAAAAAGCAAAGGAGGCTAAAATCCTAGTCACTGCCTAGCCTTCACCTGTAGGGAATTTGGGTTATATGCATTTTGAAGAATTCATGAGATGCTGTATAAAGTAGTTTCTCATTTTCAAGGTTAACTGATTTTCAGATATATTTTTATGTGGCCCAACTGAGAATTCTGTAAGAGTGCAGCTTTTCCTTTTCTGTAGCCATGTAAGAAAATTTATTTTTCTCTACTGGTGGAATTATGGCTCAAAGCTGAAAATCTAAAATTGAGAATAAACAAGATCTGTTCATCTAAGACAAAGGACCCCAAGCACATTAAGGCAGGGAATTATCATTTAGTCAATTTATGGGGTATGTGAAAAGTCTTTTCTTATACAAGATTTGAATTGGAAAGTGGAGAGCTACTCTTTAAAAATGAAAATAAAATGGCACATTTTGCTACCTGTGTGCTAAGTGACAACATTGTACTTTTTTTTTAACTTAGAGATCTTAGGATGTAGTTGAATGCAGACAATCAAAACAGACCAAACAATTAAAAATGAAAAAATGAAAAATGGGCCTGTAAACTAGGAAAGCGTCTGATTTAGGCCCAATGCTGCAGACTCTAGTCTTCCTGCCTTGAAAAGTTAATCACTGGTTAAACTGCCTGGAGAGCAAGATAACGGTGGAGGAGTTCTCTTGGATGTAGCTGGAGTTGGCAGCTGTGTAAGTTACACAACCTAAAGAATTTTGTATTACCAAATACCAGCCCTGCTGCCTGACACTCCACTAGTGTGACTCTTTTCCTTGGTATCCTAAGGAATTTTCCTTGTTTAAGATTTCTTCTTTAAGAAGTAAGTAGCACTAGAGGCTGAAATTAGAGGGAGGTGGAGAGAAAGTGGAAGGACAAATGCAAGCCATTTCATTATCTCAAGCACAGATTGTGAATGGAGATGGCTTAAGAGAGGGCCAGGAGGGCACCTATGGAGATGAAGTCACTGAGGATCACTGCTTGGGAGAGAAGAGCAGCTGATTAAACAGGAAGAGAGCAAGTATGAATTTTGCCTGATACGTCTCATTTGATCTTAGCAGTAACTCTGTGAGGTAATTGCTTTACCCACTTTATTGATAAGAAAACTGAGGCTCAAGAGTAATGGACTCAATCCCAATCAGTTTCTTTTACTTTCCGTGTTCTCTTTGAGAATAATGATTTCAACATGTTGGGTAACAAAGCAGGAGGCAAATATATCTACATTCTGACTATCACAATCTAAAGAAATGAACCAACAAAAACATAGGAAAAGGAACACAACAATGTGGTAATGATTTTAGTCTTTTATAGGAGGGGTAAGGAATGCCTTTTTTCTTGTTCCTAATTTTCTGTTTTATTTTCAGTGGAGACACTTGAGCATCTTTTTCTTTTCTTACAGTGTAACTGGTAAGGAAACTAGAGCAGTCCTAAAAGATGGTCCGAGAGCTTATGGCAAAATTTTCATTAGTGGCTTTGTTTGACAAATCAAGCCTTAAAAATAGCAATTTTTATTCCCATAAAATGCTTTAAAGTCTTCTACTACCCTACTAGAAAAAATGTAGATAACTCAAGAAACAGAAACTTTCCTTTGTAAAGTAATACATGCCTTTTGATGATGTTAAATTGAATTGTGTATTGATATTATAGCCTTTTACTAAGAGGTTCAGGTGTTTTGTGCTTTCAAAATACCAAAAGAACCAATCAATTACATAGATTTGTATAGTCAATGATAGAGATGTTTTATCTACATAATGCAGATGGAGCTGAGGGGATCTTTTGGCATTGTGTAGATGGAGCTGAAATGTAACAAATATGGTAATTTAAACTGCGCCCTTCAAAATCAAAACAACTAATTATAATGAAAAATATGTAGTAGAAAACCCTTTATCTAATAATGCAGATAATCCTTTTGTCTACACATTTTCAAATCATAAATTTAAGTAATTTATTTTATTGGATTTACCTGATATTAAGGTGATTTCCAAAGACATAATTGAATTTCTGAATAATAGGAAAAAAAGATATTCTGGCCTAGATTTTCTATGTGAGGGATGTGAGTTAAAAATAAATAAGCAAACAAAAACTCATATTTGTCTTCTACAGATAAATGCTCTTTTATTTCCTTTAAAAAATGTAGCTCCTTTAGGCTATGCACATTTGACTTTAGTAACTTGGTTAGAAAGACCTGGCCCAGAGAGTATTTATTGAAATGTAAATTAAATTTACCTAAAAGAAAATATGCAGAAAAATATTAAAATAAAATTCCTTGGAAAGTAGAGGTTTGAACCTTATGAAAATTTAAGAAAAGAACTGTTTCAGCAAAGGAAAAATCCAGGTCATGGGTCATTCATTTTGGGCAAAACTGGCTTTCCTTCATGGCTCACATTCCCATTCACAAAGGATGACACCATTCTTCCAAATGTGGAACTCTGGTGTTTTATTGAATTGCCTTCGTTTCATCCTTCGTGTCTAATGTTGTCACAGTACACTCATTCTTTCTTTGAAATGTCTCTTGGGTTATGTCAATTTAAATTTCCCTCATAGAGGATCTTACTATGTTAAGCCTGCATCACTACCAATAGCTTCCATAGAGGTCTTTCTGTTACTAACCTCTTGGCCTTCAGAACTGCTTTGCCTGTAGCTGTCAGATATCTCATCTTCACCCACCACTTCCATCTTTGCTGTTCCCTGCTCAGGACTCACATTTTTTGTTGCTTCTGCATTAGGTTCAGATTCCTCTCTCTCTCTATCATGATGGGGTCCTCCAGGTCTCTCTCTCTCACAGACATTTCTATAATCTTATTTTTACTGCCCCCTCAAACACATTATTCATTTAAGTCAACCAAGTTGTGCCCCTTTGTGCCTACCCTTTGTGCCCCTTCTTGCCCTCTCTTTGAATCCATATCATTTCAAACCCAGCCACCATGTCTTGTCTCTTCTGCCTGGAGTGCTCTCCCTCTTACATTTCAAATTATCCTTATGCTTCCAGAGCCTTTTCAAATGCCCACTTCTTCCACATGGACTTCTATGATCTCTGCAGCCCTATGCAAACTCCCATCCCATCTATACTCAAGACTGAATTACATGACATATCACTTAAACACACTCCTATTGATTTATATGTCATTCCATGTTTCTCAATGAGGGTGTTATTGGTATTTATAATGGTCCACTTCATCATAGTGCAGGGCTGTCTTACACATTGCATGACATTTGGCATCCCTCCCTCCTGGTTGCTGACAGTGATGTTATTGTGGCAATCTCAAATGTTCTGAATACATTTCCAAATGCTCCAAAAACTTCCTTAGAGAAGTTACTGTACTGTTTATACACTGGTTCCACAAATAATCTTTGTTTCAACAGTGAATGCATATTTTTAAGAACAAATCTATAGTTCCAGTGGAGTTGCACACTATATTTTAAAAAGTAGAAAGGCACATTATTAGCACTGAGGTGTTAATCATTATTCCACTTTAGATGTGTTTCATAGAATAAGTCACTGGACCCTCACACAGATCCTGGGTGTTGCTATTATCTTATTTTACATGTGAAGAAACAAGCTCATGGAGTTCCATTTCTCCAAGGTCATACAGGTTGACTGAGATCCTGGCACTTAAGCCTGGGGTTGTTTGGAGCCAAATCTTTACCTTTTTCTTCTATCACACAGCCTCTATAAAGATAGCTTTGAAATAACACTGTGAACATGTAACATAATTAGCAATTTAAAGTACATTATTGATGCTGATAGGTACTAATGACTGTAATTGAAAGAAAGGACATTAGACCAGACCGACTTTTTTTTTTCTTTTTTTTAGAATTTATAACAAGAATATAAATTGGAGTATAATGAATGAATTTACTCACTGACCTTCTTTGCTGCAAATGTTAACCCATGTTTGGTCTCTAATTGAGATGTACATATTTTTTATTCTCTTACTGCATTCTTAATGTTTGTCTCGTCATATGGTCAACAGATCTCTCTCATTGTTATTAATCAAATTTTGGATAATAGATGGCTAAATACACCTATTAGGTAGCACTGCTAGATCCAAAGCAACAGGAATCTAAGAACTAGAAATAATTGCTCAGGTTTTCCTTTCTACTATCTGAGTGTCTTTAATAATAAATGTTATCTGAATCAAGAATTGTAGTATCATTTATAATGCTTCATGTTTTCTTTTTGGTGATAGTTTACTATTTATTTTGTGTATATCTAAATATCCCAAGCATCTACATTTTAGTGTGTGTGTATATATGTATACATATATATTCAGTTACAATTCTTCATATATTAGCTAATCTAGAATTTGGGAAGTAGTGTGATTGATCCATATGCATACTTTAAAAAGTACACTCAGGTTCTGTCTGTGCACACTGTATTCCTTGTAGGAGAGAGAGAGAGAGAGTGTTCAAGCCACTTGAAGAATTAGTATTTTTGTTTTCATATTTTCTCTTTTAGCTATGACAATACATGTTTATCATCTGTTTATTATGTTCAACAAAGAAGGAAAGAATCTAAAAGCTAAGTTTGTAAGTAGCTTAGAACCATTGTATAAATATATATAATGTGTGCATAATGTAAAAACATTTTGTTCTTACATTATCTTATAAATAGTATCTACTGTAATGAAGTTACATCTCATTTGCTAACAAAACCACTGTTCAATCGTAAGAAAATGAGCATGCTAGTTATCTGAAAACATAAAGGGATTTTTAGTTATGCTTAGTCAGAAAAACAAATATTTAAAGAATTTTACTTATTTTTTTATAACGAATTCAGCTTAATGTTGGCCCTTTTGTTAGAACATTTCCCGAGCAAAGTGCTTTTTCAGCTTCTGCAAGCTGAGACACCTTGGCGGGATCTAGAGGAAAAGGTGAGAGACTCTACTCCCACCAAGATGAACAAATTTATGTACAGATGACTCTCTCAGTTATGTACCTCTGTTGTGGGTAACTAAAGAATGGCAAGCAAAGTTTCATTATTTTGACTCATTTACTCTGAAACTCTCTCATTAAGTCAGTAGTGCAACTGAATTCTTAAAGATAATCCTTTGTCATGCAATAGAATTTTTCCCCACAGAAACCAAAAGAGGCCAAATATTCTGATAACATTTCCAGAAAGGCACAAATATTTTAAAGGTGTTTTGCTAGAGTTTCTGTTTATAGTTCCTTATATCTTAATAGTACCTGAACTGATAGCTACTGGTATGCTACTGAATTTTCCCCATCTATTTTTAGATCTTCAGTTGCTTTAGGGATGGATTTTAATATGTAAAGCAGAGGCTTACACTGTGAAACATTTGCATAATCATATTTTGGTTTCTCATCAGCTAAGTAGGGCAAAGTTGATCCCATCTCACAAGGAACTTTATTCCACATTTCCTCTATTGACTTGGAGGTTCAGCTTTGCTTACCTGCTTCCTTGAAGATACTGTGCTGTTGAAACATCTGTTAGAGGTATTTAAATTCAAATTCTTGTTCTGATGGGTTGAGTCATTTTTCCATGTCTTAGAGTTTTCTTTAGGGTCAGAAGGAATGGGATTTAAGAATAGGATTCTCGCTATGAATCCATAGAGGACAGTAGCCAGGACCATTGGCACAACATAAAAGACACCAAAGTCCATTAGGTAAATAGGTGAGTAGTAATTCCTGGAGATCTTGTAGCCACAGGACACCACAATAGTATCTTTGTAGGTGCTAATGTTGAGATCCAGCAAGAAAAACCAGAGCATACAGTAGATGGAGGTGAAAGCCCAGACAAAGATGATGATCTTTTTGGCTCTGGAAAATGTGCAGAGAAACTGGGCTTTGATGGGGTGACAGATTGCTATGTACCTTTCAATGGTAAAGGCTGTGATTGAGCAGGAGGATGCATTAATTCCCAAGTATTGGAGGTAAGTAATGCAGAGGCATCCAACATAGCCATAGACCCAGGAACCATAGATACTGTCAGTTATGTTGGGGAGGCCCGCAGCCACCAGGACCATGAGATCGGCCACTGCCAGACTCACAAGGTAGCAGTTTGTGGGGGTCCTCATATGTTTGGTTCGCACGACCACCAGGACCACCATGATGTTTCCCACGATGCCCAGACCACAAATAATAAGCACAAGTAAGATGGTGACCACTTGGTATTCTAGGGCCACCACGGCTCGTGGTTGAAGCTGGGTTTGGTTCAGTTCACTTACTGTCTCATTCTCCATCTTTTGTGGCTTGAAGTTTCTCTGAAGCACTTCTTAAAACATCTTTCCAGTGTTCACCTTTATTGCAGTGGTGCTAGCCCTGTGGAAGGTTATGTACATGTTCATTCACAGGTAACTCTCTCTTCCTCTCTTTTCACCTTGTTTTTCCAGTCATAGGGTTCCTATGCACTTTGGAAAACTTCTTTTAGGGCAACTAGTGTAGGACCAATTCCCTCTTAATCAAGGAAAATGCTTAAGAAAAAAGAAACAGAGAAAGCTCCCTGTTTTGAAACCGTGCCCAAGTGAAAAACCAAACAATATATGCTAGCTGAAAAATAAACAAATAAACCTCTCAGATGCTTGGGAAAAGTACAATAAAGAAGAAAAGGTACGGGTGCGGAGAGGCAAGAGGCTCCCGGGTCAAGCTCGGTAGGAATTTAGCTGTGGCCTCCTTTGCTCTCAGAGGGCGAGATCTCTGGTATAAAATAGTAAGGCTTTGAAACTACAATTTCCCATGTCCCTTGTCCCCCATCCTCAACAGAGAATAATTTCTTTTCTTACCTTTCCTCTCTCGCACTGCTTGCTTTTCAGGGTAGATGAAGTGGTAATAGTTCCAAGTTTCTGATCCTGCAGGAAATCTTGTCTGCTCTGACAGGGAGACCACTTAGCAGCGTTTGAAATTCAGAGCTGCAGTTCCTCTCAACCCTCGCAGCCCTTTTCAACTCATGACATACCATGCAGACGCAGCAGCAGCAGAAGCAGCAGTAGGAGCAGCCGCCAGGCTGTCAAATCATAGATCGTCCCCTAATGAGAGCTCACACGCGCTCTGGCTCACACACACATATGCATGTGCGCGCGCGTGCGCGCGCGCACACACACACACACACACACACTCACATGTGCTCATCAGTCCTGGCTGATTTATAATCTTCTCCTCTTAAAGGATTTACTTTTAAGTGTGTTGATAATACAGTCCTCAATGGGGAAGGCTGAAATCACAGGCAAGGGGTCCGGAAGCAGCTGGTCTTGTAGTTGCTGATACTCTAAGTTCTGCAGAAACTCCAGTACCTGAGCTTCCTTGAAATATATTTCCATTCCTTGCTTGACAGGATTTTGGGGGTAGCAGAACCTGTCCAGTCTAGACACAGCCCTTGAAGCTTGAAATATCTGTCTGCACTGAAATCAGCTTCTTTTTCTACTATAGAAACTCTGAGAATGTTTCTCCATGAAATCAGTAAAATCAGCTCCTTCTTCTAATATTATGTGAATGGAAAATGAGTTAAAATTGATTTCAAACCGTTTCCACTGTAATCTTCTGAGGCTTATAAAATTATAATTTAAAAAAAATGATTCAAGCTAAGAGCATCGATTGAAACCTCCACATGACGTGTTAAGTTTGGCTTTCGGCTCTGGCTCTAACTGCTCTGGGTGCCTTTCCCCTTTCCCCCATCCTCTGGACTACCAAGCACAGGAATTACCCAGCAATTATTTGTTTTGATTTAATTCTAGGTAGAAAATCATCTAGTAGATTTCCAGCCCTGTGTCACTCTGGTACTGCATATCTGAAATGGAATCTTATAGACCTATCTTTTTCAGAAAAGTATATTTTGGCTGTATTTTTATTTCTCTAAAGTAGCCCATGGGCAAATCTATACCTTTTAATGAAGCTCAGAAAACATGTTTTTCTTCTTCAGACACCAACTGAATGCACCAAATATTGATGTTCATTTACTTTTATTTTAACCAACAGTGAAAATATCCCTTAGCAAAATTTCCTATGTGGTGAACTGATTCTCTATTTTAAAAAAGTTCAGATGTTCTTCCCTCTAGAAGATATCAGTGGAAGAGTCCATTTTGAGTAGACAGGACCCTAACAGTCTCAAAAACATATCTAAGGTCAAATAGCAAAGGGATGAAACTGAAGTTCCGGATCATATTGAGTGACTTCTATCCTTTGAACTATGGAGTAATCCTTGGGTACCCGTTTCTCCTTCCACATCATCTGTAGGTATAAATTAATGATTCACAAGTCATATTCAGACTTCAGACATGTAATGTTTGGCCTGCACAGATAGGCTCAATATGATTTAAAATAATTAGATCATTTTTTTACCTTTAGAAATTGAGAAAGCAATTGAAAACTAAATCGAATTTTTCTCATAAAAATGTGGACGGTCTAGCCCTCATGGGTCCTCATTCCTGCTTAGAAATAGTCACCTAAGGCTGAGTAGTGGCTGAGGGTCTGAGGTTTTAAGGATCCTTGGCACAGATGTGTCCTCTTCTATTTTCTTCACACCATCCTGCCTCTCTCTTATCTACCATATATGCCAGTTTCCCACTGACGTCATGCATACCCTGCTCCTATTGCCATTGGAGCATTAGCCCCTGCATCATAGCCAAGTTCCTGAGAGAATCAAGGGAGGGTACCAGCCAAATGCAAATTCTTTTATTCTGAGCAGAATTTTTCCTGATTTTTTTGTAATTGGAGAATGGATACCCCTTTACCACTCCACATGGCCTAGAGGACAGAGAATACTCTGAAGAGTTACTTCTTGCTTATTTCTCTGCTATTCAGAATGAAAAATAATTCCTACAATAAAGGCATCACCTCCCTACTTCCCTTCCACGCTACCTCCTCCAACTCACAATATCCCTCGAGAGTCCCCCTTGATAAAGCACATCTACCCCTCTCATTCTCCCAGGGATTTTAACCAACCTTAAGCTTCCTAAGTAGTATGGTCTGATTTCTATACTGTATATCATTTAAAAAGATGAGAAGAGTGAACAACTACAGTGCTGTTTGCTTTTTCAATTCCACTCCTACTTCAAATCTTCTTTATTGACATTTTTATCACTTCTATTCTGGTTTAATATTTCTTTTCATGGATAATAGTTAAGCTCCTACTAAGTACCAGGTACTAGGATGTAAAATTTCATTTTTATGCTTCAAGTAAATCATGGATGTTGAGAGAAGCAGAACTAGAGTCATGCTCAGAGGATTTGGCTATGCAGGTCAGGTGCATGTGGGTGGTGAAGACAGTGACCTGAGGGAGCAGGGAGGGTTCCCAAGCAAGGTGACACCTGAGGACAGTCTTGAAGAAAAGCACAGCTCTTCTGATAGGTGGGGTAAGTGAGGACAGTCTGGCTAGAGGTGACAAGTTGTATAAGGCTCAGCTGTGGCAAACGGCAAGGATTTGGGGATTGGGGAAGCTATTTTACGATTCTACTTTGGCTGTTGTAATGCTGTGATGAGAGTTATCTGATGACAGCCAGGCCAGGTGTCTAGTCTCTCCTGTGCTGAGGCAACTGGCACTGACCTTGACTCCTCCTCCCCTTTAACTTGGGCTTTCCACTCTGGAGAGGTCACGTTTCTGATTTTACCCTCCCAGACTTGCCAGTTCATTACGGTCTAACTTCATGAACTTTGTAAATTTATATTTCCAATGTAATTAGAATTCTTTATGGTAGGTTTTTGGTTTGTAAACCTCAATCAGAAAATATCTAATATATGTCCCTATACTCAAAAAAACTACACCAAAATAAGGTGAAATTTGAATAAAGTTTACATTTGGGTGGAGATGTTTTTCCTCACAATAATATCTTAAATTCTAGCTAACTGTGATCTCTGTCTTTTAATACTTCTGACTAGATAGAATTGCCTCTTTGGAAAACGGTCATTGGGTATCTGTTTTGAAAAAAAAGCAGGGAAGTGCCACCTACAACTATATATAGATGGCAAACCACAACATGGCCCACACTTCCAAGTCCACTTTCCAGCCCTGTGGTCTCTGACCTTATGTCTTTGCATAGTCCTTACCTGCATGTCCTGGGCTAGCATTGAGAAAGAACACCAGATTTCACAGGCTGTCTTGTAAGTATGTCTTTGGACTCCCATTTGGGACATCCCCTTTCCCCACTACCTTTGCTCCCCACGGGTCTGGCCTTGGACTTTTACCTTGAGCCTGAGGAAAGATTTAGCACTTTTACCCATCTTTTCATTACAATTAGATAACTTGCTCATGGTGTCCAGTTTTCCCATTCTTGGTACCCCAGGAAAACATCTATTTAGCCAAATCTCTGTTCCTAGGACACGCTGGTTGACATGATACCGCACTACTGGGCTGCCCTGCCTCTGCACAAAAGCAATTCAGAAGAGCATTGTCCTTATCTCTGGATGTGGTCTTAGCTATCTAGGGTTATCTCTGGTCATCACAAATCCATTAACAGATAAATGATTTGCATTTATGTTAGTCAGCTTTTTGTTGCTATTACAGAATACCTAAGAAAAACAACTTATAGAGGAAGGATTTATTTTGGCTCACAGTTTCAGAAGTTTCAGTCCATTGTCAGCTGCTGACTCTATTGTTTCTGGGCCTGTGATGAGGCAGATCTTCAAGGTGAAAGGGCATGATAGACCAAAGTTGCTTACCTCAGCATGGTTGGGAAGCAGAAAGAGAGAGAAGGAAGAAGGAGTCAAGAGCAAAATATGCCCTTCCAAAGCACACCTCCCAGTGACCCACTTCCTCTGACTAGACCCCACCTACTACAGTTTCCATTCCATCACCTCTCTATAGTCAGTTAACTTATCAACCTATGGATAGATTAACCCATTGATTAGATCAGGTCCCTTATGAACTAATCACTTTCTAAAAGCCCTACCTCTCAACATTGCTGCATTGGGGACCAAACCTTCAATACAAGAGCCCTTGGGGAACATTCCAGATCCAAACTTTAACACCACCATCAGCATTTCTCACACTTTAACATGCATCTGTCTGAATCACCTAGAGAGCTTATTAAAACCCAGACATCTGCCATCACCTCCAATTTTATGCTTCTGTAGATCGAAAATGGAACTAGAGTGTAAGTACTTTTTATAAATTCCCAGGTGATGTTGATGCTGCTGGACCACACTTTGAGTAGCAGTGTATTTTATGATCTAGCTCAGTGGTTCTAATAGAGGTGATGGGGAGGAATGATGAATCAGAATCTCTTATAGAAGTTTTAAAAATACATGTATTAGCCTAGACTGCCTACATATTTTAGGTATAGGTGTGTTTTCTAGGATCATAGCCTGAGAAAGAGACAGGGACTTTGGACAAAAGCAATTAACTTGATCTTCTTTCACTTGTACTACCATGACTGGCTTGGCTTGACAGTTGGAGGATTTTCAGAAAAGAAAATATTAATGCTCACTACATTCAAGCAGTCCCAGGATCAGGGAGAGCTGTTGACAGTAGAACATCTGGCTCAGTCACTGGTTTGCAAGACCCATTCCATGATCAGAAGAGGGCAAAATTTAAGAGGATGGCAAAAACCTCAGTAATCAAGATGATTGACATTTTGCTGAAAAAATTTTAAAGTATCAAATTTAGTGTAAAAGTCTCTCTGATGAATAAATCATCAAAATTTTCAATGAAGATAGACTCAGTATTATAAATTTTCCCTTTTGCCACAGGATCCAAGTACTGGTCCTTTACTTAACATTTTTATATTTTGTTTACTATGGATTATTCTGCATTAGTTTTGATTTTCAAAAATACTGCAGTAAAACATTACCTGTATCACTGCATTTTTTTCAGAGCCCTTTATATTTTGTATCACTTACCTTACTGTATCTTCAGCTTCCTTATCCCTGTCTGAATTTCAGAATCAGTTGGAGAGATTTTACCACAGATACTTGGTTTTATCTCACAGATTTTCTTCTTTGATTGGTCAGGAAGTGAAGCCCAGGCTTGGTATGTACAACAAAAGTTGAGAACTAATAAGTTATACCAGAAAAATTTGTTTTGGAGATGAGAAATTGGTGGTATGTGACATGTGGGAGGGTCAGGGTGGTGGCATAAACTGGTGCAAATAATTTGCTGAGATTTCAAAAGATAACAGGATCAAGAACTATGGCAACAGAGGAGACGGGCATAAGACTAGGACTCCTAGGAGAAGTTTATGAACTATGCTGGACTCTAGGTTTTAGAAAAGCTGAATGTGATGCCATCTATGAAAGTATGATTCAGACACTGAAACCATGGTGAAGATTTCAATTCCAGGGAGTTGAGTTATGAAGGTCCAAAACAATGTCAACACAGGATTTGATGCTGAGTAGCCTAGATACTAGATGAAGAATCCTTAACTTCCTTTGTTCACGTGTCCACTTCATCACAGACCCCAGAGAAGAAGGCATTTGGCACACTATATAGGAAAAATGTCAAAATTCATTTTTACTAAAATTTTAGTTATTAGCCAGAGATAATTGGTTGGCTTTTGACCAACAAATGAAAATGCTCTATGTAATGGGATTATGAGGTTTTGTTTTTGCTTATTGGAAAATGCATGAAGTTTTATTTACTCTGAAAGGTAAAATATGGTGTATGGCAATACATGATTTGTACACAAGCTACTTTTCCCATCTCTCTCTCTCCCTCTCTCTTTCTCTCTCTCTCTCTCTCTCTCTCTCTCTCTCTCTCTCTCTCTATATATATATATATATATATATATATATAGCCTAGTGTCCATGTTTGAGGAGAAAAAGGATCTTATATGAAAAAGAAAGCACACTAAGACTCAACTAAAAAATGAAAATGAACTAACACATATACATAACTGCTTCCCCTCTGCAGTATGTATCATTTGTTACCTGGTAGATGAATAGTATGTTTAGGAAGGGATAACACTGTTACAAAAGTTTCCCTAAAATGTCCTGTGGGAATCTGACCTACACAGAAGTTTAAAGAGCAGAATTTTAATCCAACTGTGTAATTTATGAACTCATATTTACTTTGATTTATTGCATGTTTTATAAAATGTTATTGATTTTCAAAAATTGAAGTAATTTGGACAGTTTACTATAATGAAGCTATTGTAAATTTCATTTTTTTAGCTGATCATATTTTATTCGTTACTCTGGCTCCTAAGAATTTGAAATTCAAATTTGTATCCCTACAGGAATAGTTTTATAAATCTTAATCAGTACATATTTCCCCCTCAACTCCATTCATCAACATAGTATTTGACCTATGGTTACTCTTCTGTTCTTATTCTTTATCATGTTATAGATATATCTGTGTGCAGACACTCATCTACAATACACTGCTTCTCAGAGCTCTAGGAAAATGCCAAGAATAAAATCTATGCATCTTTAATTTTTTAAAAAAGCAACTTTAGTGAAGTGCAAGTTACAAAGAGCAAAAATAATTCATTTTGAGGGTATTGTTTTATGATTTTTAACACATATTTGACTTTTCTAGTCTCATTACAATTAAAATACAGAAAATTCCCCTCATCTTAAAAGCATTCTTATATTCCTTCCCAGTCAGTTCTTTGCTTCCTGAACAATTCTGTGTTTAACCATTTCTCAGCCTTCTATCTCTAGATTATATTTGTCTTTGAAGAGTTTCACATAAGTTGAATTTACACAGTGTATATTCTTGTTTGACTTTTCTCAATTAACATAATTTGAAATATATTCATCCAGTATTTGTTGTAAGAATCAGTAGTTTATTCCTTTTATTGCTGCATAATATTTCATTGCATGGATTTATGGACATAATTGTATTTTGTTTGTTGTCGTACATTTGTATTGTTTCCAAGTTTTATTTTCTATGAATTCTCCATTAACAAAACTTTTAATATGTACACATGTGAAATGTTTGTGGAAATTTTTTCTCATTTTTACAATACTGATTCTTCTGATCCACTACAACAATACCCTTTCTTGTTTATTTTGAAGTCCTCTGATTTTTCTCAAGAATAAAAATTTTTTATGCACAGGTCTTAAAAATATTTTGTTACATTAATACCTAATATTTCATGTTTTGATATTAAATTATATATATCCATATATGTAGATATGTCTGTGTATAATTTTAGTTTCTCATTCATTGCTAGTATATGAAAATACAGTACTATTTTTATGTATTGACTTCATATCTAGTGCTCTTTGGAGAATCCTTAGGATAATATATATGCATGATAATGATGTCTATGAATAAAAACAATTTAACTTCTTTCCAATCTCTTCCTTTGATTTATCAGTTTGTGTCTCATTACACTGGCCACTCTTCTATAGTGTCCAATACTAATGTACACTCTTCTCTTGAACTGAATAGGAGAGGAAAACAATTTGTTTTTTCTCCATAAGTATACGCTAAGTTTTACTCAGAAGTCTCTTTTCAATCTAAGAAAATTCTTCATTCTTTTTTATTCTTGAGTGTTTTTTTGTCATG
This sequence comes from Geosciurus inauris, assembly GCA_004024805.1. NCBI lineage: Eukaryota > Metazoa > Chordata > Mammalia > Rodentia > Sciuridae > Geosciurus > Geosciurus inauris. The sequence continues at coordinate 149,202 of PVHX01000776.1, read as the reverse complement.
AATGGTATTGAATTTTGTCAGTTTATGTTTTTGCATCTATGGATACATTTATAGTCTATTCTTTTTAAAAATTCTATTAATGTTGTAAATTTCATTGGCTGACTTTCAAATGAATTCTAGGGCATAATGCTAGATATGCTGTTTTTCGTTTGTTTGTTTTTCAGTGCTGGGAATGGAACCCAGAACTTCAATGCATGCTAGGCAAATGCTATGCTGTACCACTGAGCTACCTCCTCAGCCCTCACTGATACTTTGCTAAAGACTTTTGTATATATGTTTACGAGTTATATTAATCATATTTTTGTCTCGTAATATCTGTGTGTGTCTTTTTAAAAGGGTAATACAGGCCTGTTAAAATAATTGATGAGAGCCAAGGATATAGCTCAGTGAACAGAGTGCTTGCCTCACATGCACAAGGCCCTGGGTTCAATCCCCAGCACCACAATAAACAAACAAACAAATAAATAAATAAATTGATAAGTCTCCCTGCTACCTCTAGCTTTTGCAATATTTTTATTGTACTGATATAATTTTCCCATAAATATTTTATAAAATTAAGCAATGAAGTCATCTGAGCACATAGTATTCTTTTAAAGAAGGTTTTAAATTGCAAGTCTAATTTTTTGTTAGACTAATGTCTTTTTTAAAAGAAGTTTTGTGTATTTTTACTTTGCAATAAATGTATACAATTCACCTAAGCTTATCTATTTTACTTTCATTAAGTTTTTATAATATTCATCTATCTTTGTGTGTGTGTGTGCGTGCACGCATGTGCATGTGTGTGTGTAAGTGCATGTGTATGTTAGTTAGAATTAAACCCAGGACCTTATGCATGCTAGGCAAGAACTCTACCTATGAGTTACATATCCTGACCTTTTAATTTTATTTTGAGACAGGATCTTGCTAAATTGCCAAATTTGGGCTGTTCTAGCTCAAACTTGCAATTTCTCCTGCCTCAGTCTCTCAAGTAGCTAGCATTATGGATGTGTATCACCTAACTTGGCTTTCTTTTATCTTTATAATGTCTGTAGGATCTATAATGATGCTTGTTCCTATCTTTGCTATTAACAGTTTTTGTAACTTTCCTTTATTTTCTAGATAAGTGTGACTAGAGGATTATCTATTTCATTAAGATTTGCAAGAAACAAATTTTAGTTTCATTGTTTTCTGTTTTTTTCTTGTTCATTTCCTCTTTCAAATAAATTTGATCTTTATCATTCCTCTCATTCTTGGCTCCAATTTTTTTTTTTGGTGGAAGCTTAGATCATGGATTTTAGAACTTTCTGTTTTTAGTATGTCTTTAGAATTATAAATTTCCTTCTCAACATTGGTCTATTTGAGTTCTACTTATTTTGATGTTATACTTTTCATTAAGTTCATTAATTTTCTAGTTTTTAAATGCACTTTTAAGACTTTAGAAGTGTGCTCTTTAATGTCCATATATTTGTAGATTTTCCAGAAATGTTTTTGTTATTGATTTGTACTTTAATTCCATTGTGGACAGAAAACACACTGTGTATGATTTTTAATTTATTGACCTATTAATTTAATTTATTGACCTATTTTATGTCCTATCACATGGTTTTCTTGGAGAAGGTTCCATGTGTTCTGGCTTGGTTGGGTGACATGTTCTATAAATATTGATTAGTTCAAGATGATTGATGGTACTAAGTATTCAGTATCCTTATTGATTTTTCTTCCCACTTGTTCTATCAGTTACTGAGATACAATGTAGAAGTACACAAAGATAACAGTGGATTTTTGTATTTCTTTCTTATTTCTGTCACTTTGTGAATTATGCACTTTGAAACTCAGTTATTTTATGTCTCCTTGGTGATGTGGCACTAGGGTCTCTATAAAGATGTGTCTTAACCAAAACACTGAAAAGCTCATTGGATATAGCAAGAAATATGTTATCACTTAAATATCACTTTAAAGGTGTTAAGTGGCATTCTTATAAGTTTAATAATGTCACTTTTATTTATCACAATCCCACTGTGTTAAGTAGTAAATATGTTAAGCTTTTATTATGTACCTGTACTGGACTGAGATCCTGATTTGCATCTATTACATATCCATCACTCATTAAAGCTAATGTATGAATTACATTTTAAGTCATTATTTGAGGATTCAGTCTCATATTCACACAATAAATTATATTGTAATAAAACCACTTTCTTAAAGAGAGCATAAAAAATTAATGTGAGATTTTTTAAAGTAAGATAGTAGTTGTGAATAAAATCCAGTCACTGGATTTTTAGGTTGTTAATATTAACTGGATTATTGGCATTACTGATGAGATCATCCTATCCCTGATGTGCAGAATGGATCCATTCCCTTGAGAAAATGTTTTCCTACAGTTCCACAGGTGGTCCACACCTTTGGGGAAGGTGGATGGGACAATGGCTTGTTGGGAGTGACAGCGATGGGAATTGGTAGTTTATCTGAAGAGGTAAGCAACATCTGCCAAAATGAGAAGCAGCACACTTTAGCAATTGGCAGTATTTTAAAAAAATGTTAGGACAGATTTTCAGTTCATTCAATTTAGGTAGTATTTCCTTTAAAGCAAAGCATTTCTGGAATATTATATTATATTTTCCTCTTAAACTCTCCAGTCTTCTAGGGAAGCTTCTGTGAAAAAAAAAAAAATGGCAGGGGCTGGGGTTGTAGCTCAGTGGTGGAGCGCTTACTTTGCATGTGTGAGGCAATGAGTTCAATCCACAGCACCACATAAAAATAAAAAAAGATCAATAAAATAAAGATATTATGTCCATGTACAACTAAAAATATTTTTTAAAAAATGGCAGGAGAAAATTGGGGGAATGAATTAATAGATCACATTGCAGAGTGATTTCTCACTTTCAGTGTAAAAGTTCAGCTGTTTATCTGTCCACACTTGTGAAGTGCTTCCTTATCAAGTGCCAATTATTCGACAGGCTCTGTGCCAGGCTCCACAAATAGAAATGTGAATACGAAAAGCACCGGAGGAGCCTGCAACCTGGCATAGGTGACATATGCTGCCAATTATAAAGCAGCGTGTCAGCTGCTATCATTGAAGTATATACACATTTTTAAGGGAGTACAGGGCTAGAAGTGACTAATGCTGTGTGAATGGTATAGAGTAGTTCACAAGGTCAGGGAGATGGGCAATAGGACTCAGATCCAGTATAAAACAATGAGTACTAGAGAGTTCTGCAAATAGCCCTGAGCAACCAGCTGGGGTACAAGGAAGATGGTGCACAATGAAAATTCTCAAAAAAGAGCTGGAGGTGCCTGGTCTTCTCTGAGGACAAGCACTATTCCACAACCCATGCAGTGCTAATTCCTTCTTGAGCCTGGGGTTTTATTATGGAGGCATATGCTACCTTCATGGCTCTTGATTCAGATTGACTGTATTTTGTTTGTTGTTATTGGGCTTTTTTTTTTTTTTTTTTTTTAGTACTGAGGATTGAACCCAAGGCACTTTACAATTGAGCTACATCTCTAGTCCTTTTTATTTATTTATTTATTTATTTTGAGACACGTATCATTAAGTTGCTAAGGGTCTTTCAAAGTTGCTGAGGATGGCTTTGAACTTACCATCCTCCTGCCTCAGCCTGGGATTACAGGCATGAACCCTTGCACCTGGCCCAACTGGTCTTTAGTAGCATATCACTTACTGTCTGTGTGGCTTTGGTAAGTCACTTAATTCTTCTGTGCCTCAATTTCTGTACAGGTAAAATAGGAATAATAGTAGTAGTTATCTCTTATGGTTGTGTGGTGAGTTTTTAAACATTAAATGAAATAATATGAGTTAAAATTATTGGAACTATGTTTACACAAAGAATGTACTGAATAAATGTTAACAGTAATAAAGTAGAGGAAAAAGACCATTTTCTAATTCTGCAGAGTTTTGAGGTATAGACATCTAAAGTTTCAAGAAGTGACAGGGTCATCTACAGCTAGCTAAATGCTCATTTATGTTGCAGAAAATTGACAGAGAAAAGACTACATTCAAGTCTTAATGGTAAAGGGAATGGATAATGGAGATACTTTTTGCTCAACAAATCCTTGAAACACATCAGACAGGCTAGAGTGCCTGTTCTTATTGCCTTCTTCTGACTGGATATGTGTAATCCTTCTGTTCATTTTAAAGTAGAGTAATTGGTTTTTAATAAAACTTTATCAAAATGAATATATGAAATTGGCTTACTTCACTTAGCATGATATTCTCCAACTCCATCCATTTACCTGCAAATGCCATAATTTTATTCTCTCTTATTGCTGAGTAATATTCCATTGTGTATATATACCACAGTTTCTTTATCCAGTCATCTATCGAAGGGCATCTAGGTTGGTTCCACAGTTTAGCTATTGTGAATTGAGCTGCTATAAACATTGA
>PVHX01000776.1:0-144721 GCA_004024805.1 Geosciurus inauris | reverse complement strand
TGGCGTGAGGATGTGATTCTATACAACTTACAACTAGAGAATTGATATGTTATCCTCTATCTATGTACAACGAGTCAATTTACACTGTCAACATGTAAGCCTAAATAAAACAAGAATAAAAATTTAAAAAATAAATAAATAAATAAAGAGAAAAAAAAATGAATATATGAAAAGAGAATGAAATTGGTAAGTATCACTATTTTCAAACTGGAGTCTAAGACCCAGTGTTATCTTTGTGCAATCAGTTTAAAGTTTCATGAGAAATACTCATTTTTAGGATTGTAGATAATAAAGTTTATTGCACAAACTTCTAGTTTTACTTATGCATATAAGTAATAATGTAATGGTTAACGTTGATAATTATACCAGCACTTTTCTAAGAATTTGTTATGGGATAACTCAGTTAATTGTCACAATGATTCTATGAGATTGCTCTTATTACCAACCTGAATTTGTAAATGAGGAGACTAAGGGGTTAAAAAACTTCCTTAAGGAAAAAGAGTTGGTAAATTCCAGATCCAGGTGCAAACCTGGAAGCCTGGCTCTAGAAGATATTAAGTACAATGTTATAATGTAAAACGCATATCTCCATGTGGGGCTGTGAACAGAGTTTGAAAAATCACTGTGTTAGAGAGAAGATGTGTAACTCCCACCACCCCAGCGTCCTTAGGCAGACCTTTGCAGACCTTCAGCCGTTTTGGCAAGCATAGCTACTGTCAATGTGCAGGTTACTTCTGAGTTTTAGCCAAATGATTTAATCAATTTAAGAATGGAAGAGGAATGTAAGTGTTTGCAAAAGAATATAATATCAACATCTTCAAGGGCATGCTTTTAGGGAGAGAAAATGGTGAACTGCTGGAATATGCTGACCATAAGATGTTCAGTTAGTTTCATTTGCCATATATTTTTTTTAGACAATAAACATTACGACACCTCTACATATTCTGAGTATTGAGGGAAGCAAAGACAAAAAAAATCTTTGCAAATAATTTATTGTGCAATGAGAGAGAGAAGCAAATATAAAATAGGAGTTATAATAAATCTCAGTAAGTTCAACAATAGCAGCGTAAGAAATGCAGTGAGCTCTCCAATTGTATCTAAGAGTGAGAAACAACTCGGCCCGGAGAATAAGAAAAGCTGGTGGAGGAGCTCAACCTTGATCTGAATCTTGAGAGAAGGAAAAGAAAAGGTGTATTTCAAGTAGAGGGAAGACTGTGCCATGTAGTCACAGACAGGAGGGCTGGGCATGTTTCTGGAACTATGGTTTGTTCCAATCTCTTCACTTACTATCATGTTTCCTAATGAGAATGCCTTTTGGAATGAATATTTTACATTTTTCTACAACATCTTAATAACTGAAGAAATGGTGAATCTTGCCATATACCTGCTTTCTTCTAAACTCCATTAAGTATGTGTGATTGAATACTATTGCAGCTGGAAAGAGGAAATGTCTGCAGTACTTGGCCTATTCTTAATAAATTCTGGCTGAATTGGCTTACCTAAGGGGTTCGTATACTTCAAAGGTTGAAACACTTTCTATTGATTGATTTACTGCCTTTCAAAAGGGAGATGCTTTAGGCAACGACTTTAAGCTTTGCTGTCTTGTCTCGATTAGATTATGTCAAGTGTTCAGCACCTCCCCTGGGTAGAACAAGTCACCAGATTATCTTCTCCTTTTAGACACATGCTTTTAACTTGTTTCAACAAGCAAAGTTAGCTTATGGCAACCAGAGTTTAGATAATGTGTAGTGATTCAGCATCATCTTTAAAAACAATTAGTTCCATGCTTGAAAGACTGGGTGGACAGTGGGTGGTGGTCTTCATAATGGAAATGAAAGTTGCGAGTGTCCAGTAAGAAAAACTGGAATATCCCACAAATCAGCTGGATGAACCTGGGCAATTTACTTTAACCCCCTGAGCCACTGTTTTCTCTTTAGGAAAGTGCGTGTGTTAGAATAATTGACAAGTTCTGGTTTGAAATGTTTGATTTTAAGATTACTTTGGGTGCTTCTTGAGAACCAAAGGGGAAAGATGTTTATGGTTCAGCCAGCGCAGGTCATGCTGTAGCATCTCTCCACCTAATTATCTGGGGGAAACAAAGTGGAAGTTGGATTCTTCTCTTGAGGGACAAAGCTATATTCTTGAACAACGTAGGCTATGAAGTTGAACCCCCTGGCTTAACCACCCTAGGTTTTCAGGAAGCTGTAAAATTGCAGAGTCTGTGTGCGCTGGTGGCCTACAGGGCTACTCTATTTGACTTCTATAGTGTGTTTTACTTCCACTGTGGGAAAGGGCCCAAGCTTGTGTGTAATGAAGGCTTATTGCCACTGGCTAGTAGACTGTGAAGGCTGAGCTGCACAAAACAAGAGAAAAGAAAAACCCCCAAGTTATAAAAGAATCAAGCTCTTGGGTACCTTTAAATCTCTGTATATATGCAGATGAGTCCCTCTCAGAGTAAAGATACCCTCCTCTTTGGAGATAATCATATTTACCCTCTTGCTTCCTGTTCTTAGGGGCTGCATATTAATTCAAGAGAAAACCAGAGCCCTACTGGTCCAATGATATATATTTTATGGTCCTTTCATTGTAAGCTCACATCTTTTATTGGTTACTCACTTAATTGTGGTTAAGGAAATGCTGAATCCTGTTCCTGTGCTGTTGCTATAGCAATTCCTGAGAGAGAAAAGCCAGGCATGAAGTATTCAGGTGAAATCTTTATCAAACTAATGTTTAAATTAAATGTGAATTTTAATTTATTTATTAAAATATTTGAAATCTGGTCATCTGGGAAGCTGAAGTACTGCTTTCTCAATTACCTGTGCCTTTTCCTCTTTGCTGTTTTATGCACCCAGGTGTCTTTAGCAAGAACTCATGTTTTTTCATCCTCAGGTGAGAGTTGCTGAGCCATAGCGAAGGCACCAACTGATCAACTGACAGGTCTGCCTTTTCTGGGTACTATTTGAACTTTGGCTTTGATGGGAGTGATCTAATTAAAAAGATGTTTCAAATGCTTGTTCCCCTCTCTTGTCCTTGAACACCTGCCCAAATATTTTTAAGCTATGATGAATATACTTTGGAAACTTGGCTCTGTTTCTAATCCAATTTTACATGAATGCCCTCATCCATCTTTGTTGGTATACTAGGTCATATCTCTCTCCATACAGTTCTAGACAAAATAAGCCAACCTATTGGTGGTGGGTCAGAATTTTGGTGTTGTGCCACATTCTCACACAAGAGCCAAGATATGAGCAAGAAAAACATGGAGGTAGGTGGAATGGAAGGTTTGCAGGACAGTGTGGGAGGCCAGATCATCATATGTGGACAGCATTTTGGAGTATCCTCCTCAGCTCCTTGCTCAGTATCAATAAACCAAGCACTGGAAAACTTTTTTGTAATCATCTAGGGAAGGCATATTTTCAGTTATACAGGAGATGCCACCAGTTATAACTTTTAGGCTCTGCCATTACAGGTCCTAGGTGGTCATGAACAACACATACATGCGTAGGACTGGCTGTGTTCCAATAAAACTTTATTGTGAACAAATAAAATCTAAATCTCATATGATTCAAAATAGAATTCTCATTTTGATTTGTTTCCCTCATATAAAAGGGTCAAGACTTGTGTTTTTCTCTCTTTGTTTAACTGTTCCCAGTTGTTTATTATTATGTTTAGCTAATGGGCCACTAAAATAACCTGTAGTAGACTCACATGGCCAGCAGGCTGCTTTTTGCAGACCACTGCCACAGAGGTTAAGAGGGTAGAACTGGGGCCTGGCAGGGTGGCATGCACCTGTAATCCCAGCAGCTCAGGAAGCTGAGGCAGGAGGATCACGGGTTCGAAGTCAGCCTCAGCAAAAGCAAGGTGCTAAGCAACTCAGCGAGACCCTGTCTCACAATAAAATACAAAATAGGGCTGAGGATGTGACTCAGTGGTCAAGTGTCCCTGAGTTCAATCCCTGGTACACTCCGGCCTCCCTCCCCCCCCCAAAAAAAAATAGTAGAACTGGGGCCAATTTCTCTTTCTTTGAATCCTGGACTTTTCTTTTCTACCTGTTTTACCTCAGGTAATTAGTTTCTCTGTGTCTTGGTTTCCAGATGTGTATAATAGAACTGGTGATAATATGTACTCCATTGAGTGTTTTGAGGGTTAAATAAGGAGACACACACACACATGCACACACATACACTCTCTCTCTCACACACACACAACTGATTAGAACAGTTCTTTTTTTTTTTTTTTTTTTTTGGTACTGGAGATTGAACTCAGGGGCACTTGACCACTGAGCCACATCCCCAGCCCTATTTTGTGTTTTATGTAGAGACAGGGTCTCACTGAGTTGCTTAGCACCTCGCCATTGCTGAGGCTGGTTTTGAACTCGCAATTCTCCTGTCTCAGCCTCCCTAAGTGCTGGGATTACAGGCTTGCGCCACCACGCCCGGCTTAGAACAGTTCTTGATGTAGCACATAGTATGCTCACTAACAGGAGTAATTATTATCCACAGAGGGCATCAGAGCACTATGGGAGATGTTTGGCCATCAAGGGAAAAATTGAAGCAGCAAGATTTGATATTCATGGAAAGAGCCAATATGACGTAGAGTGAGAACGTGACCACCCTTGCTTTCTTCCATAGTCACCTAAGCAGTGCAGGGTTCCTTTTGCCCATTTCCCCTCACCACCTGCTCCTGGCCGCTGTTGATGAACCACGTATGATGAACGAGTCCCTGTGAAACAACTGCTTGTGCTCCGTGTGCCAGCACCTTCTGTCACACAAAATTGAATCATTTTTATTCGCCTTCTATTGCGGTTTCTAAGCGTTGACACGGTCATTTCAGGACTGGTCTCATCATTTTCAGATCTTATGATGGCCATTTTTCATACTTCATAAATCCAGAGAGGCAAATTTTTTGCTGAACCTTAGGTAGCTGCTGGGCAGCTAAGAACTGCCCTCTCAGGCTTGTTGGTAAAAATACAAAGATTTTGTGACTTGTGTTTTTCTCTCCTTGTTTAACTGTTCTCAGTTGTTTCTGATTCCTTTTCCTTTAGGAGAATTTGAAGCTGAGGACTTCTTTTTTAAGCAGGGTGTGAAAAAGAGAGGATAGCAATATTCTATTTTGATATTCGGAAGGAATTATGCAAATACCTAGAGTTTGTCCTACTGATAAGTTACCTTCTTTTGTGTATATAATTAATTTAAAATCTTTCAAATCATTTTTCCCAAGAATGGCCAAATCAAAATCTTACTTTAAATATTATTTTTTTAAGATAAATGCCACGGGAAGGAAGGCTGCACCAAAATATTATTCTTAACTTCAGGAATTTGGACATAAATTTGGAGAATTTAAAAATGGATATCACTGGCAATTTTTTATATTGTTTCTTAAAAATGGTGTCAGGCATTTTCTGAGATTGGTCAGGACTAATCACAATTAGTAATGATTCCTATGGAAAAAAATGTTTTTAAGTGTGTGCCTTTTTTTTCAGGAGTTGTATGGGAGTTAATTCAGTTTAAAATTTTTAAAATTATTTTCACTAAGTAAGTAATTCATTTATTCAAAGCACAAAGGCACGAGTCCTGGAGTCAATTCTAATCCTGGCCCCAACACTTACTAATATTGTGACTTTGGGCAAGTTATTTAAGGTCTCTGCTCAATTTTCTCCTCTGAGAGACATAAGGGTGTAATAATTTCATCCATCTCATAGAATTGTTATGAAGAATAAAAATGATTAGTAGAATACTCTAGAATGGTGCCTAGTATACAGTAAGAATTCAGAATAGGGTGGTGGTGCACACCTGAAATACTAGTGACTCAGTCTGAGGCAGGATGTTCACAAGTTCAAAGCCAGCCTCAGAAACTTAGTGAGGTCCCCAGTAATTTAGCAAAACTCTGTCTCAAAATAAAAAATAAAAAAGGGCTGGAGAAGCTGAGTGTGGTGGCGCAAACCTGTAATCCCAGCAATTATGGAGGCTGAGACAGGAGAATCGTGAGTTCAAAGCCAGCCTCAGCAACAGCTGAGTTCAATCTCCAGTACCAAGAAAACAAAAAAAGGGCTGGAGATATGGCTCAGTTAAGCACCTCTGGGTTCAATCCCTCGCACCTCCCTCCCCCCCCCCCCAAATTCAGCACATGTTCTCTTTCATTCATTTATTCACTCGGCAATGAGTTCATGTGTCTCTGTAATGCTCAGACTTTGATCCCTTTCATTTAGCATCTGTGTGATCTCAGGCAAATAACTTAGCCTCCCAGAAACTTAAATTTTCCATCTGTAACACAGGACTAATAATAGTACCTCATGGTGTTGATGTGAGGGGAAAACATAATAATACATTTAAAGCAAGGCCTAATATATAGTACTATTCAATAATAACTATCATCATAATTGTAATTTTCCAAGGTCCTATGGTAAATTCTGGGTGTTTGCAGACAAAAGACACAGCCATTGTCCACTAGCAAATTAGTGAGACCATAAGTGAGCCAATAGTTGTAAGAGTGTGGTAACTGTGGCAACACAAGTGTACAAATGGTACCTGGTTAAAAGTAGCAACTCATAGTCAGTTTTCTTCCTTTAAAGCCAGTATGACTAGTATGCTTTTAGTTTGAACATAGACCCATGATATTCTGACCAAGCTTCACAGCAGAGAGGCTGTGAGGTCCAAAGGAAGCAGGTAGAGTCAAGCACACCTAGCTCCACTCCTTCCCTCTGCTATTTACCAGTGAAGATCTTCAGCATCTTTGCAAATGAGTAGAATATCACCTAACTGCATGATTATTAGGAGAAAATATTTATTCCTTATCAGGCACATGGACTAATGTGGAAGTCACATTACTGTGATCATTAGCTAGGAGTAGAAGAAGCAAATAACTTGACCACATTAGTAATAATTTTTAAAAATGTAATTTTTAATTTAAATAGGGCTTCATTTTTTGGCCTCAAAAGACAAAACTTCCACATTATTAATTGAATTTCAACATTACTAATTATAAATTTACAAAGGGTCAGATGGTACAAATGACTACTTGAGAAACAAAATAATTTAGTTCACAGAAAAGAATTGTTAAAATCGACACAAGAATTACTTTCAAAAATAAAATTAGGGGCTGGGGCTGTGACTCAGTGTGGTAGGGCGCTTGCCTTGCATGTGTGGGGCACTGGGTTCGATCCTCAGCACCACATAAAAATAAAGGTATTGTGTCCATCTACAACTAAAAAAATATTTTAAAAAATTAAATAAAATAAAATTAATGCAAAAAATGGTGTTGGAACAACTGGAAGTCTATGTTAAAAAACAATCTAGACACAGACTCATACCCCTCACAAAAATAGTTTTGTAGACCTAAATATAAAATGCAAAGCTATAAAAGCTATAAAAGTTATGTTATGAAATAACATAACAGAAAATCTAGATGACCTTAGGTTTGGTAATGACTTTTTAGTTACACCACTAAAGATATGATCCATGAAAGAAAAGATTGATAAACTGAACTTCGTTAAAGTTTTTAATTTTGTCTGCAAAAGACACCATGAGGGGAATGAAGAGATAAGCCACCGAAAAGCAGAAAAATTTCGCAAAAGACATATTTAATAAAGAAATGTTATCCAGAAAATGCAAATAAATAAATAAATAGGCCACACAACTGAACAGGCACTTTGCCAAATAAGGTATACAGTTGGCAAATGAGCATATTTAAAGATGCTTCATACCATACGTCATCAGGTACATGAGAATTAAAACAACAAGATACCAACACAGGCCCATTAGAACTGCCCAAATCCAGAAAACTGACAACTCCAAATGGAAGAGAGGGTGGAGAGCAACAGAACTCTCATTCATTGTTGATGAGAATGCAAAATGATTCAGCCCCTTCTGAGAACAGTTTGGCAGTTTCTTAAAAAACTAGACACAGTCTTACTGTATGATCCAACAATTGTGTGCCTTGGTATGTACCCAAAGAAGCTGAAAACTTGTGTCTACAAAAGAACTTGCACATTCATGTTATAGCAGCTTCATTAATAGTTGCCAAAACTTGGAAGTAACTAATGTGTCCTTCAGTAGATGGATGAATAAACAAATCAAGGTACATCTAGACATTGGAATATTCTCCTGTGTTAAAAAGAAATGAGCTCTGAAGCCATGAAAAAACATGGAGAAAACTTAAGTGCATATTAATAAATAAAGGAAGCCAATTTGTAATAATGTATGATTTCAGTTGCATGACGTTTTGGAAAGGCAAAACTCTAAAGATAAAAATGACCAGTTATGACCAACTGTTGGGGTCTTGGAGAAAGATGAGTATGCAGAGCACAGAGGAATTTTAGGTAAGTAAAACTATTCTGTGTGACACTATAATGGTGGGTACATGTCATTATACATTCATATAAACTCATAGAATATATGACACCAAGAACAAGTCCTAATGAACTATGGACTCTGGGTAATAATGATGTGTCAGTATACGTTCATCAATTTTAACAAATGTGCCAATTTGGGGAGAGAAGGATGTTGATAATAAGGGAGACTATGGAGTATGTTGGAATTCTCCGTAATTTACTTTATTTATTTATTTATTTTTGGTACTAAGGATTGAACTGAGGGGTGCTTAACAACTGAGCTGCATACTCAGTCCTATTTACTTTGTACTTTGAGACAGGATCTCCATAAGTTACTTAAGTTAAGTTACATAAGTTACTTAAGTTACTCCATAAGTTCCTTGCTTATTTACTGAGGCCAGCTTTGAACTTGTGATCCTCCAGCCTCAGCTTCCTGAGCCACTAGAATTACAGGTGTGTGCCACCACTCCCCACCTTTCCTCTTAATTTTGCTGTGAACATAAAATTGTTCTTAAAAAGTCTATTTAAAAGTGTAAAATATAGAAAAAATATATAATGAATGCATTTGCTAATCCTCAATACAGATGCTCACTGGTGATTATTCAGAGAATTTTCCCAAAAAGTTTGACTGTAAACATAAGACCTGCTAACTTCATGTGATAAGGATTTTGTGGTCTAAACACTTGGAGAAGTTCTGAGTTAAACTAATTTATTTGCTTTAGAACATTTCATATCCTTTAAAAACAGTGAAGTGCATTGGTGTTTGTTTCTATGAAGGGATAGAGTACACATCATGTTCCCAATTTATTAGGGGTGTGTGTGTGTGTGTGTGTGTGTGTGTATTTTGTGCTCTATTCTAGTAGAAGTCATTTTTGGAAAGTGATACTTTAGCTTTTTATATCCCCTTCTAATACTCATATAAGTCTGCTGTGCTGCCTCTCCTATCCTTGTGGTGTTTTGAAGGTCAAAATATAATATCATGCCAGACACAAACATGTTCTTCCCATCTCCCGGAACTTAAAGGAGTCCTAGAGATTTTCCTTTGAACTTCCTACAGTGAGTACATAATGAGCATCTTACATATTTTTAAAGGAAACTTTCTCAAAGTATCATATTAATACTTTGAAATAGAAAAAAATAGGAAAAAAGGAAAAGTGATAGTTGAAATCCATTGCAGATATGTACTCCTCAAACAGTCTTTCATCTCAGATTTGAGAGAATTCTGTTTTGTGCATTAATAAAGATTTTCTCTCCATCTGATTCAAGCTCATGGTATAAATTGTTTCAGGTACTTTGTTCAATGCTCACAACCAGAAAGAGGGGCTATCCATGTAGCATAGGCAAGGATATGCTGCCTGAAAGTAAATGTACTTCTTGAAGAAGAAGGAAGGACATACAGACAGCCAATACCAGTTTCCAGAACATTCTACCTATGGTCACTAGCTGTAAAGCACCTGAACAGACAATTAAAAGCCTATATGGATTTTTAAAATCTGGATGTAACTGGAAATAAAGAAAATACTTTGAAAACTGTTGTTTCTATAACTATCCACAAGAGTGAATTTACATATTTATGCAAAACTCTGGATGCAAATTAACATTGCTAGAGTATATGAACAGTTTCACGCTGAGATCCACTCAGTGCTGGTAGGCAGGTGTGGTTGGGCTGCCATTTTGGGCTCTGAGTAAGTCATGGAGCTGAGTGATCCTTGTATTAGGCCTTTTTAGCTAACACAGATGGCAGTCCTGTTTCACATGGCAGTTTGGGGATAACCACTGAATTCTTAATAGGGAATAAAGACGGATATAATAAATGCAGCAAAGCCTATAATTACATGACTTAAAGATCTTTAAACTTATCCAATAACTGATTGTATTTTTCGACTTTATTCCCTGAAACTGAATTTGACCTGTCAGCCTGAGACAGCTCCACATGCTTTGTATTACTGAAGGGCAGCTCTGGAGCATAACGCATAGAGCACAGTCCTGAAGGGAAGCTAAAAGAGGAATTAGAGACTGCACTTTAATTTCTCAGTTACTTTTAATTTGTCTCCAAAACCACAGTGTTAATTTAGAAACACCTTGTTTTGCTCTTTCTATACATTATTGAGAATCTATGATTTTAAAAAGATTCAAGTCATTAATTTTAAAGGTGCTTCAGTTTCTTTTCTAAAAACAGCAACGTGGTTGTTCAGGTTTTTAGCTCTATTGCTTGCAAATATTTTGTGAGAAAAATATCAGTTAGAAGTTTAGGGTTCAGACTTATTTATATATTTATATATATATTTTAGTTATACATGGACACAGTGTCTTTATTTGGTTTACTTATTTGTATGTGGTGCTGAGGATTGAACCCAGTGCCTCACATGTGCGAGGCAAGCGCTCTGCCACTGAGCCACAACCCCAGCCCCCAGACTTACTTGTTCACTGATACCATAGTCCTTTTCTGGTAATTCCCAGAGATCTTATCTTGACATCTAAAAAATGTAACTCTACCTGAAATGTAAGTTGTACTCCCAGACCCTATGGTAGAACTATTCTTAGTGTCCCTTCTTTACAGATGAGTGCAGTGAGACAAGTAGATGGCAAGAGATTTACCCAGAGTCAACCAGCTGTTGTGAAGCAGAGGCGAGATTTGAATTTTGCTCTTGGTCACTGTGCTGTAGGATTCCACAGTATCTACCACACAGAAAAGACTCATTTTGAAATCCCTCATATTCTTTGGCCCTTTATTGCTGCCTAACCAAACAAGTTGGAAAAAAGAAGCACCTGAGACAGTGGGGTGGGCGGGGGAGGGGGGACAAAAGCCACAATCCTGGCTTGGCTATATTTTAAAAGATGACCGTTGTGTTAAACTATGGTGACCACCTTAGCTGTCTCCCCCTCCCCCCCCAGGGCTTTTTTGAAGAGACCAGCATTCATCAGGATGCAGAAGTGCCACCCTTGCCTACACTGCATTGTGGCCACACTTCCTGTATAGTAATCAACATGGCTAAGTGACAAGCAAATTTTGATAAGCTGATAAGTGGCAGTTCATGCAAAGATGGAGCACTTCATTGTTTTCATTAAGGTTATGTTTTGTCTGGTTATGTTATGTTTTAAGGTTATGTTTTCTCAGTAATCAAGATAGAAAAATGTTGTGATAGATGTATAATCAGGTGGATAAATAATCACCTTTAAAGTGATACCCACAGAGGAATAATGGGCAGGGTAGGCTCACGTGCTATGGTAGACAGCAGACGCTAACTCTGTTGCCAAAGTAAATTCTACATTACTTTCTCCATTTTTGTCAGTCCACGGAATTCTCATCATGTTTTTCTTCTTAGGGCTCTTTTCTTCTCTCAACATGAGAAATGCTCTCTGGCAAAATAATAAACTGCTATCTGATTGACCTTTGTTCTTTCATAACTAGTTTAAATCAAGATTATTTCTTGTGGATTGCAACATGCTAGCCTGTGCTCCATTTGCATACTTGTTTGAATCAGTGTCTTTCTTGTTCCTGTGGCTGCTTCTCGCAGCTAATGGGCATCCAGGGTCCCACTGAGCTCTCATAAACACTTTGCACAACATTTACAGTAATTATCATTTCATGCATTTGACTGCAAAATTTGGATTTCTATATTCTCTTCACTGCTTCAGCTTAAGAGTTTGAGGACTTTGTAACACATTGTGAGTGCACAGCTTTAAAAATATTTGTTGACAGCATTAAGTGAAGACACCTATCAGAAAATTTGTTGATGATGAGTGCACCATTGTATTTGATAATACTTTCATCTCTAGGGAAGAAAGCAGTGTTTAATCTTGATAAATATGATTTCTATAGGGAGTAATTCTTCCAAGATTTTTGGCAGATATTACTACTTGCCTCCCAATATTCATTTTCCTCTGGGCAATTAGCATAGCTCTGTGTCAGAAGTGGCAAATAAATTATAGTCCTTGAACTGCCCAGACACAGAGGGATACCTCTCTTGGGAATTTCTCAGTGCTAAGGTGCCAATGGAAGATTGCCCAGTTGTCATGGTGATGCTCTGTTCAAAGGGGGTTCTGTGCCAGCCACAGAGTTTATCAGTTCTTAACCTTGGGTTCAAATGACAGCAGTCTGGGGGTAGAGCGTTATGGGTACAGCTGGTAATTATAATTAGGCTGCACAGAAGTTTGTCCTTCATTTTGAGTGCTTTGAAGAAACTTTTTCACAATAAATCCTTTTCATGATATAACCTATATAATAAACATGCTGAGCTGACTCGTGGTCATTGCACTCCATCTGAGTGTGGTTCCCACCTGGTCCCAGCTTTTTGTGTATTTGTGTGCCTGTTTTTTCTAATTCCCCATCACCCCTCATCCAGTTTCCTGAATTAACTGTCTTGCAAGTCACGGCACCTCTGGATTATAATTTCTAGCTTCTTTTCAAGTTGTGACATATAAGTAGAAGTTGTTCTTCAGGATTCTGGGAAGGAGGAAGCTTTTAGCCTTCTAGGAGATGAACTCTTTCACCTGGGAAGCAGGTAGATAATTGGAGACTCAGTGGCTATTATGGAGCATAAAGTAATTTTGAGGATGCTAAGATTCATTAGTCAGGGTTCTCTAGAGGAACAGAACCAACAGGATTATAAAAAGGGGATTTATTAGATTGGTTTACACAACCATAAGCTGGATAGTCCACAATGGCCATCTGCAGGCTGCAGAGCTGGATGAACCAGTAGTTGCGCAGTCCAAGATGCTGAAGCTTCAGAACAAGAGGGATCAACAGTGCTACCCCAGTCTGAGACCAAAGGCTTCTGGAAACTTCCTGAAGAGTCAGTGGCAGTGTCTGCTTTGGAGGAGCGAAGGAGCTAGAGTTTGATGTCCTCAGGCGATTGCAGCAGCAATAAAGAACCCATTCAAGAAGAATCAAGCTTGCATCGGCTGCTGCTTTCTTGTCCTTTCAACTTTTATTCCATCCAAGGCTCCAACCTATTGGATGGTGCTGCCTATGCTTAGAGAGGGTCTGCACTTCAGTTCACTATCCCACATGCCAATCCTTCCTAGACTCACCCTCACCGACACACCCAGAAGCCTCTTAATCTTCAGCATCTTTTAATCCAATCAATCTGATGATTCAAATTGATCATTATTACATTTATCTTATTGATAATAAAGTCCTAGGTCTTTGATGTTCATAGACAGACATTTCTATTATTTGAGATTATTAAAATATTTTTTGTCTACAGCCAGACTTAATTTCAAGCCAAGACATAATTTCAGTGAATATTCAAGACAATATTAAATGACATAGTGAAGATATTAATAAGAATTTATTTATAGCACCTTTATGGTAGTGCATGCCTGTAATCCCAGAAACTCAGGAGGCTGAGGGAGGAGGATTGCAAGTTTGAGGACAGCCCTAGCAACTTAGTGAGTCCCTGTCTCAAAATCAGAAGTACAAAGGACTGGTGATATAGCTCAGTGCTAAAACACCCCTGGGTTAAATTCCCAGTATTGAGGGGGGGAAAAAAGAATTAAAAGAATTTGCTGATACTATCAAGACTTTCTCAAAGAACAAAACGTTGCTCTTCAAGTTTTTATGATATGCAAGCATCTTGTATCCTAATCCGAGTATGTATGCTCTTGTAGCAAAGCAACTGAGTTTTAGCTAATCGCAGTGGCTGATTCCTCAGCTGATTCCAGAATGAAGGCTGCCAAATTATGTCCAAATAAGATAAATGCCAAATTGCAGTAATCAGGTACCTCTGTATCATATTCTGCCTTTCTATTTATAAAAATAGCAATTCTCATTGCAACTTCCAACTTCAATCTGGAATTCTGCTCAGTTCTAGAAACTTCTTGTTCAAGTAAACTTTGTTAAATTGAACTGGTCTCACTTTTCTTTAAATAGTTAAAATGCTTAAAACAAACAGAAAAGGTGTCTGTTGTGTCTTTTTTTTTTATTTTTATTTTTTTGGTACCGGGGATTGAACTCAGGGGTAGTCAACCACTGAGCCACATCCCCAGCCCTATTTTTGTGTTTTTATTTAGAGACAGGGTTTCACTGAGTTGCTTAATGCCTCACCATTGCTGAGGCTGGCTTTGAACTTGCGATTCTCCGGTCTCAGCCTCCCAAAGTGCTGTGTTGTGTCATTCTCGATCCTCCTATATGGTTAGTTAATTCAGCATATATTTAGATACAAGACACTATGCTATGTACTACAATTGAAAGGACTGGCAATAGATTTGATCTCTGCCAACGTGATTTTTATTTTCTAAGTACAGTAATATACACAATAATATACAAAACAAATTCTTTTGTCCTCATAAAATTTATACTGTATACTCCAACTGGTTCAGGCAATCAGTAAATATAGTTATAGATTATGTGCACATATATAAATATTTCAGATCATAAGTAAAATAGAGAAAACAAATAAAAATAATAACCCCTAGATTGCATGCTAAGTGGCAAGAATTTAAAGACAATATATATAAAGTGTCTCTGACCCATAGTAGACCTTCCATAAACTGTGATTTTGGTGGTTGTTTTTACTAGGATTGTGTCCTGGGGAATAAAATAATGTGAAAGATGTGATATAAATTTATGGAAGAGGAATCATTAGAATTCACTGATTACTCTTGTTATTTAAGGGAGGACAGAGAAATGGGATTTGAATTCTGGCCTCGAGTATATGAGGAACTTAAACAAGCTGAAGTAGTTCTCTATATGGAAAATGTGTAAAAGAATAATTTCATTAGGAGAACAAAGAAAGAGAAGGCAGTCTGAAATGCGTCAAGAAAAAATGTAAGTGACCACTGGAGGAACAGAAGAGCATCCTGAAAACGAAACCCTGGGTACATTGCTGAATTCGCATCTCTGCAGAACTCTTATGAGAGATTTAAACAAGGTGAAAACTGAGTTACTTTCTTTAGAGGGACCCAATTCCAAGCTCATATACTTCCATGATTTCTGATTCTCTGAAGGTGCTTCTGCTGGTTACTGGAATAGACCTGCTAAGCAATCTTCCCTGAAGACACTGCATACTCTAGCACTGCCACTCCTATTTGCCCTTAATGATTAAACACACAATATAAGATAAAAAAATTAAAAATATCTGATTACCATCTCGAAGACATTTATTTTTCTAATGAGAAAAATCTGAGTCATTCGTGCCATGTTGTTAACAGGGTTAAAATAAAGTTCAGTGAAGTAGGGTGAGGCTTCATTTTAGCAGGAAAGATTGTAAATGATAATCACACTTTAAATTATTGCACAGAGCAGCTGGTCAATGAGCATCTCCCCTCCTGTGGCGAGAGGTGACCCACCCTGCAGAACTAGCAAGGCACTGAGAAGGGTGGAAGGCACCTGCAGCAGGACCTGGATGAGGTGGGGGTGCTGTGCCAGGCCAGATGGTCACCATGACCTCAGATGGTTACCATGACCTCAGATGGCTATAGAGGAAGTTTTCATCCTCTCTGTAGGTGGCTGAGGAAGTTATACTCAACTATATCCACATTTTATTATGTTATATAAAACCCAATCCTCTAGCTTTTATTTATTTATTTATTTTGGTACTGGGGATTGAACTCAGGGGCATTCGACCACTGAGAAACACCCCCAGCCCTATTTTGTGTTTTATGTAGAGACAGGGTCTCACTCAGTTGCCTAGTGCCTCCTCTTTGCTGAGGCTGGCTTTGAACTTGCCTCCCTAAGTGCTGGGATTACAGGCATGTGCCACCACGCCCAGCAAATCCTCTAACTTTTTAATGGGTGAAATATTGATATTCTGGAAACATTTTCTTGAAGAAAACAAATTGTGAAAAGACAAAAAAGAAGAATCTATTGGTTTAGGGCACTGAGAAAGACACTATTAACACTAGCATTCAGAATAAAAGGTGCTGAGATACAAAAATTTTTTTCCTTTCTCCCCCTCCCCCTCCTCATCCTCTTCCTTCTTGCCCAGGTTTATACCACAAATGTCAAAAGTCCTGATGTCCTATTTTGAAAGAGAAATTATTTAAGACTAAACATGTTTGGAAATTGGAAATGGTTTGGGATTAAGGTCTTCAACAGATTCCTATGAAGTTTATGCAGAAACTAATGTCTACAAATGTTAGGCCCTTTTCCTTAGTTAAATGGAGAGACAACGTTCAGAGTGATTTAGGAGAGCCTTGCCTGACTCCATGACTTGGGATCACCTTCATGGAGGCATCTTTAATACCCATATACTGTCCCTTGAAGGGGGTGACCAACCTTATACAGATTCTTTGAACCTAGGGCAGTGGTGGGCCCAGTGTGAAAATGATGAAAGAGCTTTCTCTGTGCCTGGTGCTGCTCCAGAGCTCCACCTGCTTCCCTCCTTGTAGTTCCTAGAACGCTCCTATTTGGGAGGTCCTGCTGTCACCCCAGGGCTGTGGGGGGATAGGAGAAGTAACCATTGGAGGTGTGGGCCGGCTAGAAATAAAAGGCTGAAAAATTAATATCAAGAAATAAAGCAAAAGACACAGAAAACTATTTTTTTGAAGCAGGGGTTGGACAAGTGGAAGAGACCTGATGGGTCTAATCCTAACAAAGGGAAAGCCTGCCAATGCTTTATTTAGAGTGAAACACACCAAAGGAATTTATTGTGCGGAAGGATTCTTCAAAGTAATAAGTTGAGAGGCTGTGGGGAAGCTGGCCTGATTGGGGACTTACTACTTGTGCAGTAATTCTTCCTCTTTCAGGAAGCTGGCGCCACAAGGCTAGTTGGGACACTGGTATCTCTTTCTATCTCAAGGGAGTTGCGTTTGAACCTATGGTTGTCTGAGCCAATAAATTCCCTGGTATCACCGAATTCTCCTTGAGCAGGACGTTTGCCAATGCAATGGAGCAGTCTCAGATCAGTGAGATTACACCGAGAGAGTTCTCCCAGGGTTACACTTCAGCTTAGAGATGGCTCAGACACAGCCGCAGTTCATTTGCGGCTTCCCATACGCTGCTGCTATTTCCATTTTATAGATACAGCGACATGGTCCCAGTGCAGCTGCACAACTGGCTGAAGCTCACATGGCTTGTAAAGAGACAGCCAGAGGTCCATTTTCAGAAGCTGAGTGTGTACCACCAGCATTATCAATTTAGGAAGAAATGGTTATCACAGAAAAACAGTATCTTTATAATGATATAAGAAAATGCCCACTTATGAGAGAGCAAGCACTTAACCTGAGCTCTTCATAACAACGTTAGAACCGGGAAGACATTGGTACTACAAAATGCCTAGGGGAGGGCTTGGGGACTTTATTATGGAAGAGGATATTGGAATACCATAAGAGATGTGGATCTTTATTACTGAGTAATTGTGAACTAAAAGTGCTTGTGGGTATAGCTGCATATATTATGTATTTGGGCAAAAAGAACAAAACTTCCATGCATAATACTTTATTTTAACTTCTGAATTCTAGTAGTCACCACTCGTTGATAAAAGCACCATTGGGGAATTTTGTACTGAATTTTAAGATCAGAAGAGAGAACATGTGAAAATTTTTCTTCACTGATGCTTTGTCTACATGACCAGTATTACTTCTGATAACCACAACAGCCTCAGTTGTGATTTCAGTGGTTCCAATTTCAATTTATAAATCATAACCATGAATATTTGACTTGTCAAAAATTGTATGTGTTAAAGGCAAAACCAGTACATTATTTGGAACCAGAGATTCTGAGTTGAAAGTCCAATGGCATTTTTCACTATGCTTTATTTTCTAATAGCTTAGGATATTTCAGAGACAAAATGGGAAAGAAATTGTCTAATATAAATGATGTAGAAGGATAAACTATTCTAATTGCTTTCTTTTCTTTTTTGGTACCGGAGATTGAACTCAGGGGTACTCAACCATTGAGCCACATCCTCAGCCCTATTTTGTGCTTTATTTAAAGACAAGGTCTCACTGAGTTGCCTAGTGCCTTGGAATTGCTGAGGCTGACTTTGAACTCGCAATTCTCCTGTCTCAGCCTCCCAAAGTGCTGGGATTGCAGGCGTGCACCACTATGCCAGACAACTCTTCTAATTTCCATTGGTCTCAGTAGACCAATTGGTCTATTGATGTATTGGTCCCTGTTTGGATGGGGGATTTTCAGTTGCTGAACTTCAAAATCCCCAGAAAACTGGAATGAGTGGATCACCTTTTATAAACCTGATTGATTAAATGATTTAATACAAAACAATTGCTGATATTAATAGTCATGTATATTTTTAAAAAATACATGAAAAGGTTAGCATGCTATGGGGTGAGTTAATAAATAAATGAGAGTATTTATGACTCCCATTAAAAATTGGAGGAAATAAAGACAGCAAAGTGTGAATGTTCCTATTTCAACTCATTAAAAACACATCATCATAAAGCCTAGGACCATGAAGAAGCCTTGAGTGGAGGGAAGTTAGTGACCAGTGAGGTCTGAAATATTGTTCAGACTCAGGTGAGATATTTCCTCCTGAGTACTTAATGAGAGATTGATGAAGTTTACAACAAAACACTGTTTTTTTTTTTCTCAATTAAATGGAAAATATAAATGGAATTTCTATCATTATATCAGTATGAAGCTGGAGACAAAAGCTTACAACTTCTTTGAAGATAACTATCATTAATTGCTACCTACTCTGTTCCAGACATTGTTGTAGATGTTTCACATTTAATCATCACCACAACTATGTGAAGATTATCTCCATTTAATTGGCAGGGAAGCTGAGACATCTTTGACATGGCAAAGCTGGAATGCAAACTCCAACCAAATGGTCCCAGAGTCCATATGTTTAATTTCTATGCTTCCTCCAGTCAAAGGTGTGGTAGGAAGTGGGTATTTCTATTTCTTTCCAACTCTTGCTTTGAAATAATTTCCGATTGTGTGAGAAGCAAGGCAGTGGGAAGGGAAAAAGAGCTACTGCAGGGCTAGGGGTAGAGTTTGGGAAGAAATTTTTTTTCATATTTATTTATTTGTTGTATTTAGGCTTACATGATAACAGAGTGCAATTTGATTCATTGTACATAGAGGATAACATATCAATTCTCTAGTTGTAAGTTGTATAGAATCACAACATATATGCAGTCATACATAAAATTAGGGCTCTGATGACCATCATATTCCACCACCTTTACTGTCCCCATGCCGGGAAGAAATATTGACTGGTGCCTTATTAGTGGGATTCTCAGATGCACTGTTCTCCCTCCTGTGTTCTCACCAAGCAGTCTTCCCTTCAATAGCAGTGTCCAAACTACCTCAGCACTTGCATTGTTAACACACCTGAATGAGGTATGAAGAAAAGGAACTGTCAAGTCTATACAGCAATCCCTCTTTACCCACACATGCACACGTAGAGTTCTCCCAAGGAAATTTGTGTTTAATTCTGTACCTTACTTCTTTTTTTTAATGGAATTATATCAGGGTAATTTTTCATAATTGTATATGAGGGCCCATATATTATAGCAATATTTCCACAGAAAAGTTCATTATGGAGTTAAGAGAATGTTCTCTGCCTTTGTGATTATACTGAAATCTACAGGTATAAATTTTTCTATAAAGTGATTTTTAATTGTCAGCTTAGTAAGGAGAGTGTGCTTAGATTGTGGTCAATTACAAACCTCAAAAGAAATATATTCATTCTAGGTCGTTTCTGTTTCAGAATACTTTACCTGGTCTTTTCTATAGGGATGCATTATTTTGGACATTTCCAATGAAAATGTTTTCTGTATTCTGAAGGGAAAAATATGAAAAATAGGTACTAGGAATGAAGTTGCTAAATATTTCAAATCACTAGTTTCATGTTTTAAAAGGTTTATGTAGGTATAGAGCAAACCAGAGGCTTTGGAGTTATGTAGACATGGATTCTTCTTTTCTGGGACATTAGTCAAGTCTCTGGTCCCCTTTGTCCTTATCATTAAAATGGACAAGGAAAAAAGCTTATGTAGCCTATAGAAGTATAAGAATTAAATTTGTAGAACTAAATAAAAACCTAATAGATAGTTGACAAATAGTAGGCATATGTTTAATACATGAACTGCCTGTGTTTCCTAGAAGTTCTAGATTTCTTGTGGGGAAAAAATAGAGCAAAAATGGATTAATAGGGACAACTTTGTCAAAAATTTCTCTGCCTCTGAAATTTAAGTCTATTTATTTATACAGATGACCAACTTGAATGCTCTCTTCCCTCCTTAACAGATGCTAATGTGTTAAAAGAAAATGTTGTGCTTATAGGTTTCATTCAAAGAGACTGATTCCAATACTTGTTGTGTGATTTCAAGGCTAGCCAGAATCTCAGAATTTCAATTATCTTAAGAGCAGGTGAGGAAATATTCCCATGTGTATCACATGAACCCAGAGGTGGCAGAGTTAATGTTCTTGTGATTAAGAATTAAGGCTGAGGGGCTGGGGTTGTGGCTCAGTGGCAGAGCGCTTGCCTCGCATGAGTGAGGCACTGGGTTCGATCCTCAGCACCACATAAAAATAAATAAATTAAATAAAGATATTAAAAAAAAAAGAATTAAGGCTGAGAAATTAAAAATTCTTAACAGTTAAGATATGAGGTTATAAGTTAAAATGAGTAAGTGTTGTCATTGACAACTCCTTTTCTTGCAGCTTTTTCAAATGTACCTGAACAAGGAAATAAGGGTCTAAAAGAAATAGTGAAGGATTAACATCTTTTTTTTTTTTTCTGGAGTGTTTTGAAATAAATATTATTGCCCTTAAATACTCAGAAGGCTAAGCTGTATGATGACCTCATATAAAATCTCCCAATGTTCAATTGTTACTAGTGAATGATATTTAATTCAGATTCCATTCTTTTGAGGGAGGTAGTGAATTCGGAGAGCAATTACAAGAAACTGAGTAATTGTTGCCCTTTAGAACTTTTCTGTGTTCCCATTCCTTCTGCTTTTATCCTTGCCTTTTACATCTTCATTAGAGGAATTTATTATAATTAGACATTTCTAATTAAAACGAAGCCCTCAGAAACGATTGCTGCAGGCACAAGAAAGAAAATGTTAATTTTCAGACCGATTAACAGTATTTTTAAATTATAGAATAATTTTGTGAACTTCCCTACCACGACAATGAGGAGAAAGTTACGACTGGGGGAAGCTCAAAATATAGTATGTGTTTTAAATCATTATGTTTGTACTCAAAATGATGTGTTTATTGCGATACCCCCATAAATTCATAATGATGTCTAGGAGGGGTTTAATGCTTTATCATGTAGATCTTATAACATAGTATAGAATGCCAACTCTGTCCATGGAAAGGGAAGCAATTGTATTCAAAAGAAGTTCATGATGCCCAAGGATTGAGTGGACCAGATCTGACTTAGAATCACATCTCTAGCTTCCATCTCTTATTAACTCCTTTGCTCTTGTAATGTATCTTGCTTTGTCTAGATGATACTTCTCCTTCTCTTTCTTCTTTGCATATGCTTTATCTCTGCTTAGAACATCCTTTTCCATTCACTGAAAACTCCTCTGTCCATATCACCCCATAGTACATAGACCATTCACTTCCTTCTATCTGATATAATGAAAACAAAATGGAATTTGCACTCAGACAGACTTGGGTTTGAGCTAAAATCCTATCACTTAATGGGTGGATAATAACAGGAACACTAATTTTCCACTGAGTCTCAGTTTTTTCATTTGTGAAATAAAAATAAAAATATCTAGCTCTCGTATCTGCAGTTCACATTTCCTGCCACCTGTAGGCATTCAAATGTGTTACATCCTTTTTGTTTATTCCCTTTCTGGTTTCCCCAAGAGTCCTAGAATTTTCTTTATTAATATTGGTTTTCAGAATTTGTGTTATGGAAACAAAATGAATAAGGTGAAAATAATTCAGACACATATAAGAGCATTACAATAAAGTGAAATAGATACTAGTGTATGAAATGCTAAAGAAATGATATGGACTGTGATGGGGCTGGGCTGAACGGGCTTCATAAAGGAGTTAATATTTAAGCAGAATTTTGAAAGGCATTATAAGAAAAGGTAACAGTATGTTCCAAAGCATGCAATCATAAAACACTGTGACATGTTCTGAGAACTGCCAAAAATATATATAGATGGATAGGGCATAGGAAAAATAAATAGTAGAAGCATCATTATCTAGGAAGGCAGAAAACCAATCAGGAAGGACCTTCTGTAAATGACCTAACAAGAGAGTTTATATTCAATTCTAGAGAAAATGAAGAGTCACTGGAGAATTTTTAGCTGGTGAGTGAGTTGTGGTTTTATAATGAAAACCCTAACAATCATGAAGAAGATGGATTGGGTGTGTATGTGTATTTGTGTGTAAGTGAACATGTGCTTGCACACATATTACAAATCAACTTTACTGAGATAAAGTTTGCATGCAGTAAAATATAGATTCATTTTAAATGTACACTCAATATTCCAGCTACATGATATAGACTTGTAACCCCCACTACAATTATAGTACAGAACATTTCCACATCCCCAATCCCTTTGAGCCTCTTTGCAGTCAATTCCCTCCCACCTCTTCTCAACTTCTGGGGACTCTTGATTTGATTTCTATGGCTGGTACATTTACACTTTTGGCTTTTCATACAAATGGAACCATACAATATGCACATTTTATATTTGACTTCTTTCATTTAGCATAATGCTTCTGAGACTCATCCACATTATTGTGTATGTCAGTAGCTTATTTCTTTTTATTGCTGAGCCATTGTATGGATGTCCACTGTATGTACACTACAATTTGTTAGTACTATTTATCAGTTGATGGACAACTAGGCTGTTATGGGGCTTTATGAACAAAGGTGCTGTGACAATGCAAAATAAGAGTCTTTGTGTGGACATAGGTTTTCTACTTCTCTTGGGCAAATACCTACAAGTGGAATTGCCAGGTAAAAGGGTAGGTGAGGTTGACTTTATAAAAACACAGCTAAACTTTTCTAAAGGGATAATATCATTTTTCACCTCTGTTCAAAGTGTATGGGAATTTTCATAACTACACTTCCTGACCCACTTGGTATTGTCCATCTTTTAATTGTAGATATTCATGTGTGTAGTGGTATTTGATACATCCCTCATTCAAACTTTGCATGTGCTTATGTGTCATTCCTAGATCTTCTATTGTGAAGTGTCTATTCAAATCTTTGTGGTCATTTGAAAAAATTGGATTGTTTGTCATTATTTTCCAATTGAAAGAGAAAATAATATATTTTGGATACAAGTAGTTCTTTCTCAGGTAAATATTTTGCAAATATGGGCTACTAATGAACTTTTCCTTTGTTGATGATGCCTCTTGCGGCAAATATTTTTAAAAAATAATTTGATAAAATTGAATTTATTGGTTTTTTTGCTTTTATGATACTTTTATTCTATCAACAAAACAAAACAAACAAAAAATGAGCAAGCAAGTTTCCTAATCCAACATCACAAGGATCTTCTAATATGTTCTTTCTTTTAGAGATTTTCAGTTCTTAAATTTAAGGTATGACACATTTTGAGATCATTTTTGTATCAAGTGTGAAGTAAGGGATAAGGTAGGGGTTTGCCTTCTTTTTTTTTTTTTCCCTCACAATCACTCTGGCTAGAAGTTAATTGTTCTATACAATTAGCTTTTGATTTTATTGATATAGTTTTTTCTTAAACAGGTTAAACATATCTTTCTCCTCAAACTATTAGAAACTTAGATTAGTGACTGTAGATTCATATTTTGTAAAATAAGTATTCAGTATTCTAAATTTTCTGCCAAGTATTGCTTTAGTAGAGTTCTCACAGATCGTATGTGGTAATTTCATATTCATCCTATTATGGTTTGGATATGAAATGTTCCCCCCAAACTCCTGTGTTAATACAGGAATATTCAGAGGTAAAATGATTGGATTGTGAGCCCTATATCTTAACCAGTTCATGCTAGTTTACATGGTCTAACTGGGCTGTGGCTAGAGGAGGCAAGTTACTGGGGATGTGCCCTGTAATGGTTTGTCTTCCTGGGGCCCTCACCTCTTTCCCTCTCTCTCTGCTTCCTATATACCATGTCCTATTTTCCTCTGTTGTGCTCTTCTGCTGTGATATCTTGTTATGTAATCTTGGGCCCAGAGCAGTGGAGTTGGCCTGCTATGGACTAAATCACTGAAACAATGTTCTAAAACAAACTTACCCTCCTCTAAGTTGTTCTTGTTAGATATTTCGATAACAGCAATACAAATATAACATATATCCAAATTATCTTCAAATAATTATATTCAAATAATTAAAATATAATTTAGCTCTTATTTCTTTTTGACATGCATGTTATCTGGAGTTGTGTTGCCTAATTGCCAAATAATTAAGAATTTTCCAGATAACTTTTTGTTATTGATATTTGATTAAATTTTGTTGTGTTCAAGTAATATACTTTACAGGATTTCAACTTTATTTTAACAATTATTGAGATTTGTTTTGTGAACCAAAGTATGTTCTATTTTGGAGAATGCTTTTTTTTTAAATTTAGTTATTTTATTTAAATGCGTTTCAAGTCATAGTACATAACCAGAGCTCAGTTTTTCCATTTCTCTGGTTGCAAACCAGATAAAGTCACACCATTAGAATGCTTTTTATCTACCTAAAGAGTGCTCAATCTACAGTTGCTTGGTGGAATGCTTTGTCAATGTCAAGCAGGAGAGGTTGGTGGATAATTCTTATGTCTCCTATAACCTTGATCATTTTCTTTCTACTTGTTCTATCAGTTACTGAGAGAGGACTCTTGCAGTTTCCAACTCTAACTGGTAGGTGTAACTACCTTTTTTTTCACCTTTATCAATTTTGTTTTCTGTTTTGAAGCTCAATTAATGTTAGTACATTTAAAATTTTTTTTCGATTTTTAATTGACACAATAATTACAGATATTTATGGGTTAATGTGTAGTAATTCAGTACTAATCAAATCAGGATAAGAATTCCTTCTCCTTATTTCTTTGTGCTTAGAACCATCAAACTCCTCTCTTCTAGTTCTTTTTTTTTAAAATATTTTTTAGTTGTTGATGGATCTTTATTTTAGTCAGTTATTTTTTATATGTGGTGCTGAGGATCGGACCCAGTGTCTCACGCATGCTAGACAAGCGCTCTACCACTGAGCTACAGCCCCAGCCCCTCTTCTAGTTCTTCATTATGGTTTTGGATGAGTTGGTCCCCCTAAAAGAATGTTCAGAGGTAAAATGGTTAGATTCTGAGAACTGTAATCTCATTGGTGGATTAATCCACTTGATAGACTGATTGAATAAGCAACTGTAGTAGATGGGACATGATTGCTGGGAGAATGCTCCTGGGGACTATATCTTGTCCTGGGCTCTTTAAACTCTCTCTCTCTCCCTCTTTCTCTCTCTCTGCTTCATAGCAGCTGTGAGCTGAGCAGCTTTCCTCTGCTACACCTTTCTGCCTTGATGTTCTGCTTCATCTTAGACTCTGAGCCATTGAGTTGGCCAACCATGGACTGGATCTCTGAAACTGTGAAACCCAAATAAACTTTTCCTCTTCTGAGTTGATCTTTTCAGGTATCTTCTCACAGCTATGAAAAGCTGGCTAATATATTCTTCATAAAATATACAATAGATTGTAAAGTAGTCTCACCTTACGGTGCTATGGAACACTAGAACTTACTCCTTTTCTAATTGTATTTTGGTACCCATTATGCAGCCTTCCTCCATTCCCCTTTCTTCTATTCTTTCCAGCCTCTAAAAATCACTAATCTCCTCTACTGAGATCAATTTAAGGTTGCACAAGTGAGATTTTGTCATTATGAAATGTGCCTCTATGTATCTGATAGTATTCCTTATTCTTGAGTATACTTTGTCTTAAAAAAATACATCCACTCCTGCTTCTTTGTTGTGTTTTTAGTGTTTGCATGGTATAACTTTTTATGTCATTTGACTTTTCTCCTATGCATTTCTCCATACTTATAGTCAGTTTTCTATAGGCAGTAATTGGTTGCACCTCATATTAAACTAATCTGACAATCTGCAGTTTGGGGAATGTTGGTAGCATTTATAACTAATGTAACTATTGATATTGTTAGGTTTTAAACAACAATCTTGGTATTTATTTTCAACTTGATCAATCTACTATCTTATATTTGTTCCTTTTCCCCACTCTACTTGTGCCTTCCTTTAGATTAACTGAAGTTTTAATTTTACTTAAATTTTACCTTTATGTTGGTTTATATCATTTACAAAAACTTAAAATTTTCAGTGACTTCTCCAGGGTTTATAATGCATGTCTTTCACTTGTTACACTCTACCTTTAAGTAGTATCATATTATTTGAGTTAGAATGTAAGAACTAAATGGTAAACTTGTCTTTCTTCTTTCTTATTTTTTATGTAATTGCTGTCCTACATTTTAATTCTGCCTACATTATAGACCCTAAAATTTATTAGTATTAGTTTTTGAACATTCAATTATCTTTTGAAAGGATTAAATATTGGAAAACATGTCTTTCATATTTACCTACCTATTTATTATTTCCAGTGTTCTTAATTCTTTCAAGAAAACTGGTATCATTTCTTTGTTCTTGTGCCTAAACAACTTCCTGTAAAATTTCTTTCTTTCTTTCTTTTTGTATCAGGATCAAACCCAAGGATGCTTAACCACTGAGTCACATCCCCAGCCCTTTTATGGATTTTATTTAGAGACAGGGTCTTACTGAGTTGCTTGCAAAGTTGTTGAGGCTGGCTTTGAACTCATGATCCTCCTGCTTCAGCCTCCTGAGCGTCTGGAATTACAGGCATGAACCACCATGACTGACCTGTAAAATTTCTTTTCATAGCAGATCTGATGACAATGAATCCTTTCTTTCTGTTCTAGCTTATCTGAAAAGTATTTTCACTTAATTTATCAATTATATTTGTCATTTCTAAAATAAATTTTGGCTGCATAAGGGATTGTAGGTTGTAAGTTTGTTCTTTCAATCCTTTAAGGAGGCTACTGAATTTCCTTATCTTGGGGGTAGTTCCTGATGAGAAGTCTATGGTAATTCTTATCTTCATTCCTTCATATTTACCTATAAAATACTAATTCATTTATTCATTAGTACTTTTGTTGGCATTTGTTGAGTTACTTGTTGATATTTGTTGAGGTTTATAATTTTTATCAAATCTATGACATGTATTGGTTATAATTTCTTCAAAGATTTTATTCTGTTCTATCTTTCTTCTTTTTTAGTATTTTAAAAACCTTGTTCTCATTAGTTACATATGACAGTAGAATGCATTTTGACAAATAATACATAAACGGAGTATAACTTCTCATTCTTCTAGTTGTACATGATGTAGAATCACACTGGCCATGTAGTCATATATGCATATAGGGTAATAATGTCTGATTCAGGGGGTTAGGGAAGAATAGAAGTTCTTTCTTCTTTTTATGACACTTTAATAATACATGTTAGACCACTTGATGTCACCCTTGGGTCACTATGTTTTTATTTATTCTTCAATGTCTTTATCACTGCTTCATTTTGGATAGCTTGTATTTTGCTTTCAGGTTCACTGATCTTTTCTTTTGCATTGTGCAATCTGCTCTTCATCCTACCCAAGGTATTTTCTTTTACTTTAGAGTTATATCTGGGTGTACTTTACATCTTCCTTCTTATTTGTATTTTCTTCATCATATTCATGTTTTCCTCTATCTGTTTGAACACATAGGGCATATTTATAATAGCTGCCTCAATATATTTGTCTACTAATTTATCATTTTGTTATTTCTGCATCTAATGATTCATTTTCATTTTTATATGTGATTTATTTTCCTGCTTGGTAATTTTAATCAGACCCCAGGCATTTTTGAATTTTATATTTTTCAGAATTGTTTTATTTTATTATTCCAATAGTGTTGGACTTTGTTCAAGCACGTATTTACTTGGTTTTGGTTTTTTGCCTTCAGGGATTACTTTCAAGATTTATTAAAAAAAATCCAGAGCAACCTTTGAGGCACATACCCCAGGGAGTTGTGTGTACAGTATAATAGGACTTGGTTAGTGTCCCTTTTTACTTAGTGCTTTATTCATTTCAGTTTTTCCAAATTTCAGTATAATGCCTACATTTGTGGAAACTTCCAAAATATTCATTGGCTGAGTAAACAGATAAATTAATTTGTTTAGTTAAAGGAAAAGAAGCTGCCTTTGAAGTAAATAAAAATATTTCTAAGTTTATTTGTCAACATTTAAGTAAAATTACTAATAGATTACTGATTGAGTTAAACACTTGCCTAAAAAATTTGCTGGATTTAATTTTGGCTAGATTTGAAAATATTCAATTAAAAGTTGTTCACAAACAGTTGTTTTAAAGTGGATACCTAGCTGGATGTGATGGCACATGCCTGTAGTCACAGCTACTGGGGAGGCTGACACAAGAGGATCTTTAAGTTTAAGGCCATCCTCAGCAATTTAGCATGACCTTGTCTCAAAATAAAATCAGAAGGACTGGGAATGTAGCTCAGTGGGAAAACATCCCTAGTTCAACCCCCAGTATCTCAAAAAAAATTAAAGAATTAAAAAAATGCATCTATTGCTTTAAGTCATTTCTCGTGGGTCTGCTCGATGAGTTGGGGTCCTGAAAGATGAAAAGGGGGTCCTGGGGAAGACGAAGTGGGGTATCACAGGATGAGGTTTTGGGATGACGGTCCATGGAGTCACTCCACCCAGATTCCAGGGTTAGGTAAAACTGTTCTGCCAGAGCAAGATGCAGACACCTCATTTATTCCAGAAAGTACAGAAGCTTATATACAGTCCTGGACCAATCATGGCCCAAAGTTACAAACAATGGGGCACCACTCTCAGGCAGTGCCGTTCATCAGCATAGAATGGGGAAAGAGGGAGAGGAAGGGTTGAGGGTCAGTGCTCCTACAAGTATCTAGATACTAAAGAAGCAACAGAAGAGCAGAAGGAAGATTAGTCTTCAAAACAGAAAATCTGCATTTAAATCTAGATTCCCTTACTTACTGGTTGAGTAGTCTTGAGCAAGTTACTAATGACTTTAAGAGGTAAGCAAACTTTGGCCCAAGAGCCTACCATCTGTTTTATGAATATGGTTTTATTGGAAGATAACCACACGCTTTTGTTTAAATAATGCCTCTAGCTGCTTTCACATTACAGCAGCAGAACTGAACAGTGGTAACAGTCTGAATGTCTCATGAGGTCCAAAATATTTACCTTTGTATCATTTACAGAAAAATTCTACTGGTCTTCTCAGCAAAGCCTCATCTTCTTAACTTGTCTTTATGTGTGAAAAAGGGACAATAACCCACTTCACAGGGCTGTCTCCAGGGGACATACTATGGTACACATGTGCAGTGCTTAGCATATACTCGGGTGCAAAGAATTGTTAAATATGAATCTAAACGTTCTACCCTCTTCCCAGTGGTTCATTTAAAAACTAAGCTATTTTTTTTCTAACCTTCCTTTTACAAAGTGAATCAATTATATATCAAAAAGTAGAATTTCACATTATTTATTTTAAGAGCATTGTTATTTGCTTAGTCATCATGACTTTGTCAAACAATATAACTTTTATGTATCTGTGTCATAAATAATTAAATAATAATAGTAGTTGTTGAATGCTGTGGCTAATGCAGTGGGAACTTCACAGATTTTACACGAACAGAAAGGAAGCAATGGAATATTTCTGAGTCTAAAAATGGTAAAGATTATCATTTTTTGTGCAATAGCAGACATAAAAAGTAATATGAATCAAATTTCTTGGTGTTTTTTGAATGACATTATTAAAAATATGGGGTTATTTGTTATTTCTACACTTCATATTTAGAAATACATTTCATGAAAAATGAAAAGGTAATTCAGAAACAAAAATAAGTAGGAATATTCTACGTAAAGGACTGTTTCAGCAGCTGTGTATTGTCATTCTCAGCTACTCATATGGATTGTGGCAAGAAGGTAAATACTAAGAAGCAATTCAGTAGGAGGTATTTACTGCTTGTAAAATTGTTTTTATTAAATTGTGCTCTGCAGGGATCATCAGTCTATACTGAGGTAAAATATAAGAACATTATTGAACATACTCTATCTGGTCTTAGTGCAATAATTATTATACTTGTCCTGACAAATTGCTTGCTTTATGTTATAGACACAGTGTTTTGAGTAACTGATTAGGTTTCCATGTTCTAGTCAATGTGATAGAATACTTAGAGCCAGATTATGACTCAACTATAGCCATTACATATGTCTTACAAAGTATATTTCAGCATCATTTCTACTTGGATTTTATGTTCTTTGTTTTTTCTTTTGCTCTGCTTTTATTTATGCTATCTAAATGTGTTTTATGTAACTTTGCAAGCCACATTCAATCCTTTCTGAAACAAGATTGCATATAAATAGATAGGTAATAGGGAAGTAAGTGCCAAGGTAATTTTCAGTGAAGTGCTAATATGTCTATTTGGTTCTCTCCTTCAAATAACTGATAAATAACATAATAACATAACCAGTAGCTTACCATTTTATAAGTCTCACAATTTAAAGCAGATATCTCGGGCAAATCAGTTGCTTAGAACTCTACATCACACACACACACACACACACACACACACACACACAAATGGAAATAATTTTTACTGCAACTGATTCACTAATTTTAAACTAAGCCAATGATTTAAAGACAAATTCTCTCCTAAATATCAAAATAAGTTATACTTATGGTCTATATTGGGTCATACCAATTTTATTTGTTTGGTAAAGATGTTTGAAGTAGTTACATTTAAAAAGCTATGCAAATGGAAGTATAAAAAAGACATTTTTTCATATGTGTAAAATCTCATATTATTCATTAAACTACACAGGTATTTTTTAGGCACTGACTGTATGTTAAGTGCTATTCCCAGCAATGTGGATACAGCAATGACAAAGACAGGACTCTTTCCTTGTGATGGCTTTGAGAAGACCTGCAGCATTGTAGATGGTTCTCTAAGAGTTGAGAAACAAATGGAATAAATTTACAGTGACATTGATAGGGGACAGATAGTTGCAAGTGGTGGGAACATTAAGGGAATAATTTTATAAAATGGACCCATTGTGCTGATTCCAACATTCTTTCCTTTCCAAGAAGCAATTTACCTCCAACCCTGGCTGACTTAAGTGGACAAGATATATCACATTCCTCAGCAAATACCTGTTATCTGCAGGAGAAATGCAACCCCCAAATAATTCTGATAAAAGGAATACAAGTTACTCTAAAGGGGGGAATTTTGTGACCATCTCACAGACCAGATAGATCCTGGAACTCAGGATGATAAAGATAATTTTCCTAAACATGTAGCCTATAATAACAGATTCCAATTATAACCCATCAGCATGGGCCAAAATGACCTAGAGTTGTTATGCACAGTGGGAAATTGAAAATCTGATGTCATCTTGCTGACAGTCAAAAGTCAAGAGGTAGACCCAGGTGGGACTCTCTGGAAACTTCCCTGGGACCCCCCAATAAACCTGGAGGGCAAGAAAAGCATACTATCCATCTTATCTGAGAAGATCCACTCTTTCCTCTGAGAGTGTCCCCTTTTCCCCTTTCCCATCCCTTCTAATAAATTTATGACCATTTCTTGGAGTGACATGTCTGAAATCTTTCTGACTTGAAGGCAAGAATTGGGGTTAGAAAGACATACAATATACTCTTTGCCGTACTCAGTGACAGGCAACATCTGATTTTAAAAATTAGATTAAAAGGACATATCAATTAGGTTGTACTTCAAAGTATGACTTCCTGACCCTTTATAAGAGAAATTTCCCTTTGTAAAGCCCTCCTGCTGGGAAAAAAAATTGGAAAGATATTGCTATAGTTTTAGTCTGGAATATCCCTCCCCAAAGTTTATGTGTTAAACAATGCAGCTATATTCATAAGTGAAATGATTGGACTGTGAGAGCTATGACCTTATCAGTGGATTAATCATTTAATGGATTAATGATTTGAATTAACTACTGCAAAGCAGATTTGGGTGTGGCTGGAGGAAGTAGGTCCCTGGGGACTTGCCTTTTGGGACTATATCTTGTCCCTGGCACCTACAGTGTTCTGCCTCTCTCTCTGCTCCCTGGCTGCCACAAACTGGGCAGTTTTCCTCCATTATAGCTTTCTATCATGATGTTATGCCTCATCTCAGGCCCAGAACAATGGGATAGGTTGACCATCAACTGAACCTGTGAGCCCCCAATTTTCCTCCTTTAAGTTGTTGTCAGGTATTTTGGTCACAGCAATGAAAAGCTGACTGATATAGATATTAATTTAAATCTGCCTAACAAGCCTCACCTTTAAACCATTTTTGCTTTCCTTAGGCCCTCTCAAAGATGATTAAGTTAAGATCTGTGTCTTTGAGCTATAAATTTTCTACTTTGTTTCAACCAAGTCATACTTTTGGAAATGTAAATTTAGGATTAAGTGTTTCTTAGGGTTCTGAAGGAAGGGGAAAATATAGGGCAAGGGAGACTCTTTAAAATCAAACCTCTGCCTAAAAAACTTGCTTCAAGACCTGCAAATAAAAACCTGCAATTTAAACTTATTTATAAATGGAGCAAATCAATTTTACTATATATTTTACTCTGTTTCACAACTGAAACTTTGAGATGAAGGTTATATGATCTTAGTTGTGTGTATACGCTTCTATGTGCCAATTTTGGACACATGTTACATGATTTGTTTGCATAATAAACCCCCATGAAGTTCTTTTTAAACTGTGAGTGCTCATAAATTTTGAATATTAGTCCAGATGCCTTTGGTTCACATGATTTAAATAAATCTTCAACAACTGCCCTAATTTAAGTTTGCTGTTAAGACGAAAGTAAAGATGTCTTTAAATTGCTAAACTAGTACATTTTTGCCTAGGGTGCTGGCCTAGTAATCAAATGGGATAATATTTGTCTCTATTAGATATATAAAGTATAATGTTCATTACTTTTTATGTACAGCAACTTTTAAGGTTTTAGCAAAGAAAATGTTAAGTATGCTTGATTTTCATAGGTAATCTGAAATAGCTGTTAAAATAAATAAATTAGGTTAATATAAACAAATGTTAATAAACAAATTAAAAAAAGTCAGAGTCATTTGTAACTTAAAATATTGACACATCAATGGCAAAAATTACATTTAATTTGGTAAAAATACATTTAATTATTCTTGCTTTCTTAAGGTCTGGAAAAGACAAAATATTTGGCTTTATTTCATGTGCTCTGATAAATTATTGGTATATGTATGAAAAGATTTACTAAGTTCAAAATTAATGTACTGATATAAAGCCAGAATTTAATTCCCAATGTTTAGTACAAGGTTTTCTTAAAATGTTGATTAGTTCTTGGTAACATTCTCGAAGAGATCCATTAAAGAACAAAATTTTGTGATTTATCAAGTTAATTCCTTATGTTTACTGCTATCAGGTTTTCATTAGTTAAGGAAAACAATCTTAAAAGAACTAAGGTTTGTCTAAATGGTTTGTCTAAACATGTGTTTTAAAGTCTTAATTAATCACTTTATAACTCTGGTTAAAGAAACAACTTTTATTTTAGGTTTATTATGGTATCATTGACTATATATAAGGCTAGAGATATATATGCATATGAGGGCTAAATATGTCATGTGTCTGAGCTTTGTCTAAATTTTGTGCAAAATTCTATAGAATTAAAGCTATGTGGGCTTAATACATTCAATGTAAATGATAAGTGCTCTCTTTTATAAAATATGCATTATATCTAGATGTTACACATATTAAATGACCAGTAAAACTTCAGGTATTTCTGCCACTGTTTGCTTTGACTAAATAAGTGTTTTGTTATTGTATGTATGAGTTACACTTATATATCAGGTAATAAGTCTGTTGGTTATTAGCACTGTTTAGTAAACTTATAAGAGGTCTAAAGCTATTTGATTTTTGTTGATGCTGTTAACCTATGTAGATCTGTCAAAGGCACATATTATTGATATGCTACTGAGCTATGAATTATAAATTTCACTTTGAAAGTTAAGTATATTTATTATCACTGGCTTCTTTGTACATTAAAAGTTATTTATGTTCCCCAAATGTACAAACCCTCTAAAATGCAAAGTTTAGGAACACAGTTTACCAAGCAAGTGCCCTCCAAACAAATCGCTTGTAGTGGCAGGGATTTTATTTTCAGGTTGTTTGTGCACTGCTGATTGCATTATGACTGTCATGTTCAAGTAAAGATAAGTAGATGTGCCTAAACACTTGATATTCCAAACCATGCAATGAAAACATTGGGCATTAATCACTTACATCTGTAAATAAGTACATTCTATTTTATTTAAAACATTTCATTTATTTTTAAGACAAAAGATACAAAACTAACAAATTTAAATGTGGATTTATTTATGTCATTTAATATTTTGTAATTAGATAAAAGTAACCTATTATTGATAGGATATGTGCATATGTAAATTATGTTATTCTTTATGCTAAAATTAAAATGTTAATGTACTTCTGGAGAGATAATGAAAGCCTGGTGGTTGCGGTATAATGCTATCAGTAATAATCCTTATCCTAAAATGCTGTACACAATGGAAATAACTGAATTATTTTGTCCATAGCAGAGAGTGGGTTGTTAATTTGCAGGGCCTGATGACTTCTGTGGTATAAGTTCTCCCACCATGACTGATTTCCAGTCACCAGTGTGACATCACTGTACCTGGGTGGAGTTGGAAAGAGATATGTCCAGTTGGGTTGTTCCAAGGCTCAGCATAGCACCAGCAGTCACATTAAATGCAATGAGTCTTATTTTAGAAACTGGAGTCAGAAAGCTGAAAAGGTGGTCAAACTCTGAAAGTTGATTTGATGTTGAATTTTCTCTCTCCACACTCTTTGAGGATAGAGGTCACCTCTTTGTCCTCTTCCTCAGATCTCTCAACTTAGGAGTGAGAGTGGAGCAACCAATCCAGGACAAGAAGCAGAGTGGAATTAGAGGGGAAAAAATCACATCATACCCACAAATGTCTCCATCTGCAAAGAATCTTCAGGGTAAAAGGTGTTTAAGTGCTGAGTCTTTTTGCGCAAGGGATTTAATGTGTATTTTCGGGCCTTCCTTACCGGGGGCTGGATCAACGCTGATATAGCAGTGGTTCTCCTTTGGCTGGCTACTCCTACCTCAACACTTCTTTTATTCATTCCCTAACTAGGGAATATCTAGACACAAGGACAAGCATCTGTCCTAGGCACAAGGAAAACAGCATGATTAAATCATATACAAATTTCTATATTTTCCAGATCAATTGTCCTTCCATCTTGTTTTAGAAGGAAAAAACAAATCACACATTCTTTGACCCACTTCAAGAGAACAGTAAAGTCTCTTTCAGCAAGCTGTAGAAACTTGTCTTAGTCTCAACATCAAAACAACTTCTCAGGTTTTTTCTGCTACCTTCCAGATTTCCAGAGACAGAGGTCAGAACTCAATCCACTGAGTCCCTAATATCAAAACTTTCTGACTAATTGTGCTCAACACCTGTCCCCAGCACTCCTCTAATCACTAGACTTGTCTTGAGGAAACAAAAATCCATTCACATCAAGAGAAGAGAGGTTGGAACTCAAAACAAATTTGGTAAGAAAATCTTTTTCACTAAACTGTCTTCCTCACCTGCTCTCTTGATTTTTTTCCCCCAACATTTTGTGGAGAAGTTTCAGATTATAATATTGCAAAGCCTTCTTTGAATGGGCTGATTCCCATGCTTTTGTGCATGTGATAATCCCCTGAACCACCTCAGTATCTTATGTAGTATCTTTGGCTTGCACTCTTACCCTAGAATGCTTGGGTTAAGTGGAATCAGATTCATGACAATAGCTGTGAAACACTGGATGAGTTTCTTGGCTTGTCTGTGCCTCAATTTCCTCATCTATAGAATGGAGTTTGCATTAGCTCCTGCCTTGTACCTTTATCATGATAATTAAAAGCTATTAGAACAGGACATGACCCAATGTGAGTTACTGATATTTAACATTTTTCTGTTCCTTGGTTGAAATTTCCAAATTAGCATCCTGTTGCTTTATCTTCTTTCTTCTTAATTCCTTTACTCCTGTCATTAGACTGTTTGGATTCAAGTCCATCCAAGGCACCATTCTATACCCAGGGCCCTGCTGCTGCAGATTCTTCTGCATAAAAGCTTTTCCTCTTTTCTGCTCACTATGCATTGTTCACATAATTATGAAAAATGAACCTCTTCATCAAATATTTCCTAAGCTTGTCTTTGAAAAAGCAAGTTCTGAATGGTTACTATGCCAGGAGAATGGTAGGGTAATAATTTTTCTTTTTTAGTGGCAGTTAGAAATTAAAGCTTTCCGAGAAAGAATTTAGTAGTGACTTTCAATGCCTTTTTTTTTAAACTTTATTTTATTTTGTCTTTTAAGTAGATAGTTCTTCAGTGATAGTGAGTGACTCTTTTGAAGTTAAGGCAGTAATTTCTTTGATGTTCATGATGATTGTGAATAATACTCCACTCTCAATTTATGACATATTCAAGGAAATAATGTCTTCATTTAATTGCTTTTTTTCTGATTTGTCACAGGTCATAATAGTTGAACTCTGAGTTCACAATAATGTCATTAGAATCACAATGCAAATAATGTGAAATTATGCAACCGATTTCTTGATGTGAGTCTTCTGGAGTTTCAAAGTAACAAAATTTAACATTTTACCTACTGAGTAGATTTCAGTTGCCAGAAAAATACTTTGCATTTTTCTTCACTGAAGGTCATGGGATTTTTGAATATTATCCAGTGGAGATCAAGCCAGGTTGTAATTCATAGATCTTTCACTTGGTTTTGTTAGCAGAAAAAGTAGAAAAACATCTCCTCTAAGGAGTTAGAATCTCATGTATTTCAGCAAAAAGAGATTAAACCATTTTCTGGAATGGTTATAGAACTTTTATGTAGTCAAATACTTAGCTCAATTGTTTTTTCTGGATTGGTTTCATCTACCAGATAACTGGTTTGAATTCCTCAAATCTGTCATTTTTTTTTTTTTAAGAATGAGACCAGCAACTCTTGAATACATTCCACAGGATGGCTTGCTGGCCCTGTGGGATGTTCATTCATTCACTCATTCATTCATTGTTTATTTATTGAGCACATACTGTGTCAGGGATAGACATTGGGGCAAAGAGGCACACAGACACACACAATCCAAAAAGGATCACTGCTCATAGTGTGTACATTTTAATAAGAAAGATGATCAATTTGTTAACAAATAAGTAATTCTATAAAATATCATGTAGTGAATAGTACTGTGAAGGAAACCAAGATAGTGTAAGAGGCCAAACAGTAGAAAAGGAGCTTATTTTAGGTAGAATTGTTCAATTAAGGAGGCAAAAGCTTTCTGACAAAGGACAGCTGAGCAGAGATCAGAATAGGGTAAGTGAGAAACACAGAAATACCTACGGAAGAGTGCTCCAGGCAAGAGAATAGCTGTGGAAAGAATGTGGGAACCTTCCAGAAGCAGCAAGATGGTAAAGTGGCCCAGGAAGATACATAGGAGGCAGACATTGATAGAAGTGAGACCAGACAATTGAAGACTTTGTAGACTTTGCTCAAGACTATGATTTTCATGCTGAGTTGATGCAAACTGTTGAACCCATTTTTGTGCTGGGGTGGGGGACTTTATTTGTTTCACACTTTAAAAAAAGACCCCTGTGGTCACAAATGGAAAATATGTGATAGGATTGAAGGTGAGAAGTAGAATATTACTTCTATAGTTTTCTTGAGGTTTTTGGAGTCAAACAATTTTGAGAAACATTCCATTAAACAAAGGTAAATATTAAGGGGTTTTTCAGAGTCAATATGTTGACGTATCTTGTGTATTTCAAATAGTATTGCAGAAATATGCAACATTTCCAACTCT
Organism: Geosciurus inauris; assembly: GCA_004024805.1. Lineage (NCBI taxonomy): Eukaryota > Metazoa > Chordata > Mammalia > Rodentia > Sciuridae > Geosciurus > Geosciurus inauris. The sequence goes on along the minus strand of PVHX01000776.1, from coordinate 106,574 downwards.
AACCACAGAAATTTTTTCTGGGAACCTCTTAAGAGATTTGTGTTCCACGGATCTGGCTCAGGGTGATGTAGATGTAGACACCACTTGAATATATCATCTCCCTTCTGAGAAACGTAGACACTTTCAAACAGAGTCAAGAGTGAAGTTTCTTGTCAGAGTTCCTCATAATTTCTTCTGTGACCTTCATTCCTGACCCTGGTGAGGTTGTTTACTGCTTTCAGCATGGCTTTGTAAGAATAGATTTTGTAAGAATAGAATAGGGTTCTGTTTTGAGAATCAGGGCACTGAATATAATTATAAATCCTTATATAGCTTTTGATTAAATATCCACAACTACTCTGCCATCAGAGGAAACTGGAACATAGCAGGATCTTGCATATCACCAGGAAGGTAAGTTGGACTTCTTATGAAGTGGCCAGGTTTTAATGGGCAGAAGAATCCTGTTTTTTTTTTTTTTCAAGAGAAATGTTATGCCCTTTTGGGTAGAATGTCATCCAAAAGCCAAAGTTATTCACACTAGGAAGCACACTCATTATTTTAAAAGTAGTTCCTTAATTAATAGACACAGAATTCTCATGAAAACCTTTGCTTTTTCTCAACATGTGTTTCTTAATTACGTATGAAAGCAAACTCTACAGGTAACTGTGTCTTATTCACCACATTTGAATGTCTCTGAACAGACATCAGCTAATTTTCTACCAATTTCCTTCTATCATTTTGCTAAATTAAAATGTTTTAAAGGTTAATTGTCAAATCTTTGGGAGAAAAAATAAAACTTTCTAAAGGCTAAGTTTCCAAACTAAGTAATAAGTCCTTATCCCAGTTAAAAATCATTTGCTTAAGGTGGTTTGGATTGGCTTTGTTGGAGGTTGGGTCACTTGGAAACTGAAAGGGAGAATAGCTATACAAGGGCAGAGTGAAATGAGCTTTATCCTTGGATCCAGTGAGACTTCTTGCCTTTCTTTGGGAAAGAAGGTAGAGAACTGAGCAAATAGAGTAGGCATACATACGGGGCAAGGGCTTTGCAATTAGATTTTCAGAAGGAATACCAACTTTTTCACTTCCTAGGTGTGTGGTAAGTGCTTGTTACTTACATTCTGAGCACCCACTTCTCTAATAAGGCTATGGTGATAGCTCCTTAACGGGACTGTTGTGAAGATAATAAAAATGCAATTTATTTGTCTTTATTCCTTGGGCAAAGATTTGATTTTTGCCAGCATGCCAACTTTGAAGCAGAACTTGGATTTTTATATTTACTAGAAAGAAACCACTCCAAAATATGAGTGAACAGTGTATGTTTTCCTAAATATTTTGGAGGAAAACAAGAGGTAGGCATCCATGTGGCAAATGGACTAACAATGTATTCCAAAATTCCCAGTTAGTTCTCTCCTGTTAAGTGGCCAGAAACTAGCAATTGTAGTAGCACAACCATAGATTCCTTCTTTGATTTGGCAGCAGGAGCCCCACATTTTACCTGAGAACATAGCTGCCCAGCACATATGACATATTTTTTACTTTCCTCTCATCCAGATGTGGCCATGTAACCAAGTCAGGCTCATGAGGCATTAACAAAAATGATGTGTGTAATTTGGTCCTCTTTTTGAAGTTAAAGCTTCTTGCCTTGGATTCTTTCTCATTTCCCATGGCTTGAAGAATACTGGCAATTGTAACAACTTAGTAGAAACCAGAAGTCCCCAACTATTAACATTTAAAAATCCCTGAACAAGTCCCTGAGCTCTTAAATGCTAGCAAAATAAACTTTCTCATTTAAGCCACTATATTTTAGGTTCTTCTTGTTAAAACAGCTTAGTTCAGACTCTAGACCAGTTCTTGGTCTCAGGCCTCCTTTTGCTCCTTGTCCTCCAGGATCTGGCTTTCCAGGCTACAATCTCTCCCTTCCTGGATTTAATATTACATCTTGCTCCTTTTCTCATGCAGTCCCATTTAATTTTTTTCTATTATCTCCAATTATTCACCCTCCATTCATCATTCATCTCTCATAAAAGACACTGGGGTCACTGGGATATATCTTGTTTAGAAGATAGAGGAAGATTACAAATTACAATTTTTTTCCCATATCACACATGGAAAAAGCCTCACATGGAGGCAGGTATGTGAAAGGTGCTCAGTGATGAGGTCTTTTTCTGTTTCTTCTTTATCCCAGTCTCACCTCCAAGAGCTGACATTAGTCCTGGGATAAACTAGAAAGACTTAAAGACCTATTTCTGCTGTGGTTACTGTGGACAACTTGCTGTGGATCAACACTGAGGCCTGGGGAAAATCCAGATGAATGATAATCTGAGCCAGGCTTAGATGCTTTAAGAAAGTTTGGGGCCAAAGAAAAGCTTCTTAGTTAATCCCAAACTTATAATTTGAGGGTTAAAAAATGTAGTAGATCCCAGCGTCTCACTACTGGATGGTATGGTTCAAAATGTTTGCTGAAGGATCAGGGGAATCAGTATTATTAGCACTCATCCAGGTAATTTTGATGCAACCATTTAGTTAGTTTTGGGCTAAAAGCTTAAATATCTTGACTCTAAGATTTGGCATAACTTAAGGTAGTTAAGGGAAGCATTAAGTGTCATATAATGCATATTTCCATTATACTACTATTTTTTCCAACCCTCAGCTTCTCTGTTAACAGTAGAAAAAACCTAAACTTATAATTAAGCCATAAGATAAGGAAACTTGAGTTTTTCCCATCACTTTGCAACATGCGTTAAATTTAACTCTCAAGTTTAGCCCTAGATGACTAATGACTGCCATGGGCTTTAAGCACACCCAAGTAAGTATTACAATTTGTCTTTGTACACAGAGAACTTGCCAATGAAAGAAAAATGGAAAATAACAGGAAATGAAAACACATCTGTTTGGAGGCCCCACCTTCTGATATGTTAGCTTTGGCAACCTTTGTACACTTTGTCCTGCCAATAAAGCTGCTGTCAGGGAAATTGAAACACTGATCTCATATGGCTGGGATCAGCACCAGCAATGCCACTGTACATATGAGGCCTTCCAAATAGTTCCAGTGGTTGATCTGAGGCTCAACTTGGCAGCCTTGAACTATATAACTCATTACCTATCATGGGAACTATGCATGTTTATTGTTGAGATGATTTGTTTTGAAAATGTTCATGGCTTAGAGCTCTAGATGTCACATACAGAAAGTAAATTCAACATTTAAAATAAAAACAGCAACTTTCAGAGTTCAAATATTAAGTTGTAGATGCAGGAATAGGTCCTTGAAGACTGTCTCTTCCACCCCTCCACAAGGGGATGGATGTTTCTGCCACTGCTGACCATCTCCCTCATAAAGATAATGACAGGAGAAGGAGTTTGATCCAGTGTTAATCTTTACTATAAGACCAGATACGTGGGGTTTCATTGTCTTTGCACATTTTAGTTTTAAGGAACATCAAGGGATACCATTTACAATGTAAACAGTCTGGCATTTAATTAAATTTGATTTAATGAAACAATCTTGTGGCACTCCTCTTGGAGGTAGTGCTGAGTGCATTGAACTGGCATGAGAAAGAGGGCTATTATTAAAAGGCTCATCCTGTGGGTCAGCACATTAGATTGAACAATTTTCAAAGATGTCAGTGTGAATTAGAAACATTTTTATTGTTGTGACAGAAATATACTCAATCATGTTGGATTATCTTTTGGGCCTCAAGTATTCATTGAATGAGAAAACTGGGCTAATTCAAATTATCCTGTCATCTTCTTTGCTATAATGTGGTGGTGGTCTCAGGTTGGGATCAGGGGAAGGGAGAATTTTGCTTGCATTTTTACAATGTGTGATTATCAATTTTTATGGATGATTTTGTAGTATAGAGATTCTCATCTTCATCCTGTTCCTTCCTTCTCTTTTCCTGCTTTCCCTTAGTCAGAATCATTACTGCATCTCCTAGGAAGTTTCTAATATTAATGTTTATTGAATCCTGACTTTGTATCAGCCTTTATACTTGGTGACACACACACATTATCAAATCTACTAAACAGCTGTGGTAGCATTCCTACTTTATGGATGAAGAAATTATTACTCAGTAAGATATGTAACCTAATCAATATAATGAAACTAGCCAATGTCATAGCTGGAATTTCACTCTATGTCTTGTAATTCCAAACCAATGGTATTCCCACCAGGTTATGTTGCTCTACTATTATTGTAAATACTTGGATTTTTAGAAATGGTTGCTTATGAAGCAATTGAATTCCAGAGTATATCAGATGTATCAGTGTGATAGGATTTTTTTTCATACCAAATTCAAGTCTTTTGTTTTATATAAATTATGGAGTTTCAGGGATAAGAACTTAAGGAAGTCTGAACCTGATAGAACATGCCCAATTCCCTAGTGGGCAATGGCACACAAAAAAATGCTATTTTCTAATCCTTACAAAGCAGCACCCATGCTAGTATAGTCTTGGAAATCCATGGTATGATGAAGCCTCTCAGTCAAAATAGTATTATTATCTGTCACAAATTTATTTTAATGCAAAAAGAACCAAATCTGCTATTGATTTCTTGCTTTTCCTTTTAAAAGTTAAGTAGCTTTAGCAAATCTCAATCTCACTAAACTGCTCATTAACCATCTACAGAGTGGGAAGTACAACATACTGGGCCAACTTTCCTACCCACATTCAATGCTGAGATGTACATTATTTGGGACTAGGCACTGTGTGTGTGTGGCACAATACAGGGATTCATTCTTCACTGAATTTATGCAACTAAAATGTTAATGAATATGAAAACATGCTAATGAAGATATCTTGAGAATTCTAAAGGACATTGAAAATAACTATTATTTTTAAATCAACTTTATTTGAGAACAGTTTCAGATTTATAAACAAAAACATCTGTGATGATAACATAGAATTCCTATATACGTCTATCTGGTTTCCCAGAGTATTAATATCTTACATTATTAGTATGGTACATTTTCTACAATTAACGGGCCAATATCAAGTATTTTTATAATTCATTTGGAATTCTTCATGGAAGATCTGTCCATTCTCCCACATTTACTTTCTTATTCAATCATTTATATCAGTATAGACTATGAATATTTATTTTGCACTTTAGGTTATGATCCAAGACTATTTCATTTTATTGCTCTGATGTAGTTACTAATTTTTACTATGAATACTATTACTGGATCATATTTCACAGTGGTTGAGTATTCTGCTGAATTCCATTCGGTTGTCAGAAAGGTGATTGTAGGGTTTGGAATCTGTATCTATTTTCCCCACCTATGTATACTCAAAGCCTAATGTTTTGGCTTCTGTTATATACCCCAAATACTTTTGAATCAATATCTAAACTATATTATTGAGTTACAAGTGGACTGATTATAAATAGATAAAAAATTTAGTTGTTGCAACATTTGTATACAGGAGCATGAATCTTTAGTAGGCACAGAAAAAACCTGCAAATTTATCTTTGGACTTCTGAATTTACTCTTCCACCCACACCACACTCTCTTATCTCAAATAATCACAACTAGAGCAGAAAATGCGGCTCTTCAGTGAACTCCCACTGGAGAGATTACAGAGAAACATTATGTGTGGTTTTCAGAAGACTCATGTATTCTATAACATTCTCTGTTAACATAAGATCACCAGTAGAGTTCTCCCTAGCCACGTTCTGAAGTAAAGGGCGATCATAGGGCTGAAAGAGCAAGCTACTGGTGAGAAGAAAGCAAGCTCCTGTTTCTATCAGCCTCCAAAACTTCCTTCATCTATCGGTTCCAAGCCCTCAGAGCTTGGAATGGAAGCCTTTGACTATGTACCCTGATATTCTCAATTAGAGAAGGAGTCTTGAAGTTCCAGTGCTACCAGTTAGAGAAAACAAGCATTAAGTTACTGGAGTCCAGACCTCTGGTGCTGCTCCACAATAGATATTTGTTTACAACCAAGGACAAGACCAAGAGATGGTTTCAATTTCTAGCATCTGGCAGTTTCTACTGCTGGGATTTTAGCCAAAACCTAGCTCTCTCCTTCTGTCTGTCTTATCCATCTCATTTCTCAGTTAATATTTTGAAGTATTCCTCTGAATCCCTAAATATGCCATTTGGAGTTTGACTTACAACAACTATGTTCTTCTCAACATCTGTTAGATATTACTTTTGTAATCAAGATTTGGCCAAATTATATTTCTTTCTGGGTTAGAAAAATCCAGAGTTGACTTCTAATTCTGTCATTCTTGGAGTAGTTATTAAATCTTTCTGAGTTAATTCTTTATCTATATAAAAATAAAATAATATCTCTTACAACAGAATGTTGTTATTGTGAGGATTAGAAATGACTATAAAAATATTAGCATAATACCAAGTCTTTTGCAGAGGAAATTCAAATATAGGTTTTTGTGTATAGGAAGATGTATGAGATTACTTTTCTTGCTGTAAATGTAATAACAAACAAATAAGAAAATCAAGTAAGAAAATGTATTAGAAAATAATTCATTAAGGAATAATCAACCAGATCATTGTTCTGGTTTCGCTAGTTCATATTTACACTCAAATGCCTTTTTACCCCCGATCATGGCTGGGAATGGCTCAATTAATGAATTCATGAGGACAGAGCAAAATGAAAGGAGCAGAGACCAGAAACTAGATCTACCTCATATTGGTATTCATCCAATTTGGTGTGGGTCAATAATGGGAATAAAGAGATTGGTTTCGGATTTTACCTTAAACCCTGAGATGAATGGAATCACATAGTAGAGGCAGCAGGGGATTTGTGCAGAGACAGAAAGGGAGACAGAAAATTGAATCAAGATATCTGGGAAACATATAGGAATATTAAAGAGAAGGGAAGGATCAAGGCAGAGTCAAGAACCAAGTCTAGTGGCAGATAGCCAAGAAAAGAACTGTGGTCCTTCTTCTTCTTTTTTTTAAAATTTTCTTTTATTTGTCCTTATTAGATATACACAACAGCAGAGTATCTTTTGACATATTATACATACGTAGGGTATTGACATGGAAATCTCATTCTTGTGGTTGTACATGACATGGGATTTCACTTGTCGTGTATTTGTATATGAACACAGGAGGACTTATGGTCCTGGTACAAAAAGGTTTGACTGAGGACTTGTCCAAACTCCAGCCAATTTCTAGTGTAAGTTATGATTTGTAAGAATGAAATTTTATCCTAGTATTCTTTTTCCACATCACTTGCTCTGCAAACCACTCTGTTGCTTGTTTTCTCCCATACCTGCATGAAAATTTCGGTGGATTTTATAATATCTCTGTTCATTCTTAAGTATTCTCAGGAATAGCCTTGAGGTGTAAGGCAATCAACTATCCAGGCTAGCCTAATGTAAGAACTTCAAACCCTCTTTCAGTCTAAAGCATTGCACTCCTCCCCGCCCTTGCCCCCACCCACTTGCTGGGCATGACTCACATTGGGAAGTGTGGATGAGATGCATGGTTAGCTGCTTTTCTGTATTGCTCCCAAACTGCCTAGATGCTTCTCCTCCCCCAGCTAGAGTTCTGCATCAAAGGCTGGTGGACAGGTAGAGGAAGGGTTACAGAGTGGAGGAGAAAATGAGACAGAGAGGGGCTGGGGTTATGGCGCAGTGGTAGCGTGCTTGCCTAGCATGCGTGAGGCACTGGGTTTGATCCTCAGCACCACATAAAAATAAAATAAAGATATTCTGTCCACCTACAACTAAAAAAATAAAATATTAAAAAAAAAAAAAGAAAATGAGACAGAGAATTTGGTGAGTACAGTGTTCATCTATTACTTATCCCTTCTAGGATGTCAAACACTCAGTCATTCTTTTTCTGGCTGGTACTTTTGTGGGTGTTTGGAAGTATCCTCCTCTGAGAGTTCCCCTAGAAGTTCCCTTGATGGAAGTGTTTCCTCTATACTCTAGCTGCCCTGCATCTTAGCTGAGACCACATCTCTCAGGTAGTTCTCAGGGCAGTCAATTCTAGATCCTTTCTTAGGGTACAACAGTTTCATGGTTGGGAGAGTGTAGATGGCTTCCAAGGAAACTCCTTTTGCTGCATTAGGGTACATTTCGCTAGCCTTTTATCTTTAGGCTTTGATTTTTCCAGAGAATTATGGCAATGTTTTAGAGTAGCTCCTTTGAAAGCATCCTCACATGCTCTGAGAAGACCAGTGACAGGCAACAATCTTGCAACTTTCCTCTAAAGAAATCTCTATGGATCTTAAACCAACTTCATCACACCCACCTCCTTTACATGGCCTGAAGAAGAGCAATGGGCTAAAGATTGCAAAACTGGTGTCAGAGTCTTTCGGCAGGTCATGCATAGGCCTAGTGCTTCTTGATTTTGGCCTTCAGAACATGGATAATATTCCAAGACTGAAGCAAAAGTCACATCTATCATCTGGTTTCCCAGCAAGATGCTTCTCTAAAGTATCTTCCTGTGGTGCTACAGTTTTAGTTGCTCTTCTTGTATTTCCCTACGGAAGTCTTAATGATGTTTGACAGCTTCTCATATACAGTCTAAATTTCTTCTTCCAAGAAGTTATGAGAGTTCTCTGGTTAAAAGTACATGACCCATCTTTCAGCTAATAAGTTCTATCCTTTATTTCATGAGTTATCTAGTAAAAACTATTTAAATCTCTCCATGCTGTGCTTTCAATGTCAATGAAATTAACACCAAATCTAATTCATTGCATTGTTGATTAACTAGATCAAATTAAGCATAGTATGTAAAGTACTGGACAAAGCGCCTGGTCTACAGAAAGCATTAAGTAAAGGATGATTTAAAAAGTTGATTTGGTGGACTAGATCAGGCTGTTTGAAGAAAAAAAAAATTGTGAGGCTCTGGATAAAAGTAAAGCAGGGTTCACTCTATGTACTGGTGGTCTTTGTTTAAGGGTACCCTTCTGTAGTGGAATAGGACAAAAGTGATATTGATACATGTATGGCTCAGATAGTATGTTTGGTGAAAAAAATAAAATAAAATGGAGATTTTTTGATAGATTGTTTTGCTTGAAGAGTTAAACACGTACACTTGAATGATCAGGTCTGTTTCTTTACATATGATGAAATGTTTGAGGCAATGATTACTAAGTGGATGTGGCCGTGGTGAAGTACATCTGAGTGAAGAGGTGGGGAAAGGCTTCAGGAGTCAAACTTGGAGCATGGCTTGAAATTAACCATGAATTCATCCTTCAGATTCATTCTTCTATTTAATCTTTAAGAATATCATGTGAGATTTTCCTAAATTCTGCAAAGTTTTACATATTTCAGTATTTCCAAAGATCCTCCATCTACAAACCTCATCATCCTAACTTTAGTAGTCATTAATAGCCTCCTTTGTACCTTCTGATCTGCTCCCAGCAGGTATATTTAAAATAACCTAGTACAGACTTTTGAGTTCTTTTTAAAAAGACCCCATTCCTGGAATTCTACATTTTTATTCTGAGTGTTTTTTTTTTTTTTTTTTTTTTGATACCAGGGATTGAACTCAGGGGCACTCGACCACTGAGCCATATCCCCAGCCCTATTTTGTGTTTTATGTAGAGACAGGGTCTCACTGAGTTGCTTAGTGCCTCGCCCTTGCTGAGGTTGGCTTTGAACTCATGATTCTCCTGTCTCAGCCTCCCAAATTGCTGGGATTACAGGCATGCTCCATCGCGCCTGGCTATTCACTGTTTTTTGATTGGAAATATGTTGTGTTTAAGAATAGTCTAATAGAAAATTCATTTAGACCCAAAGAAGCTCACTTGTAACCCACTTGAGAAGCAAATACATTGGGGAAAGGCTTAAAGAGAGCTGGTGGATCTGAGTTAATTCTTTGAATGTGAAAATACTGACTACGGAGTTCAACTTAAGGTGAATTATTGTAACCAGGAAGAAAGCACTAGGATAGTAAAATTGGTTCCAAATATTTTTTGAATAGACATATTTTGAGTCCACTTTCCTCTTGATGAAAATAATTTTCTTAATGGCCAATACCAGTGTTCTAAAAGGAAATCCTAATGATAGGGACAATAGTGGGACTGAATTTACATGTACATATGTGTGTGTGATGCAGACTTTTAAGTAAGTATTGTAATACAAGTTTATCCTATGATTTGTTTGAATAGTAATCCTTGTGAGTCATTTAAGTCCAAGTAGTTGAAACATTTCTCTTTTATATGTTCTCTCTTTGGGGGTATCCAGAGACAGTCCTAGAAGGAACAGAACAGAACAGAGTGAACCACCATTGTGATCTCATTCATAACTTTCCTCATATGTCATATATAAACTTGTCTAAGATGGGGTAAGTACTTAAAAATATCTTTAGAATCCAAAAACAAGGAAAGATGGAAATGAACATGAAATCAGAGAAAAGTGGACATTGGGACATCTACCTTGTTTTGTGATGGATGCACAGGAGGGTAAATTGGAAGGCTGGTGAATGGATGGGTAGATCTGTCCTTTCCCACACATTTTTAAGTCTCTCCCAACAGGCGAAGTAATACTTAGGATGCATCCCCTTGTCAAAGAGTTTGAACATAACTGTCCTAATTAATAACAGAAACAAGAGAAGCACATTTGCCCCTGGGGTGGAAAAAAAAAACAAAAGATTTGTATTTTGCTATTTAGTGATTGTGTAAACTGAGAAAAATCTCTTAATATTTGAACTTCAATTTTATCCAATATAAAATAGGTACATTAATACAATGCTCAAGCTGGCTTCAGTGGTGCACAACTGTAATCCCAGCAACTCAGGAGGCTGAGGCAGGAGGATCAAGAGTTCAAAGCTAGCCTTGATAGAAGCGAGATGCTAAGCAACTCAGTGAGACTCTGTCTCTAAACACAATACAAAATAGTGCTGGGGATGTGGCTCAGTGGTTGAGTGCCCCCAAGTTCAATTCCTAGTACACCCCCCCAAAAAATTCATGCTCAACACAGTTTTTGTTAAATTCAATAACATAGTATATAACACAACTTTACAGGTAAAGAGTAAACATTTGGATAGATTACATGTTATGTTCATCACTCCACAGTGGGTCTCTTTAGTATAAAGGATACAGTGAAAGTTTCAAAGATAGGGATCACTAAGTTCAATATTCATCAAACATATCAAAAGCAACTTAGGTCTTAGCAAACTCAGGCTCTGATATCTTCTATGCAAATTCGAGAACCAGAAGAAGTTAATCCAAACCCAAAGACAATTCAGTAGTCCAATAAATCCACTTATTTGAAACAAACATGTTAGGTCCTTCTCTGTGCTAAATACAATGCCGAATTTTGTGCACATAATTTTGCTTGGGGAAAGGTAACCTGACATACAGAATTCATTTTGTCATAAATGTTTACATATTATCAATTAAGATAAAGAGTTACACATTAGACACATAGTTGCACTTCCAACCTCATTATTTTTTTAAAAAATTTAAATTTGTTTTAATCAGTTATGCATGACAGTAGAATGCATTTATGCACTTTGATATATCATACATAGATGGGGTATAATCTCTCATTTTTCTGATTGTACATGTTGTAGAATCACATTGGTCATGCAGTCCAATATATATATATATATATGTAAAGTAATAATGTCTGTTGTCTGTTTCATTCTACTGTCCTTCCTATACCCATATCCTCTCCCCTCCCCTCCCTTCACTCTGCTCTACCTAATCTAAGGTAACTCTGTTCTTCCCTAGTGCCACCCCCAACTTTATTGTGAATTAGCATCTGCATATTAGAGAAAACATTTGGCCTTTAGTGTTTTGAGATTGGCTTATTTCCCTTAGCATAATATTCTCCAACTCCATTTACTGACAGATGCCATAATTTCATTCTTCTTTAAAGTTGAGTAATATTTCATTGAATATATTTGCATTGTCTTTATCCATTCATCTATTAAAGGACACCTAGTTTGGTTCCATAGTTTAGCATTGTGAATTGAACTGCTATAAACATTGACATGGCTGCATCACTGTAGTATGCTGATTTTAAGTCCTTTGGGTATAAACCAAGTCCTTTGGGTATAAACTTTTGGGATAACTGGATCAAATGGTGGTTTCATTCTTAGTATTCTGAGGAATCTGTATACTGCTTTGTGGAGTGGTTGCACCAATTTGCGGTCCCACCAACAATGTATGAGTGTACTTTTTTCCCCACATCCTCGCCAACATTTATTGTTGCCTGTATTCTTGATGATTACCATTCTGACTGAAGTGAGAAATTCATTCTTTTACTTCAAATAAAGAAAAGGAAGGTTACAAAGGAGCTATTAAACTTGGGTTGTGGCCAAGTGTAAAACAATAGGGACATATGGGGACTGTGATACATTAGAGAGTTCAGGTCCAACCTAAGACAAATTTAAGTCAAATGGAAATAAATTATACTTCCCAAATAAAGATGGCAGTAGGCTGAATTTGGTCTGTTGATTCCAAGTTTATGGTTTTTATGGTTCTCTACTACATGCTTAGTTATAGAACCTGTTTATGAAAGAAAATAATTTGTAATTTCTAAAGTGCTCTAATATCCAAGAGCTTTTTTTTTTTTTTTTAATTGTTCTCAACCAAACTGATACATGGCAGGTACAACTGAAGACAAGAACTTTGTGAGTGACCTCTTTTCAAGCTCCAATTCAAATTGAAGCATAGGGAAGAAAAAAACAAAGTTTGTTCCTAATTGAGGGTAGTAGATAGAAGAATCATATTCTTTTGATAAAACTCATCAAAAACACAGTAGGGCACCTACTGTGAGTCACAGCATTGGAGCTTCTTGGAAGTGGTATTAAAAATAAACCCCAAATGATAAAGCCTTTCCTGGCTTGAATAACAACACCATAGAACAGTCACCAGCCACTATTAAGAACCCACAAAGGTGTGGGCTGTGTTGGAGACTGTGAAAAGCATACCAAGCACCTAGGTGGATGAAACTTCCATTTGAAATCATTTCCTTAGCAGAAAAAATAAGCAGTTTAATTTCCTGTGGGAGATTAGATTTTGAGTTACTGGGAGAGACACATATACATAAGTATCAGTGCAACTCAAGGTTAAATGCATTTAGTGAGCTGACCACAGATAACATTTTTGGTTCAGGAAAATTTTCTATAAGAAGCAGGTGGTACAGTTTTCCTTGTCATTACTCAAATTCCAAAACAAGTCAACTCTTTTGATGCTATTGTGTTTGCACAAATGAAAATATAGGATGCTTGTAATTTTTATTGCACATTTAAATCAACGCACATTTCAGCCACAACCCGTTTCTTGAAAATCTCATTTCCTCCTTCCAAATTCTCTCTCTTGCTTGTGTGTCAGGGTTCAATTTCCCAATGTCTTTTGGGAATTTCCATCTGGATGTCTTGGAGATACTGCAGCTTTTATATTTTAAAATTGAACTTACCATATTGACTGGAGTCCGTCTTATCTCTCAAACTTCCTATTTGGATTAATGTAATTTCTATTCATCTGGTCTCCCAAATGAATAGAAATCTAATTTCTATTAGATTAGATATAATCTACAATTATATCTACATATATAATATATGTAGAATTTGGCCTGGCATGTGTGAAGCCTTGGACTCAATCCCAAGCCCTGGACTCAATCCCCCCACATCCTCCCAAAAAGAAAGAAGTGTGTTTTTAATACTGATTGTGTTATTTACCCTCTTTGCTGCTTTGTTTGCCTAGATTCCTATCATTTCATGTCTGGATTTTCTGGAGTTTTTTTTTTTTAATAAGTAGATATTTATAAGTGAATTTTCAATATCTGTATGAACAGTTAAGGAGTAACGCTATATATCAACTCCCTGCCCTTCCACCCAAAGAAAAAAACATCTAGTGATAAGGATTGGCACTCCTCCTAGTGCCAGGAGGAGGCCTAGCCCCTCAGTCATGTCTTCCTTTGGCAGGCAGTGGACCTGGCCCTCACAGCCACATGCTGTGTCTGTCCTTGGGACACAAAACACATTTCACAGAGCACCATGATGGAGTAAGTAAAAAAGTAAGACCACTCCATAATCAGGACTGAGCACAGACAAAACAGAACACTGAACTAATGCAGAAAATGTTGAGAAACCCCTTTCTTGGCTAATATGAGAAGGCTACTTGATTATTAATTATAAGCCAGCCCCACCATGCTCCCTTATATCCTAGATAAGAGTCATTTATAGGGGCTGGGATTGTGGCTCAGTGGTAGAGCGCTTGCCTCGCATGCGTGAGGCACTGGGTTCGATCCTCAGCACCACATAAAAATAAAAATAAAGATATTGTGTCCATCTACAACTAAAAAATATTTAAAAAAAAAAAAGAGTCATTTATATATCCAGCCAGAGAATTATCTCTATCTCCTGAGAGAAAATAACCCAGATCAAGTTTGTAATTTTTATAACCCTTCCAGAATTACTTGATACAAGCCTATCATTCCCCATACATCCCTATTAACACCCTCTTACAGGATTATCCCTGAGATTCCCTTTTGTTGCAATGATAATAAACTCGACTTTACTTGACTACCTGTGTGTTTTTTGGAGGTCTTCAACTGATGTCCGTCAACACTAATGTTAACAAATAATTATTTGTTTACCTGAAGGTTTCTGTATCAGTTGATAATGTCTCAATAGTAAATAATATAAAATTTGACTTATAGTGGTTTCATTACAAATTTTGTCTCATTACAAAAAGTAAGACAAAAGTGAGAGAGGTGGTTGATATCATAGGTTCTTCTCTAAAGTAATGTCCTGGGGATCCGGGGGGTTCACGCTTCTGCTCTGATTGATATTTTTCCCCCTGAAAATCAGTTTGATGTTTATTATCTCATGATAAAATGGTTACTAACTGTACTTTCAGACAAATTTTCATAAGTTCAGGCCAAAAAGAGAGATAAGAAGCAAAATATTTCCTTCTAATAAGTCTTTTTAAAAGATGACCTTTGCAGCAGACTTCCCATTGTCCCCTTAGATAGAATGAGGTGGCATCCTCAGATCAATCCATGGAAAGGAGAATGAGAATTAGACATAATTAGATCAATCATGATTTACCTTGGAGTCATGTAAACTATCTCTCCTAAAACCAAGGAATCACTCACTTCAGGTTCCTCAACAAATCAAAAGCGTTAAAAAGACCACTAATGACTTTTTATTTCATATCTGGTAAGGCAAAATGGCTTTGAGTGACCTGACCAAAGCCTAATGGCTTCTTAACTTTTTCATCATTTTATTGAGTTAAAATACCCACAGAAATGTTTTTTAAAAAATATTTATAGCTTTTAAAAACAAGTCTGTAAGAGGAAACAACTAAATATCTTCAGGAATTTGAGTGATGGTCTTTAGTATATCATAGAAATAGCCATGACCACTGAGCAAGTTATATCAGAAAATTCTCAAAAGGAAGAGTGTAGTTGAAAATTAATTTAATCTATCAATCATGTTTCTTCCCCCCTTCCTATAGGTGGGGAGTTTGCTCCTGTGTTAGGACCCGATTAAAGGATTTTCTAGGTTCTTCTAAAAATAATCTGTTTGAAGCATTCACCTATTTGAAATTTCTTTTCTAAGATAAAATTGGCATTTATTTCCTGGAATACCCCAGATCTTATTACTTTCTTACTCAAGAGCTTTTAGCATGTCTTTGTATCCTATATATCCCTTTTCTGACAAGTCAAAATACATTCCTGCAATTCACCTATAATTTCACACCCCTTTCTTAATAGAGTTGTTGTTCTACTGTAATGTGACAATCTTAGGTTCTATTTTTTAAACATGTAATTGCCTTTCAGTAACTGAGATATTGATAATGCTGAAATCAATACATTATGATCACACCTTACTGTCAAGACCTCAGTTTCTTGTTATGGATAAAAGATAATTATAAAGCAGTATGCCTGTCAGAGCTAGACTTAAATATAACAGGGCTGTGTTAAAATTGCATTAAATTCCCTGCCAATATTTTATCAACCAAGTTTCTGTAATATTCTAAATCCTTTGTTGTCATTTCCACAATGTTCACATCTTCACCAGGACTGGATTCCATCTTAAACCATTTCTTTGCTTATTTATAAGAAGCAGCCCCTCATCTGTTAACATTTTATAGTGAGATTTCAGGAAGTCAGTCATATTTTCAGGCTCCAGGCCTGATTTTAGTTCTCCTGCTATGTGTACCACATTTACAATTACTTCCTTTACTTAAATCTTGAACCCCATGAAATCATCCATGAGGTCTGGAATCAACTTTAAAACTCCTGTTAATTTTGATATTTTGGCCTCCTCCCATGAATCATGACTATCTTAATAGCATCTGGTGAATCCTTCACAGAAGGTTTTCAATTTACCTGGCTCAGATCCATCAGAAGAATCACTACCACTGGCAGCTAGAGCTTTATGAAGTATATTTCTTAAATAATTAGATTTAAAAGATGAAATTATTCCTTGATTTGGGCTACATAAAGGGTGTTGTGTTACAATGTTTTTGTGTGCTGTTTTTACCTATAGATCCTTCAGCCTTCTGAATTAGCCTGAAACTAATCTGGGTAGGTGGGTAGGAGACCCATAGAAGAAAAGTGAACATTGAGGTCAATTAGGCATTCTAAAACACTGCAGTCTGCCAGCACTCATCCAATCCAACAGCCAGCATTAGAGACATGAGAGAGCCCTATCTAAGAATGACTAAGCCTGACTAAAAGCAGAACTGCTCCACTGAACCCAGCCCAAATCACCAGTCCATAGAACTGTGGTAAAAAATTGTTTTAATCCAAAAACTTTTTTGCATGAAATTTCCAATCTGAGCATGAGTAGATTTTCAGAAATAACTATGGGGCTATCAGTTGAAAAATATATACAATTTTCCACTTTCTGACTTAGCTGTTACATATGGTATACATACATATGGCTACTTCCAAATAATATTTAAGATTTTCCTAAAAATGTTTTGGACGTGGGTTCTGAAGGTAGAAAAACGTTTTTTTTCATTTTACTTTATTTGTCTTCTTCATCCTTTTCTACTTCTTCCTCCTTTTGTTTTAAAAAGTATCCTTGAATTTGTAAAAGGTCTGAGAACCAAATTGTGGAGTATTAGAATTCTCTCCTCTCAAAACGAAGAGAAGGGGTACTGTTAACACAGGAAGTATCATCCTTTTAAGAGTGGTTTGTTGAAAGAGAAATTAGGAAAACCACCCATTCACAATAGTCTCAAAAAATTAAAATATTAAAATAAATCAAATCAATCTAACAAAAGAGGTGAAAGACCTTTATAATGAAAACTACAGAACTAAAGAAAGAAATTAAAGAAGACCTTAGAAGATGGAAATATGTCCCATGCTCTTTGATAGGCAGAATTAACATGGTCAAAATGGCCATACTACCAAGAGAGTTATACAGATTTAATGAAATTCCTATTAAAATTCCAATGACACTCTTAATAGAAATAGAAAAAGCAATCATGAAATTCATTTGGAAAAAATAAGAAACCCAGAATAGCCGAAGTAATCCTTAGCAAGAAAAGTGAAGCAAGAGGCATCACAATACCATACCTTAAATTATACTGCAGAACTGCAGAGCCATTAAAAAAAATAGCATGGTATTGGCACCAAAACAGATACATAGACCAGTGGTATAGAATAGAAGACACAGAGACAAACTCACATAAATAGAGTAATCTCATACTAGACAAAGGCACCAAAAACATATATTGGAGAAAAGATAGCTTCTTCAACAAATAGTTCTAGGAAAACTGCAAATCCATATGTAGCAAAATGAAATTAAATGCCTCTCTCTCACCCTGTACAAAAATCAATTCAAAGTGGATCAAGAACTTAGGCACTAGAATAGCAACTCTGCACCTAATAGAAGAAAAAGTAGACCCAAATCTCCACGGTGTCAGCTTAGGAATTGACTTCCTTAATAAGACTCCTAAAGCACAAGAAATAAAATCAAGAATCAATAAATAGGATGGAATCAAACTAAAAAGCTTCTTCACAGCAAAGGAAACAATCAACATAAAGAGAGAGCCTACAAATGGGAGAAAATTTTTGCCACCTGCACCTCAGATAGAGCACTATAATCTCCAGGATATATAAAGAACTCAAAAACCTTAATGCACACACACACACACACACACCCCAAAAAACAAAAAACTAAACAAAACCAAACAAAAACCAAAATAACCCAATCAATAAGTGAGCTAAAGAATTGAACAGATACTTCACAGAAGAATAAATACAATTGATTAACAAATATATTTCATTTTATTATTTTCTATTTTTTTATTTTTATTTTTGGTACTGGAGATTGAACTCCTGTACTTGACCACTGAGCACATCCCCTATTTTTTGTGTTTTATTTAGAAACAAGGTC
Source organism: Geosciurus inauris (assembly GCA_004024805.1). Taxonomy (NCBI): domain Eukaryota; kingdom Metazoa; phylum Chordata; class Mammalia; order Rodentia; family Sciuridae; genus Geosciurus; species Geosciurus inauris. The sequence continues at coordinate 88,305 of PVHX01000776.1, read as the reverse complement.
TCACTGAGTTGCTTAGCGCCTTGCTATTGCTGAGGCTGGCTTTGAATTCTCTGTTCTCCTGTCTCAGCCTCCTGAAGTGCTGGGATTACAGGCGTGCGCCACTGTGCCCAGACAATTAACAAATATATTTTAAGAAGTTCAGTATCTATAGCAATTAGAGAAATCAAAATCAAAACTACACTGAGATTCCATCTTACTCCAGTCAGAATGGCAATTATCAAGAATACAAGCAACAATAAATGTTGTTGAGGATGTGGGAAGAAGGTACACTCATACATTGCTGGTGGGATTACAATTGGTGCAACCACTCTGAAAAGCAGTATGGAGATTCCTCAGAAAACTCATAATGAAACCACCATTTGACCTACTCATCCCACTCCTAGGTTTATACCCAAAGAACTTAAAATCAGCGTACTACAGTGACGTAGCCACATCAATGTTTATAAAAGCTCAATTCACAATAGCTAAACTATGGAACCAACCTAGGTATCCTTTAACAGATGAATGAATAAAGAAATTGTGGTATATTTACACAATGGAATATCACTCAGCCTTAAAGAATAATGAAATTATGACATTTGCTGGTAAATAGATGGAATATCATGCTAAGCAAAACAAGTCAATCCGAAAGAACCAAAGGTCAAATATTTTCTGACATGTAGATGCTAATTCACAATAAGGAGAGGAGGAGAGAAGAGAGGACTATACAGGAGAATGAAGGCAGGGAAGTGGGTATGGGGGTAGGAATGATAGTAGAATGAATCAGATATTATTACCCTATGTGCATATAACACATACAATCAGAAGAATGAGAAGTTATCCTCCATTTATGTATCATGTGTCAAAATGCATTCTACTGTCACATATAACTAATTAGAACAAATAATTTTTTTTTTAAAAGAGTGGTTTATTGTTAAGGACTCTGTCATTTGAAAAGATTTTCCACAATCCTTCCTACTCAGACTGCAGCCATCTCAAGAGTCAAAATAACAGGATCTGGAATAAGCAAAATGTGGAAAAGTATAAAAAGGCATGATAGAAGACATTTTAATTACAAAGAATGCAAGAAGATTTAATTTTTAAAAGATAGATGCACAAAGACCTAGTATTTGTCAAAACACACAAACGCATTCTTTGAAAATTTCAAATTCATAAGAAATCATAGTATTTTTGTTTTGAAGAATTACTCCTTAATGGGATCCTTAACCTCATTTGAAAAGACCAGAACAAGATTCACTGCTTATCCCTGTGAGCTGTATGTTTAGCACTGATTCTCTCTAAGAATCTGAAAGCAATTCAGCACCAGCTTTCCCGCCTGCTCTTTCGAGAGTTGAAAACCAAGAACTGTACTGAACATTTTGAAAAATGAATGGTATGCTACCCATCTTTTGAAATGTTTAGAGGTAGCATTCTTTAGTCATTTAGTCATGAAATGCTTTGCTCACAGCTGAGCATTTCAGTTTAAGTAAACAGTAACAGTAAGTGGTATGCTTCTCATTTTACAAAGCATGACAGACATTTTTAATCCTCTGAAGATTAGGAAAGAAGGAGGACCGCTAACATTTCTATAATTCTGTTTTATATTAAAAAAAAAACACAACACCCTGCAAAACAGTATTGGTAACAATCATGCTGGTAACAACATTAAAACCACAGAGTTCTATTATCATTAATGCTACTCAAATATTGCCTCTTCCTTTCCTGACCCTTCCTAAGAGGAGCTCAATACATCTGGGAAAGGATGGTGAACATTGCATTTGTAAGGTTTCTATTTTTTTGTGCTAGAGAAATACCTTGCTAGGCATATTATGTATAGGGAGGTGAAGGCTCAGATTCTAAGGTGATAGTTATATTAATTTAAAATATGGTTACTATTGGTTATTATATTGATTTATAACAAAGTAGTGTAATAGCAATTTGAATTTCTCCAAAGAAAGAAATGGAGATGAGTAAAAAGAAACCTTGCTCAGCAGTGGTTAAGTGGAGAGAATGGAAATAGTAGTTCAAAGAATGTACAATGACATTTGTTTTCCTGATATAACAAATCTTTAGCAAAGAGTAGATAAGCTATGAAGATGTTAGGTTTGTAGCAGAAATGAGTGATGGGATGAAGCTTTCCATCCTCCTTCATGTGAAGTGGAAACAGAGTAATCCCAAGCAGATGAGAAATAGCTGTCCTACTGGTGTTTGTTATAGAATGAAGTTCCAACTCTGTACTCAATATCCTATAAATCTGGTTCCAAAGTTTTTATTCTGTTCTCCAACCCTTCCTCATCCACGTTACTCTGGCCAAATGGAACTTCTAATTTTTTCCTTGTATGCATTTTGCACTTTCTAGATATTGGGCTTATTTGTTTTCTTTTATTCATTCAGTCAGCAATTTTTTATGTGCTATGATATAGCAAATACTTTGGTGTCTCTAAAAATCATCCTCAAGAAGCAAACCCTAATATAAATGGTAAACCTCATAATAATAATGCATTACTATTGATTCATCAAATGTGCCATATGACTGCAAACTGTAAATAGAGGAGATTGAGGGGGAGAGAAGAGAGAGTATTTGAGAACTCTGTATTTACTGCTTAATTTTTCTACAAACCTAAAATTGCTCTGAAAGAAATTATGCTACTAATAAAAAAGACATTTATAGTTGAAAAAATTAGTCAAGAATCTATTTCAAGTAGTAGAAAAAATTAGTCAAGAAACTTAAAATATAGAGAAAATAGCGTGATAAGACAGAAGACAGTTTAAATAAAACTATAGGGAGATTTATTTTAACGGTTATGGAAGAATGAAGAGAACTTTCTACAAGTAATACATTGGTAGCCACAAATGGGAGTGAACGATTAATGTGTGAAAGGGTGTGTGAAATTGCTTGACAATGAAACTGAAATTAGTTCAGCATGACTGGAATGAAAAGTCATGAGGCAAATACAGATTGGAGTGGAGAAACTTGAGGGGTCCAGGTCATGAGGGCCTTATGTCTGAAGCCTCAGGAGCTTGGACACTATCTTATCATCTCAGTGACTATCTGTATTTTTGATAATGATGTATCTTTAGCATACAGCATAGTGCCAAACGTGTAGTATTCAATTCATTGATAATTTTAAAATATCATTATTTCTTCTATATTTAGTGACATTCTACTTAATGGAAGGGCTTTCTACTTACTTCAATATGTTTACTTTTTGGCTTATTTATTTTTATCAGTATGGAACTAAGGATTCCTATTTTATTCAATGGATTAAATGTTATTATAATGAATTATTTCAATTCTCCAATTGTCCCAGCTTTTACCAAACTGACCTCTCTGTCCTGACATGTCTCCACCATTTTTTGTACACTTCCTTATTTTATGGCAGAACAAAATGTTCTGGATTAAAGAAAACTAAAGAATTGTGGCAATTGAATGCAAAGTGGGTACTGGCCTAGTTCCTGGACCAGAAAAAAATAATTTTCTTTTAGAGACGTTATTGGAAAAACTGGCCAAATTTGGTCAAGGTCTGTAGATTAGAAAATAGTATTTTATCAATGTTAATTCCCTGATTACTGTTAACTCAGCATATTCTTGTTTTAGGAAAATGCACATTGATATGCATAGAGGTAAGTGGATATCGTATCTGCAAATTACTCACAAATGACATTCAAGAAAGAATAACAATGGAAATATATATACATGTTATATATAATCTGTGAGAGTATTATGTATACATGTAAGATGATATTATATGTGTATGTGTGTGTGTTCATGCTAGAAAAAAACTTAAGGGGATTGGTAGAAAAGAGACAGTATTTGAAATAATAGAATCAGAGGAAATGGTCTAGAAAGTGTCTGTGAAGGAAGAAAAAAGACTGAATCTTTAAAGCACTATAATATTTTTAAATAGATAGAACTGGTCACAGAATTTGTGAAGACCACTGTAAAATAAAAATGCAAGACCCTTTGTCCAAACATTATTAAAAACTTCAAGATGGAAATAACAGAGCATTAATCTCAGTTGTTGAGGTCCTTTCAAGAGGTGGACCCTGTGTGACTGAAAGGTTACACACTCATGAAACCAGTACTGTGGATAGAAAAGAAGGTCCAATATGGAGACTGAAAAGGAAATTTCAAAGTTAAGTCTCTGAGAGTGCTGATCCCACAAAAGCCACGTGAGAATTTCCAAGACTTCCAAGAAGAAAGGATGCTGACTCTTTTGAATGTGTTTAGGTAGGTTTTGACAAAGTTGAACAAACATCTGTGAATATGACGATATGCTTATTTGACAAGAAAGATATTGTACAAAGAGACCAAGATAGTAAGGTAGGGCTAATGAAATAGAGGAAACATGTGTTTTTAGGAAGTTTTACTCTGAAAAGGAGCAGAGAGTTTGATTTGGATGAAGGGGAACTGGGGTTTTCATATGTAAAATGAGAGATGATGGTGTTTGTAGGCTTATGATCATGACCGAGTAAAAAGAAAATCACAATGCAAGAGAATGAAAACTCTTAGCCCAGGGGGATGACATGACTGCTCGGACACAGGTGTGGATGAGTGTTAGGAGGAAATTCTCCACTGAGTTGTCATATTTTACAGAGATTATGAATAGAGGCACTGACTGTAATTTGCTCTGGAGTATCATTTTAGAGTTGCTTGTGTAGTGAACAGACTTGTTAAATAGAAATCATGACTCCCTCAAGAGAAAGGGCTGACATACTTACTGCCTAGCTTAATAAAGATAAGGTTTTTATTGTAATGGGCTTGCTTAATGGCCATTAGACAAGATTCAGGTCCCTTAGGATTAGGGCTTGTTTTCTTGCATGCAGCACACTGAGAATGCAGGTGTCATCTGATCCTTTGTATGTTACCCTGTGGGAACTGGGGCTAGAGGACCAGGAGAAACTCCTGGTTTCAGCTCCAGCTATCACTCTTTCTGAATAATGGAAAAATTCTTCACTGATGCAGGAGACATGGTTCATAAAGTTGTGCATGCTCACTTGTTGGTTTGCAAGTAGAATAAAAGCAGGCGCTCCACTCCGCAGTTCTTGACAATGAGTTCCAAAGAAGCAAGAAGCCAGACAATGGAAGTATTAAAAGAAGGATTAAGGGCTGGAGCAGTGGCTCAGTGGCAGAGCGCTTGCCTGGCATGTGCGAGGCCCTGGGTTCGATTCTCAGCACCACATACAAATAAATAAAATAAAGGTTCATTAACAACTAAAAATAAAAATAAAAAAAAAAGAAGGATTAAAACACTGGGATCATAGACTCTAACATAGGAAAAGGAAAGTGAAGAAAGGAAGTGTGTGTGTGTGTTGGACAGCTTTATTAGGTGGAAGAATCATCTGGGTGTACCTCCAGGTGGACACACTAGAGTATGAAAGCAGGTCAGGGTGGGATGCTTGAAATCAGTATTTCGGAGGCAAGGTTGCAGGAGGTGAGAGGCTCACTGTGCAGTGAGTGGCTGCGATGGGATGAAAAGAGTTTGGGAATCATTTCGGAGAAAATTTTAGAGGCAAGGGGATGTTCAGCTTATGATCCTAAATACTTACATCTCCTGGGCTAGGAACCTAGACAATTGCTGCTTGCCACAGCTCTTGAAAATGTGTTATAAGTGGGCAGGGTAGATGTATGTTTATTCTTTTTTGAGAGTAATCCTCTCCCCATTGATTCTCAGCTTTTATCTGCCCTGTTCTATGTGTTGACAGACCTCTCCTGACTCTCACCTGGTTTCCTTGCCCTTGACCTTCTCCCTGAGTCATCCAATGAAAATCACTGGCTGAAGCCTGGAAGACTGCAAAGGGGGAATATTTTAGTGTACTTGTTATCCTCCTTCCCCGGGTTCCTCTCAGCTTTGCCACGGTTCTGGGAGTGCCATGGTTTTCTACAACTGAAGTTTCTGTCAGGCAGCCCCTACTCCATGGCCCTAGCTCTCAACGACAATAACTTTGTTGAGAATACCTCTTTTTCATTTGTCCCTTCTGGGAGCCATTACAGTTTCCAAATATTGCTGGCTCTTGTGTGCCTTATGCATTGGTTCCCTTCATCCCACCTCACTTCACAGAAGGGCCACTTCTTCAGAAAGTATGCAGTTTCCAGCTGAGTAGGCCATCTGCTTTTTGCTCCGACTCCCACTAATGCTGTTGTATTAGGCAGGGAGTTAATTTCATGAGGTGGTACACCTTAACCAGAATAAGAGACAGCTATCCCTCATTCAGCTGTGATGGGGTGCTCTCTCTGTCAGGTTTTTGTGTCAAGGTTATGGTTAATTTAATAAAATGTTTTAGAAAATGTTCTATGCTTTTTTAGGGACCTGAGTATCCTATGATTTTTATCATGAAAATTATGTACTCTTTGGAACTTTGAAAGAAGTAGTTGATTGAAACATCTGGACCAGAATTTGGGGGAAGTGATTTAGAAAATACTTTAAAAATTCACATTATTGTTATTTTCTCCTATTTTTCAATTTCATTGTGAGAAATTGTAATTCATATTTTTCTTTATATTTATAATTTATATTTTTCTTTTAAAAATGTCCATGTAAATAGAGCTATTCTAATAGGAAAGCATGTATTGTATATAGTTCTCATTCAACATACTATTCAACATACTTATAAAATACTTACTGATTGCCTCTCATGTTCCAGGTACTGTTGTATTTTAAAATAACTATTTCTAGGCTTTTTGATCTCTTATTGTTTCTTTCTGAGTTATAGTTGGTTTTATACACACACACACATTTTGTTCAGTGTTTCTAGGAAGTAGCTTTTGAATTTATTAAGTAATTTTATCATTCATCTGCTTTAGTTATTCATTTATTCATATTTTATCTTTATTTCCATATTCTTATTTTCCTCATTATTTCACTGTTGTTCACTGGTTTTTAATCTTATTTCTCTGTCTTTTAGCATACCATCTTATTATATTTATACTTGTTTTTAACACCTACCCTATATCTAATCTTATGTTTTAATAGATTTATACTACCATATTTTTTATTTTCTATTATGGTAGACTGTTGGTATAGTGTATTGTTGATGTAATATCACATACTCTAATTATCATATTTTTGAAATACATTTTAATATTACATAATATAAATTTTCTGATTATCTTTTCGTAATATTCTTTACTTTTAAAATTCACTGAAACTTGAAGATGGATTATTTTTAAGTAGACATAAATATACTATACTATATTTATTCTGGTTGCAATTATATTAAAGCTTAATTACACAACAAAAATATTTACACAGTTCAGGAGAAAAGGGCATGCAATAATAATGCATTTTCTTATTTAATAATGTCTCATCTCTCTTCATTTTATTTTTATACTCCTAAAAACTCTTCAAAATTTTCTGAAATATGATCTGTACATTATGATTAATTTGTCTTTAGATGTTTCATAGATTGATTCTATTATGAAATATTTGATGTATATTTTCCATTATAAATCATAATTTTCCTGTATTTTACAAGAAAGATACTGCTTAGTATATTTTAAGAAATACAAGCACATCTTATTTCAAATATTTAGAGTATAGTTGCCTTTTTTTCCAACAAACGGTAGTGGAACAAATGAGTGCTTATATGTAAAAGAATATTTTCATCCCTAGTCATTCCTTACAACAAAGGAAGCTCTAGCTAGGTCAAATAAAATTTTAAAAGTAGTAGAAGAAACCCTGAGACAACATTTAAAGTAATTATATTTCACTGAGGAAAATGTCTCCAACTATGACAAAACTTCAAAACTATAAAAGTGTTTTAGTCTGTACCTATGTCTGTATCGATAGTTATCTATAACTTTTAAAGACAAATCACAAACTAAGAGAAATGTTTGCAACACACACAAAAAAGTTTATATTACACACAAAGAGTATCTGAAATTCAATAAGAAAAGTAGTATCTTAGTCAACAAAGAAAATGACATCTATTTACAGAAACAGAAATTGACATGTACAATTAAAAAGTGATCAATTTCTAGAATTTTAAAGGAAATGCACTCTGGGTGTCTCATTGAGATACTGTTTTTTCTTTTATCAAATTATGAAAGGATAAAATAGTAGTATACTCAATACTGAAGGTAACATTAAACAGGCATTTTTATGGGTTGTTATTAAAAGTATAAATTAGTGGACTGTATAGGAAGACAAGGTGGCATTATCTAATAAAAATTTTACTACTTGGGCTGGGGTTGTGGCTCAGTAGTGGAGAGCTTTCCTAGCATGTGTGAGGCACTGGATTCAATTCCCAACACCACATTAAAAAAAAGTAAATAAACAAAATAAATGTATTGTGTCCATCTACAACAAAAAATATTTTTAAAAAGAAATTTTACTGCTTAAGTACTTCATCTGAACTAGATTTTAGAAATTACCTAAATGTCTGTTAATGGGGATTGATTGAATGCAATATTATAGGTATGTTTAAGCATGAAACAACTTGATATATGTTGACATATTTTCAAGATTAATTAAATGAGAAAAACAAGTTACAGAAGAAAGTAAATTTATATGCTAGTAAATATTCAAGGTAACTCTATCATCTATTTCTCATGCTTATATATGATAAAAGTATATCTAAGAAACCAACAGGAACCTAATGACCACAGCTGCCTCTGTGTAGAAGACAGGATATTATGGGGCAAAAGTGGGAAGGATATTTAGTTTTTAGTATGTATGCTTTGTATTGTTTAAAGATTTTGTAACATTATGTACATACTTTAGCTACTCAAACTTAACAAAATATATTTACTTTTAAATAAGATACCAGTTACTCTATGAAATTCTTATTATCATAATTCCTTCTTTTGGATTTTATAAGTTAACATTAATGTCATGTGCAAATGATACTTTTGTTTCCTTACATCCAATGGTTTCATCACACTTCTTTAAAAATTATTTTTGAAATATAATAAAATATATATTAATATATTATTTATACTATCATATACACAAGAAAAAGTGCATTGAGAATTACTGTAGGAAATGATAGTTTTTTAAAAAACTAAATTGTTCATATTGCTTACCTGTAGTAGAAACCAGATATAGAAATAGAACAGTAACAGCATCCCAGAAGCCAGCCACACTTGTGACTCTTTCTAGTCACTATGCTCACCCCAAGGGTACTACTATTCTGACTAAAATACTAGAGATGAATTGTATCTAACTTATAAATATATGTTTATGTGTGTGCATGTATGCATATATGCACACACATATATGTACACAGGTATATACTAAATAGGATTGCTCTCAACATTTTTGTCTTTTTATAAGCATGTGAATTCATTTCTATTATGTGTAGCTAGAGGTAGAGTTGCTGGGTTATCAATAGCACCAGTTTCCTAAAGTGGTTATACCAATTTCACCTTCATTGTGGTGTTTGAGATCTTCAACTCTTAGTTTTAATTTTAGCCATTATGGTGAGTATGTGACACTATGCATTGTGATAGTTTAATTCTCTGTTGGGTAATAAAGATAAGCAACTTTCTAGATGTTCATTGAATACATATATTTTTTGGTAAAGTACCTGTTCAACTATTTGCTTGTTTAGGCTATCTGTCCTTTTTCTTAATTATTAATAGCAGTTCTTTATATATTATTAGTAGGAATCCTTTGCAGACCAGTAATCCCAGGGGCTTGGGAGGCTGAGACAGGAAGATCATGAGTTCATAGCAGTAGCAAGGTGCTAAGCAACTCAGTGAGACCCTGTTCTTAAATAAAATACAAAAAAATAAGACTGGGGATGTGGCTCAGTGGTCAAGCACCCCTAAATTCAATGCCCAGTACCGAAAACGAAAATCCTTTTTTAGAACTTTCCTATATTGCAGTTTGCCTTTTTACTTGTTGAAATGATACATTTTTAAACAAAAGATTACTGTTAAAGCTTCTAATCTTTAAACACAATTTTTATAAAAGTTTTTTTAAAGGTTTTAGTCTTAAAGTATTCCAGTTTATTTTATTTTATCAGCTTTCTTAGTTCTTAGGATTTTGGATTCAGTAGAACTACACATCAACTCTCCAGCTTGTGAACTGCAGATCTTGGGACTTGACAGTTACCTATTTGGTGTCTTAACCTCCAGTGGTGACATATGTGAATGTGTGTATGTGTCTTAACCCATGAAGTTAAACATATTTAATGCTTTTCATGCATTGCTTTATGTTCCTCATTGATACTCAAATTACCCATAACTAGTGAGAGCCTTATCAAGTTGTTCCTAGTGATTTTGGTATGGTACTGCATTGATATCTAGCATTACAAAATATTGCAGATTTATCTTATATATTTTTGCATGAGACTCCCAATTATCCAAAGGATTTAAAATCAGCACACTACAGTGATAAAGCCACATTGTTTATACTAGCACAATTCACAATAGCTTAGCTATGGAGTCAGTCTAGGTACCCTTCAACAGATGAATGGATAAAGCAATTATGGTATATATACATAATGTTACTCAGCCATAAAAAAGAATGACTTTATGACATTTGCTAGTAAATGGATGGATCTGGAGACTATCCTGCTAGGTGAAATAAGCCAATCCCCAAAAACCAAAGGTCGAATGTTTTCGCTGAAGCTAAACCACAATAAAGCAAGGAGGGGAAGAATCAGTAGATTAGATAAAGAGGACAGGAGGGAAGGAAGGGGCATAGGAATAAGAAAGGCAGTAGAATGAATCTAACATAATTTTCCTGTGTATACATATGAAAATACCTAAGTGTACACTATCATATTCACCCACAATAATGAGGTCCTAATTAGAATAAGATATATTCCATGCTTGCATAATTATATCATAATAGATTCTACTATCATGTATAACTACAAAGAACCAATAAAAAATCTTTAAAAAAATTTCTCATTTGTTAAAATGAGAAATGGTCACTTAAGATAGCAATCTGTTGCTGTCATTGCTAGTAGACAGATCATGTCTTCTAGGTCTTTTCAATAAACAGAACTAGGAAATGAGTTTGTATCATTAGAAGGAATTCATATTGCAAAGTGCACAATACTATATTGTATAGTATCTGTACAGCAGATCTCTAGAGTTTATTCATCTCACATGACTGAAATTTTATAGTGATAGAGTAGATCTCATGCTAAGTGTTTTTACCCTTAAAAACAAAAACAAAACAACAGAACAAAAACAAAGGGAGGACATAAGGAAACTTCAGGAGGTGGAGTACTTTTGCCTCTTGAATATTACTATGATGTCATGGATATTTGCATATGTCCAACCTCATGGAATTTATACACATTAAATATGCATAATTCTTTGTATATCAATCATATTCCAATAAAGCTGTTAAAGTGTAAAAAAACTATAATTAAGGTATAAAAAGAAAAAAAATACATCTTTGTGTTTATATTAACACCCCCTATTCATATTTAGTACCAGAAGGTTTTCCCCTCTAATCTCATCAATCTTACTAACAATCTCATTTATCTCCTTTCTACTATGTCTGGCATTTAAGTCTCAATATAATTATTCATTTGATTCATTTTGAAATAAACACAGAAATCTCATAATGATAATAATAACACCACCCCAATACCATGACCCCCCAAAACATTTTTCCAACTGTTTTTGACTTTCCCTGAATCCTTTTCAGTTGCATGTGTGAATTTTAAAGCCAACTGCTTATCTTTAGAGTTATTCCACCAAACGGTCCCCACAATTAGGTTCATTTGTTTAATTTTCTCTTTATTTTCAAATATTTTATATTTTTCCTTAATTTTTAATAATCATATATAGTTTTGAACAATGTCAAGGTGAAATCAACAGAACAAGCTATTTTTAAGGAATTTTAGCTTCACTTCCTCTTAATGTTATTCTCTTTCCCTCATAATAGGTAATCATAAAGGGTTATTAGTTATTCTCCCATTTTAAAGAATAAAAACATGTGTATATATAAGAGTAGGTATACATAATGCATATGAGTTTGTCTGTCTTAGTGTGTGTTTTGGTATCTCTCCCCTGTCTGTCTTAGATAAATGGCACTCTATCATATACACTTTATACCAACTTTATTTTTTTCAAGCAGTATTGTTATGCACTTTTTTAAAACTTTCATTGTGATCTTAAGTGTATAGTTGAGAGTAGGCTTTTTAAAAATAATTTTTATTTTCCAAATTCAAGCCTTTGGCTTAGGAGAGTTTTCTTTTATTAAAGGTTTTCTTTTCATATGGGCTCTTGTTGAATTTTTTCAATTCATGAGTAAACTATAAAATGTAGGAGGGATTTTTATTCTCAGCCATCATGACTCTCTCTTCATTTTCAATTCAAGATTGAAAGAACTCTTTTCTTTGGCTTTCCAAGAAATATATCTCGAAAGATAGGTTTGTTTTTCTTCAGGGATATTTATATACTTTACTCTTTTCTCTAAAAAATTTGTAGTTGTTGATGGACCTTATTTTATTTGTTTATTTACATGTGGTGCTGAGAATCGAACTCAGTGCCTCATCCATGTGAGGTAAGTGAGCCACTACCACTGAGCCACAACCCCAGCCCTGTACTTTACTTTTTATCATAAACTTTGACATTGCATTTTATCTCCTCATCCCATATTTTATATCCTCCAGCTCTGTTTTTGTGTGATACTTGGCATTTCTCATCTTTATGCTGCTTATCATTTTATTAAGTCTATAATTTCTAAAAATGACTTTTTGTTTTCTTAAGCAAACCTTATTCTCAAGTTTATTTTTTTCCCTGAATCTTGAGATAAATATATTCACATGTTTAAGTTCCCAAGTCTTCCCAAAGTTCTTGTACAAGTTTTTCTCTCTCTCTCTTTTTTTTGATACTGGGGATTGAACTCAGGGGCACTCGACCACTGAACCACATCCCCAGTCCTATTTTGTGTTTTATTTAGAGACAGGGTCTCACTGAGTTGCTTAGCACCTTGCCGTTCCTGAGGCTGGCTTTGAACTCACAATCCTCCTGTCTCAGCCTCCCAACGTGCTGAGATTGCAAATGTGCACCACTGTGCCCGGCTGTTGTTTTCCATTTAAAAAAAAAATTTGATAAAAGTCTATCTTAGCTTTGGATTTTTTTTTTTTTTTTGCACAAGGAATTGAACTCAGGGGCACTCGATCACTGATCCACATCCCCAGCTCTAATTTTTGTATTTTATTTAGAGACAGAGTCTCACTGAGTTGCTCAGCACCTCAACGTTGCAGAGGCTGGCTTTGAATTCTCAATCCTCCTGCCTCAGCCTCCCAAGCCACTGGGATTACAGGAATGTACCTCTGTACCCCCCATCCCAGTTTTGGATTTTTGATATATAAGGTTAAGTAGATTTTTATGCTTCCCCTCTGTGTTTGACTGTAAGCATTTGTTTCTGAAATCTTAAGGTGGATAGCTGGCTGCTGTAATTCATCTTTAGCCAAGACTTTAGTATTCTCTTCTTTCTTGCATATGGATCTATTGACTGAGATGATTCTCCTTGGACTTGTTGTGGGACTCAACTTTGTTTTTGTGTAATCTGAAGCAGTAGGCAGGGAATCCTCTCATTATATAGATTAATTATAAAACTATGGCTCCTTTTGTATACTATTTTCTTGGTTCTTCTAAGTCCATTTCCATCACTGATTATATATCCCTAGATGTTAATTGGTACTTTTTCTTCTCTGGCTCCAGCTAAATTGCCTAACTGAGAATGGGAGCCCTGGAATAGATATAGAAAGCATATCAGTGGAATGGCATGGAGCAAAATTTTACTGGTTCCTAGAAATCCTGGGGGGTAGCCTTCTTTCATTTTGATTAAAAAAGCAATCCCTAAGATTTGTAGTAGGGGTACACAGTAAAGTTTCTATTTTGACTTTTCCTGTATGATCTCTTTTATTACTTTTGGTTTTATTTGTGCATTGGTTAGTGGACATTCCTGTCTTGGAAGTTCTGGACAAATGTTTCCAGTTTTCAATGATTGAAAAACACTATTTTTATTTTTTATGAATATTGATTTTAATACAAAAGTAGGAGAGAAAATTTGTATCATTAGCTTTCATTCAATATTTTCCTTCTTTTAAAGTAAATTTAACCATAAAAACTTTTTCTCTGAATACAATTTTGAAGAAAACTAAGTTTTAATATGAAGTGTCCTGATTTTAGCATAACATAATTTTAGGCATTTGCAATATCAATGGTTTTCTCTGCTAAATCAAGACTATATTTCCAGAGCTAACTTTAACAGAAAACTCAAATGACAATGATGTGTGATTTGAGTTCTATTTGCTAAGACAAGCTTCTTAGTCACCAAATGATTGATTCGATCATCTTTCTTTTTTGTTATTCTTTTTTGAATGTCTTAAAGACTGAATTTTTAAAACTTGTTTTTAAGAGCATTGAATGATTTGAATTCTATATATTTATCTTTTTCTTAGAAAGTATGAATTTAATGTTTCATTTCCAAACCAGTTTACCATGATATTTAGTGATCCAATTACCTGTTGGAACATAACAATATGCCCCAAATCTTAGACGCTCAGAGAAACAGCAATCATTTATTTTACTCATGAGTCTTATCCTGTTCCTGCAGGCTCAGCCAGGATGCCTGAAATATGGCTGGAGGATTCAGTACTGAAAGAGCTCAATCACTTGGAAAACTAGAGTTATTTCTTAACTGAAAGCTGAAGACTATGGGCCTGTCTTTTGTTTGTTTGTTTGTTTGTTTTTTCTTTTTGTCTCCAAGTGAGCACTTCTGCAGACTAGCTTGGGCTATGTCATCACATGTGGTTGGATTTCAGAGCAACCATCTGAAGAAAATCAAACAAAAACTATATTGCTGTTTTTTGTTTGTTTGCTTTTCTTTTTTGTACTGGGGATTGAACCCAGGGGCTCAACCACTGAGCCACCTCCTCAACTCTTTTTTATATTTTTATTTAGGTACAGGGTCTCACTAAGTTGCTTAGGGCCTTGCTAAATTGTTGAGGCTGGCTTTGAACTCAACATCCTCCTGCCTCAGCCTCCCAAACTGCTAGAATAACAGGTGTGTGCCACTGTGCCCAGCTCTTATTGCATTTTATAACACATCCAGAGAAGTCATGCTAGTAGCCATAAGATCAAACACTGTCAAGGGAAAGGGACACTTATGTCAAACCCTTCATAGAATGAGTGTCAAAACCATATTATAGGAAGAGTCTATAGATTGAAAATATTGTCATAAATTTTTAAAACATAACTTGCTATACTCCTTGAGAAAAATGGTAAAATACACTGTATAGTATTGAGTTAGCATTTGAAATAAAATAAGTTTGGCTACTTCATGGGCTTTTAGATCTCTGTTCTTTAAATTCACCTCCAACACTGTTTAATGATCAGTAGGCTAACTGGTGTTTATTCTTTGGAGTTGATGAACATTAAAGAAATTATCAACCATGATCACCTCATAACCTTATATAATTACTTCTTTAAGAATTTTTTGAGGGCTAGTGATATTGACAAAATTATATTGTTGAATCATGTGCATGTACAAATATGTAACAACAAATCCCACTGTTACATATAATTATAATGAAACAATAAAAATATGGAAAATAAAGCCTGTCTAGCTTTAAAAAATTTCTTTGAGGACTGGGAATACAGCTTAGTAGTAAAACACTTGCCTGGCATGTGTGAGGCCCTGGGTTCAATCCCCAATACTGAAAAAAAAAAAAAAAGAATTATTTGATTTCCTGGTTATGCTCAGTTAAAATAATTGGTTATGTAGATATTACCTTCACTTATGCATTTCTTGTCTAAATTAATCTAATTCACAGTTGCATCAACCATTATATATTGTATTATTTATATTTTCCAAATATTTTTTAGTTTTAAAGCTTAACTCTGACATCCCTTTGTTATTGAACCAACATCTCTTTCAGGAAGGTATTCTTTCAGGAAGGTATTCTTACCGTTTGTGTCTCCCTGTATGCTCACTATCGTTGCCTCTTTCCTAGGATGAAACACTGCATTCCCTGCACACAGTGATCCTTTGCTCCCTGCCTGTCAAGTCCTGGTTCAGAACTCATCTCTTACTTAGGTCCTTTAAATGCTAAATCCATACTACTTTGCCACTCTTCACTCACTTTGGCATTTATTCATATGTTGCCTTTTGTGGGCTCCCTGTTTCCTCAAAATACCTTTCAAATGGCTCTAATTTCTTTTGTTGGACAAAGACTGACCAACAAAAGGAGTAAAAACATATTTAAAAGTATAAAGAAAATACACTTAATTTGTAAATACTCATATTTGTTAAAACACAATTAAAATGGAATAGCAGGCAGATTTCTTGAGAACAGATTTAACTAAGGAAAAGAAGGAAATAAACAGAAGAGTCTTGGCCACCCAGTTTTGTTATTGTTGGGTCGTGGGGACAGGGACAAAGAAGAGGATTTATGGGACATCAGAAACAAACTTTTATCTCATCACAGCACTGCCTTGGGCTGCCTTGTGTTGTGATTTAGCAATTCCGTGTGTTTTTGTCTCACTTCTCTAGCATGAGTAAGTGCTGTGAAGGTGCAGGCCAGGGCCTGGAAGAGCACTACTAAAAGCATCTTAGGTGCTCAAAAATAGTTTTGCACATATTAAGATAAATTTAAAGGTACAAAAGAGAAAGGGATCATTTTAGATTCAACTTTTATACCTAACATTTAGTAAAATAGTGATAAAGTGTGAGTCAGTTTTACTCAATTATTTCTCTGTAGGTGAAAAAGCAATATATTGTCCTATAGGACATGTGTTGAAATTATGTCTGAATGATTTGCAAATAAGAACTTGTCTTTTAAGAAGGTGAAAATCGGGGCTACTCCAATCAACTCTAAGATCCCTCATTATCTTATATAATGAAGGCTGAGTTACAGATGTCTCTTTTCTTAGTTCTGGTATCATATAAATTATCTTAGGTGTCATCCGTAATATAAAGACAAAGGGAAGATAGAAAGATGCCCCTTCCAAAGAGAAGATAGGATTGTCACACCTGTGCAAGGGTAATAAAATCCAGGAAGGACAGGTCTGTTGAATTAAAGCTGATGACTCACTAGAGTGGTACCTCCTACCTGGGACTACAGTGAGTTGACGTGGGATAGCTGGTACTTCAAACTTAAGGAAGCTTACATAATACATCAAACTCATTAGCATATATCCAACTCATTACACATATACTATTCTTTAGGTTCAAATGAAGAAGATCAATATAGTTATATCTCTATTTCTTTTTCTCTCTTTTGGCAGTGGGGTGGGGTACGGTGGGAGATGTTATGATCTGAATTGTGCCCTTCCCCAAATTCCTATGTTGAAGTCCTAACCCAATACTTCATTAATATGACTGCATTTAGAAATAGGATCTCTTGCAGAGCATAGTGGCACATGTCTGTAATCCCAGAGGTTCGGGAAGCTGAGACAGGAGGATGGCGAGTTCAAAGCCAGCCTTAGCAAAAGCCAGGCACTAAGCAACTCAGTGAGACCTTGTCGCTAAAGAAAATACAAAAAAACAAGAAATAGGGCTGGGGATGTGGCTCAGTGGTTGAACCCCTGGGTTCAATCCCCAGTATGCCCCCTCAAAAAAAAAAGATAAGATCTCTAAAAGGTAAGTAAATTAAATTAAAGTTAATAGGGCAGGCCCTGATCCTGTGTTCTTATAAAAGGAGGAAACATGGATACAGGTGGAACAGAGAAAAGAAAATGTGAAGATGCAGAGAAGCTACAAGGTATGAGAGGAGTCTCAGAAGTAATCAGCCCTACCAAAATCTTAATCTCAGATTTCTAGCCTTTAGAATTGAGAAAATAAATTGTCATTGTCTAAGCCATCTAGATTATTGTACTTCATTATGGCAGCCTAGCTGAATTATGTGTAGGGAAACAAGCAGAAGTTATGGACAACGTGGTCAGAGTCCTGATGAAATACAGAGAGACCTAGAGAACCTGAAATAGCATCTTTCACAGCCTCACCTTCTGCTCTAATCATAAAGTAACACTAGGTTCTTATAAACTACAACTGCTGGCAGTCCCATGTGTAATCTCAGCAGTATTTTGGCAGAAGCATAATTCTTTCTTGAGGAGATATCACTCAGAATTTTATTTGTCCTTTTCCTGAGTGGAACATTGAATTGCATTATAGATGGCTACATCTTAGCTTATTGATTTTAGTTTTTCTTGTTATTTAGATGGCTTCTATTCTTTTTCCTTTTCATTTAATAAGGTTTAAAGAAAATTAAAATTTCCAAATGCAAGTTTGCTGGAAGAATTCCTTCTCAAATCATGTGATTACTATGTATTGAAGTAGATAAGCAGATAAAGCAATGTTATAGTTAATTAAAGGTAAGATACACGTCTTAGAATTTATTCTACAGTACAGGTATATATCTAGAGTTACTATATCAGTACTTGAAACTCCAAGAACTTTTGATCAGGGGATGTGATATAATCTTGGGACCATGGAATGTAAAAGAATCTATAATACCCTAAAAATGAACATTAAAGTTTTTGCATATGAGCTTTTTTTTTCTAGAGATAAAGTCCTTAGACTTTTAAAAAGTTTTAAAGGGGTTATTTCTCCAATCTCCGTGTAAGAATACATGCTACAGAAGAAAACTAAATGTAACATCAAGATCTTACAATTTTTATGGAAAAGACAAATTTATCTATTGGATTAAGTCAAAATGCTATGTAGATCCAAATATCTTGATCTGGTTGCTTTAGTTCATTTAAATAAGTATTGTGAATTCATATTTCTATTAAATAGTAACTTTCATTCATTAAGAGTCCTTTGCTTTAAACATTTTCTTTCTAATCTTCATAGATCTCTCCAATGTACATTATTTTTCCTGGGACAGTTAGCAATCTGAGCCTCCAATAAAACTAAGGGGCTTATGGAGCCATTAAGTGAAAAAAGGTCTATATTGTGATAAAGCCTACACAATTTTTTCCTCTGAAGGTAGTAGAATTTCTTGTTATCAAGAAACTACTATATCAGGCCATTAGCTGTATATGTAGTTGTTGGCTTTTAATACTTATTCATACCCTGAAAGATGATGTCACTATTTTTATTTAACAAATAAGTGTACTGGAACTAATGAGGTCACCAAACTGAATGAATGTAGAGCTGAGGTCAAAAACTCAAAAATGTAAAAAGTGTGTTGTTTTTTTATAGAACTCAATGATTTCTTCTAAGTGATTGGATGAGTTAGGAATGTGTTCGGAGGCAAGTCACATAAACTTCTACAGAGTATTTAATCAAGTAAGGCACATATTCATAAATGGCAAGAAGTCTGAAAGACAGTGTACTAGGGATGGTGCAGTGGTCAAGGGTATTCAACAGTCAACCACGCCCATCTTGTCTTCCTGTTCTATCACTACTATGGAGCTTTCACCCTGGCCAGATAGCAGTTTTACTTCCTGACATAAAATCCTTACCCAGCTCCAAAGAATGAGAAATACAGTGGGCAAAGTAGAAAAGGTAGAAAGTCTTCCTACATCTTAACAGAATCTAGTAGATGCTGCTAGCTGGAAGGCTGGGACAGGATGGACCATGAACTTGGAACACAGTGTTGGCCTCCACCAATTCTGGGTTGGTTGGTTTTTCTTTACTAGAAGGGGAATGAAATTGGATAGGAATCCAGAGGGTTTGATAAATTGTTCTTTCCTTTGTGGCCTAATTGGTACCCTATCGGTGACCTCTTTTAGTGACTATAGAGGGAACAACAATGATTTAGAAGGTACAGAATACAAGAAATCAATAAAAATTAATATGAGCAATTACTGAATAATGGGACCTGTTCTCAACTCTCATGGATACAGTGGTAAACAGGACACACACAGTTTTTGTCAGCTTTTTCGCTGCTATTACTAAAGGACCCAACCAGCGTAATTATACAGGAGGAAGAGTTTATTTGAGGGCTCTCGGTTTCAGAGGTCTTAGTCCATAGAAGTCCGGATCCATTCCTGGGGCTTGAGGTGAGGCTGAACATCATGGTTAAGTGTGTGGTAGAAGGAGGCGGCTTACATGAAATCAGGAAGCAGAGAGAAACCGCACCTGCCAGATACAAATATAAACCCCAAAGCCACGGCCCAATTCCCACCTCCTCCATCCACACCCTATCCATCACCACTCTGATTAGGCTAAGGCTATAACCCAATCTTTTCTATTCCAAACCGTCTTGCATTGTCTCACATGTGAGCTTGTGGTGGACACCTCACATCCAAAACAAAACACACATGATTCCTAATTCATATCTTATAATTGTGGTGAAAATGTTCAGAATGTGCAGAAATAGGATGAATACTGCCAAAAAGGAAGGATAATGTACATGTGACATGATAAGTACCTAATCTAGTTTGGGTGGCTAGAAGATCAACTTTAAAGGATAAATAAGAGTTTGTAAGTGTAAGACTTGCAAAAAGTAAGAAAGTGTCAGACAGATGGAACAGCATCTGTGAAACATTTGTGGAAGAGGAGGAATATATAATGCACTGAATGTATGGAGAAAATCCAATATGGCCAGAGTATTGAGAATTTGAAGAGTCACAAGAAAAGACTTAAGAGTCAGAGGAAGTAGCCAGATTGTGATAGGTTCTTGGGATGGTTAGTTCTTAAACTAAGATCAGTAAAAAGTCAAGGAAGGAGTTTAAACACAAGTGATACATGACTGAATTTTTCTTTTAACAGATCACTCCAATTACCTTTATAGAATGGGATGGTGGGAGGCTGTAGGCCATTTTATTATTCATAATTGAGAAACTTAGATTAGTATGCAACAGTGGTACCAAAGAAATGTGAATGGACCAGTGATATTGAGGTAGTGGTAGTTACCTGTATTGGTGCTTAACTAGATGTGAGGGCTGAAAGATGGGTCTTTGGGCTAAGTAAGTAGCTAGATGGATTATGGTGATAATCATACATTGATATTACAGATTGGTAAACTTGAAAGGGATCATTTAGTTCAACATTAATAATTTTTAGATGGGAAGTAGAAATACAATGTGAAGTAACCTGTCCAAAACAGTTTTTTGATGATTAAACACAGATGGACTTCTTTATCAATAGTTTTCAACCGCCTATGACTTTTCAGCCCCTGTGTTTGCCATCTGCAGATGGAGAAAGGGACAGGAGAGATTTGGTTCCTTGAACCTCTCAGAGCTTTAAACCTGGGTTGACAACCTCAAGCTTGAGATGTCCTCTATGAAATTGCATGCATTTATTTTTTCCTTTTCTGAGCATTTATAGGGTTATACTTTATGATATTTCATCAATCTTAAATTAAAATCTTCTGAGAGCAATTTTTACCAATATTGGATCTGTGTAACTATATAGTTACACTTAAATCTTTCCAACATTTCTCCATTTACTGCAAAAATTGTCTTTTAAACATAGATAGACTTCTCTAATCTTTTGATCTTCCTGTTGTATATCCCTATCTGCTCTATTAGGGTTTAAAATAGTTAAAAGCATAATTATGCCAAATTTCATTTGTATTCTCTCTCAGTGTTTAAAACTGTAGTATTGTGGTTACACATTTAATTTTTAGGTTTTAAAGTCCCATTAGATTTACAAATTTACTTAGATGAGCATGTTATGAGAGTCATAATTCTAACTTCCAGATTCTGATTTTTGCAATCTCTAAATGAGAGAGTTTAAAATTAAGAAATTGAGTTCCATAGATTTCCCATGATTGCTTTTTTAAATCCACATTTTTTATTTTATTTCATATTTTAGTGCTTATTCTGTTTATCTTTCATAGAATGCATTTTATTAGAGAATCAGGGAAAGGTTTCCTTGACAACCATAAAAATAAAGAGCTTTTAATCTTTACGTATTTGTTGCAATAGTGATTTGTTTGTGTTATGATTGAGTTCATGGTATGGGAAATTTATGTGTTTTCAGTATTGAAGTTTTCCTAGAAAATAAGTCTACAGAACCTCTAACTATACTATCTTATATTAAATACTGTAATATTATGTAGGGTTAATTTTCAAATAATTGAAAAAGTAAATAATGAACAATAAGCCCAAATGAATTTGCAATTTCCTTTATTTGCAAATAGAATAATATTTTCCCTGCAGTTTTCAAAGGACCTTTTGAGAGTTTGGTTTTAAATTTTATAAACTTTTCATTAAATGTCTCCAACAATAAGAATGGAAAATGGAAAAAATCATCTGCTTCTGGATGTGTTGAGTTTCCTATTATCAGAGAATTTTAAGAATAAGATGGAATTATCAGTATAGCAAATGTGATAGTCTAAAATCCTGGTACATTGTTAGTGCTCATTAAAAGTAATGGTAGAAATAATAGTGGTGATGGTGATAGCAGTAGTAATACATAATAGTAGTTGCTATTTTATTGGGTTTTTCATCATTATATCTATCTGTATTATTACAGAGAAAGTTCAAACAGAATAGATGGCCAGACTGTGTGTAAATTAGGAATACTTCCACAAATTAGATTTAGTAATTCTTTTATGTTTAAATTGTGTAGATGAATATTAAGAATTGCTTAATGAGTAGTCTCTTTTCTTTAGGTTAAGTAATTAGAAAAAGTCAAAGCTGATGAAACACTTGGAAAAAAACCCTTTATATAAAATGGGGACTTATTTTCTTAATTTCACAAACATTCTGGGAAGAGTTAGTGCTGCAGCCAGTTTCTGAGTATAAGATTGCCTCACATTGCAAGACCTTGACTTATCTTGAGCAGTGTTGTAATAAATGAATTTCCTGTTGCCCTTTGCTATTTCAGCACTAGGACTGAATTTACTTTGTCCACTATTCAATTTGGGTATATGATCGCAGATGGTATGTGTGGATGAGGTGGTATTACAAATGGAGATGTTTTTTAGAGTAGAATAAACTGCTATAATAAAGTGGCTCAATTCAATGCTCAAATATGAGTTCATCTCTCTTTCATGTCTATGCTAGGTTAAGTTTGGGAAATTCTTGTTCTTGGGGTACTGGGGATTGAACTCAGGGGCACCTGGCCAGAGAGCCACATTCCCAGCCCTATTTTGTATTTTATATAGAAACAGGGTCTCACTGAGTTCCTTGGCACTTTGCTTTTGCTGAGGCTGGCTTTGAACTCACCATCCTCCTGTCTAAGCCTCCTGAACTATTGGTATTACAGGTGGGCGCCACCTTGCCCTGCAAGATCCAGGAATTCTTGAGACCAAATACCATCCATTCAGGGGAAAATTTTCTTCCATCTAGTTTATCTACTTTCCTTTGTGGTATTTGTTTTAGTCAGCTTTTTAGTTGTGACTAAAAAGTCTGACCAGAACAATTTTAGGGGAGAAAAAATTTATTTTGAGTCTCACAGTTTTAGAAGTCTTACTCCATAGGCAGTTGGCTCCATTCCTCATGGCTGGGGTGAAGCAGAACATCATGGAGAGTGTGGCAGAGGGAAACAGCTCACATAGTGATCAGAAAGCAAAGACAGACTGCACTTGCCAGATGCAAAATATATACTCCAAAGCCATGTTCCAATGCCCCACCTCCTCCAGTTACCACTCGGTTAATCTTTATCAGGGTATTAATTCACTGATTGGGTTAATACTCTCACAACCCAGTCATTTCTCCTCTGAACCTTCTTGTATTGTCTTGCACATGAGTGTTTGTGGGATACCTCACATCCAAACCATATCAGTATTCATTGCCTGCATAATCAAAACAGAGTGGCCAATGCATCTGAGTAGCATATAAAGGAAAAAACAAATGGAGAATGAAGGAGGTACACCAACTATTTAGGGAAACACCCAAGAAATTGCACACCAAGTGCAGCTTATACTTGACAGTCTACATTACCACAAATGAAGCTGGGAAAAATCCCTAGCTGGGCAGCCATGCCTTGAGACTTCTATTACAATGGAAAAAGGGGAAATTAGATTTTAGTAGGGTGATAAATAGAAATATTTTCTTAAGGTCCAAGCTTCTCTCTCAGCTACGTAACAGAGCACACCTTAAAACAAACCATAATTCAGTCCCTATTACTGATAATCAAGTATTTCCTTGAAGACCAGAGCAGTACCTGTCATGTACACTTGTGCACAGTGGGCTTTTGAAAATGGTGAAGGTAGAGAGATTATTCAGGGTCTCTGACTCTATTTTCTTTGAAATTTGTTTTGCTGAAATTGACTTTGGCTTTAGAATTAGGAAGGACCTGCTGTTTCTAAATGTTTTCTTTAAGGACATACATTACTTGTTTCCATTTTCCCTAAATTTAGTGAGACACTAGTACAAATGGTTGTGGCACATCAAGAACCATTTGACCTTCTCCCTTCTAGCCATGCCAGGCTTTGAACTGACATCATAAGTTACTAAGGGAAGCTATTTGAAATATGCTGCATCTATTCCTGTTTCTCAGGGCCACCTAGTTGTTTATAAGTCCTCTTGGTTCCTGAGTAACTAAGTTGTGAATTTTATTTCAATTAAAGTAGACAGTGTATGTGGCCTATTGCCATCTATCTATCATCTATGTATGTATATATGTATGTGTCTACTTATCTATCATCTATCCATCATAACCATCCATATAATGTATAATATAATATGTATTATATATGCACATAATATATATATTATATATGTATATAATATATATAAAACATACACTGCTTTTGTCATAAACCCTAAGCATTTAATGTTTCCATAAGTATCATACCAGGAAGGGGTATGTAGGCTTTATTCAAGATGATCCATGAAGCAAACCAAAATAAACAAAAAAATCAAGAAATGTTAAATGAAACAATTTAAGGATCAAGAACCATCTATGAAGTAGATTCAAACTGAGGCCTTCTTTCTCCTTCTCTCAATCATTTAGTAGAATTTGGACTGGACCTTTAGAAACTTTTTGTTGCAATTTTATTCTGAATTTCTTACCCCAGAAATCCTGTAGTATTGCACTTATTCTGGGGCTTTGGGATTCAGCCTCTAGAAGAAACAATGTTGGTTGTTTTGAACTCATAGAGATCTACTGTATGCATGTTCTGTCTTACAGTAGTGATAAATCCATTTTGACCTTGTGCAAAGTTAGTGCTGAAGCATAAAATAGAGTACATTTTTCAAAGTCTGTACTTTGCTCAACAACACAACAACAAAATATATTGCATGATAAGCTATATGAAATAAAGGTGCCAATAGTTATCTGGACGTTTTTGTTTCATTCTAAATGGTAGAAAGTACAAAAATCTATTATTGCAGAGAATTCTGTTATTTTAGAAGACCTTTGGAGAAGCAAGATCACAGTGTGATTTAAACTGTCTATCTATATCAATGTTTTAACTCATTTAAACAAGCTTTGTCTACATGACCTTAGTCAGAAAATAGCAAATTAAATATTAACAAATCTGTTTGTATTCCTTTTTGAGGAATTACATTTAAAATGTAAAACCTCTAGCTATTCATTGAGTCTCACATTCTCCTTCAACAGAGAAACTTATATCAGCAATGATTTCATTTAGACATATTGATTTATTAAGTTTATTTTATTTATGGATAAAAATTTTACTGCAGATATGAACTAGGCATTATTTGTTTTTAGGAAAATATTTTGCAGGGTCATTGTATAAATTGATTTTGCAGATAGAGTAAAGAAAAACAAAAGCTTTGAGGGAAACCAAGCACCAACAATTTATGCTTTATGTTCCTCTTTATTTTACAACTGTGTTTTAAAATCAAGACTTTATTAAAATGAACTCTTCCTTCTGCTCACAATAGGATGGGCATATTGAACAAGTTCTGATGTTTAAAGACTGATATTATTTTTGTTGAGAGAATACGTGAGTTAAAATAGAACATGAAAGCTGAGTTTTCACAAGCTCTTTATAATATGCTTGTATGCCTTTCACATTTTGAATTTTTACTAGCTAACATGGAAGTTATGATAGGAAAAAAAACACTAAACGGCATTTAAAGAAAAAAATGTGTATTTGTATGTGTTTTTCTTAAGAGCCTTCTGACCTCATTTGTGCTACCCATAGGATATAATTTGTTTTGCTAGTCATTCTCTCTGCTCTAGGTCTGGAATGATAATATGTTGCATATGATTGTGCATCACTGTTATCCTAAACCAATAAACAAGGTTCATATGCTACTTACAAATTTGTTTCTAGGGCCCACATGAATAAAAGGCTAAGGAAATACAAGGATATTGTGAAATGCTTCCCATGTAAAACTGCAAATTACATGTCAGATTTTAAAATTTAAGATTGATAAACTTTACTCTTACGTATTAAGTAGCTGGGATTTATTTGTATTTTGATTATAAAGTTTAATTGAGGACTATATGTGATTCTAGTTTTCAATAACATAATGAAATATTTTTCAAAAGAAGAAACCATTGCCTTTTTCTTTTCTTTTTTTACAAGTTCATTTGTAAATGGCAAAATGGGAGACATGATGGTTATTTTTTATCAGAACACATCTTCCAGGTAGGTGGGAGCTAAATACTCTCTCTCTTCTTTATTTTTTCAAATGAAAAAATGTAGATAGAATGCCTGAGTTTCAAAGCAGAAGGAAAATTCCAGGACACAATGTCTGTGTTCCTGAGGGCAATCACCTCCCAAAGCAGCACATCTGCACATCTTTTCACCTGCACATTTTTCCCACCAAATAAGCAGTAGGGATCCCAAGCTCGGGATTGAGAAAGAAAAAGCCAAGAGCTGTTCGCTTGTGTCACAGGAAGGTGATTCTAAGACAGTGACCCTTTCTCCCTTCTTCCTTAGTCTGCCTCTTTTTTTCACACACCACTTGCCTTTAGCAAGACAGAGAAAACATATTTGGAAGGAGATTTAATGTAAGCAACAGGACTTGTATTTGCAGCTAATGATTGAGTTTTAGAATTACACACTTGCTAATGATTTCTTAGCATGGGTTTCCAAGCAGAATATTTAGTTTGGATAGAGTCTTACATGTATGTAATTTCATAAATTATGCCTGTTCTGTATTATTATTATCTGTGTTCCAACTAGTTCTATAGCTTTCCTTCCCCTGCCCTCTCTCCCTCTCCCTCTCTTTCTTCTTCTCCCTCTCTCTCTCTCTCTCTCTCTCCCTCTCCCTCTCTCTCTCTTTCTCTCTATGTACAGATATGGTAAGACTGAACAATCTAAGTGAAAGTTCTGATTTTTTTTCTTCCTTGGAGACCAGATAATAGCCAAGTGAAGAGTAAAGTCCATGGACACCATTTATGCTAGACCATGGGTCTAACATAAATCTGGTATTTCTGCCTCAGAGAACACATAGCTGTGCATCTTTTTTTGGTACTTTCAAGGAAAAGAATTCATTTACAAATAGAGGAAGAAAATCAAAATGTATGAAATATTCATGAATTTAGGCTTATGGTTAAATTTAAAATATGCTTTGAATTAACCAAACCCTTAATGATAAATTGATATTTCAAGTTCAAGTTTATCCCTAGGTCATTTCTCCCTAGGTAGTTACATTGTTCAGTGACTTAGAGAGCCGAATTCTTGCCTTGTGCCCTCTTAAATCCTTTGGGGCATAATTTACTGTGTTCTTTCCATGTGTGCCATTCTGCTCCCTATTACAGCTGCCCCTGTACCTGGCCATCATTTCTTTGTGCTTGTAATGTATGTATTATAGAAAAAGTTTACAGAGTTTCTCTTTGAATATCTTACAACCCAGATTTTGCTATTACTACCAGGATTGTTGTTTGGTAAGAACCTAATGATTTCACAACTTTCTCCTTTTAAGCCATGCTGCTGCTGCTTCCACTGTGTCCCCCTTAGTTGCCACGTATCTCATTCCTCTGTTTTGACTGACATGCCCTTGCATTATTTCTGTTTTCTAGTATTGGCTTGTTTCTGAGTCTGTTCCTGGTGGGCAGTCATTTATATCTCTCTCTCATTTGGGCAACAGGAAACAAAGCAAAGCAGTTCCCAGTGCCACATGAGGATTTTTCTGTAGGTATCTTTTGGAAATGGTAGCATCTCTTAAAAGGTGAGAGGACGGTGTTGCTGCACTAAACATAACCCATTACATGATACATTGGGTTTCATTGATACTTAGATATATATATATATGATGAAAAATGAAATGTGAATAACGTCAATCGTTATTTCACAATGCACACTGTGTTCTTCCTGTGATTTTTTTTTTAAAAAGTCACTTTTGTTGCTTCTCTTCACATTTTTTCCCAATAACAGGTCTTTCTTATGGTTATAACACTAATCTTACTTTGGGCTCTTTCTTTCCTGTGGCACCTGTAGTGTGGGTGACATTGAAACCAAGGATTCCAGCATCTCCCTGTGGCCAACAGGCTGAAAGGGGAAGACAACAGGTTGTGATCTTCAGATTTGGTGCACCTAGGTCAAAGGTTCTCAGCCAAGGGTTTCTTCCCAGGCTCCGTGGACGCAGGGCATCTTAGCAGCATATTTTCTCTAAATGTACCTGCCTCTCTTGTCTGCCCTCTGTTGGTAGCGACACTGTTTCAGATCTCATCATTACTCTGTACTCTGGATTTAATTCTTCACAGCATTCCTTGAAACTTACTCTTTCCATAATTCCACTGATGTTTAATCACCCGTGTTTCCACCAAGCTAGACCATTTCCAAGTCTTCTGCTTTCCCAAGAGAAGCAGCTAAAATAGGTTATATCTGAAAAGGAGCTAGCCACGGGAGCATGTTATAGGGCTTAGAAATCATGCACTTGGTTAAATGAATCCCATTTATTGAACTGGTTTTTTTCTTATATATTTATTTGGTTTTGCTGGCCACATGCTTCTCTTCAGGCATTATGGGCTCTGGAATAAGAGCCATAGGGATCACACAAACCTGGACAACATTGCTCACTTCCTTCCACCCCATGGCTATGCTCTTGCTGCATTATTAATCAAAGGTTGCTCATTCAACAGTCTTTCTTTGGTTCAACACAATCTTACACTTATTAAATGTACTTCAAAGGAAAAGGTGTTCTTTGCTTTCTCGAGTCTACCCATAATTCTTTGCACACTATCAAAGATACCTTAATCATATCTTAACAGCTATGTCTTCAATATATTATGCTTCTTTAATAATGTTTAATCCATTTGATTTTTCCTTTATATTAATAGGATTTTTCAATGATTCAGTCTATGTGCTGCTTTGAAAAAATGTTTGTAGTGGGTAGTGTAATATTGTTTTTCTTTTGATATGGCCAGCATTTGAGGATGGTAAACCACCTTCCTTTCTTATTCTCTGTGGTTCTTTCACGGTGACAGCTGCCTCAGCAATTAGGGTCAACCAGGCGTGCCCTGTTAGGGCCTCCTTTTCCCACTAACCACAGTGACTGGCTAAGGCACAGGTATATAGCAAAAGTAGACCAATATTTTCTTAAGCCAGTAGACAAAGAGAGAGTACCATTAACTTTATTGGGGAATCAATCCAAGAAATTAAGTTGGTCTTGCTTGGCCAAAGAAGTACCATTTTATTGGTTTTAATTTTTGATAGTGATTTTCTCAATTCTTTTAATTTAATGGAGAAATCACTACACTTTTTATATATAGACTTTGATGTTAGGCTTTAAATATATAAAATAGGAAAATACTATAATTGAGGATGGTCACCCTGCTCCACAGCATTTATGCATATTTTCTTTCCATATTATCCCCTATGTGTGAGATCTTTCTTACTGCAGAACAGAGCCTCTTCATCCTCTAATGATAAAGAGGGAAAATTTTGAGCTAAAGAACGTTCCAGAACTATTGAAGTTCCATAAGATTTTCTTTGTTGGTACTTTAATCTGGAGTTATATATTTATCCATTACATTTATTAATAATATGAGCATGGGAATACTCAGGATTCTTCTACTATAATATACATGCAGAGCCTGGATTTGCTTATTTATTATATGATTTTAGGGGTGTGATAAGGTCTTTTATTCAAATGTTTATCCTTTGCCAGCTCATATTACAAGAAGAAGATGTCATCCCAGTGGGCCAGAACCTTGTCTTCTGTTTCCTAGGAAACATGCAAGCAGCAACTGCAAAGAGTGAACTCACTAATCAGTCATCAATATCCTTACTTGGATTAATATAATATTATTTTTTTACTAGTGTGGAACTGAAAGAGCATGATTTTGGGGGAGAGCTAAAAAAGTAAGTTTTTAAAGTGACAGAGGGCTAATTTTAAGTGGCATAACTGCATTTTGATGATGCTGGGTTGGGGCATTTTGAAAGTCAGTTGTGGGGGATTAGAAGAATGGAAGCTGGATTTAGACTTGCCTTTAATTTCTTATTATAATCTTCCATATACTCATTGCATAACTGTGGGGGCATGCTTAATATGAGCCTTGGTTTCCTAATTCATAAAATATTAAAAACCATATGTTCACCAGAATTGACAGCTCAATGTGTGCCTGCAGCTGGCATGTATAAAAATTTGAAGAATTATTGAGGGTTGAGGCAGGAGGGTATGTTAGAGCAACTGTTAAAAAGCTACCTAAACCTGAATTCATATCTATTATCCATAAGCCAGGTAACCTTGGATTTGTATCTCAATTTCTACATTTGATTAATGAAAAGTATTATCATTACTATAAAGTGTTATTTTGAAGATAAAATGAAATAATATTTATAAAGCACCCAACACAGTGTGTACTTCACGGTATAACATCCACTGAATTTTAATCAATTTAAATTTCGCTGGGCAGGCCAGGATACAAGTGGATTTTTAGAAAAATCTCAACACAAATTTTTGATTAACCCTGCAATAACACTATTAAAGTGAAATTGCATAGGAAGTAATCAGTTCTATGCATGTGCCTGTGCCCTATGACATTAATCGGTAGACTTAAATCTACAAAAATCGAGTTTACTTGGTTGCCATGCAACCTGCTTTTCACAGGCTGCAATCCCAGATAACTTTCCCATTTTATGGCTTTTGCTTCCTTTTTGTTTTTGTTTTTGTTTTTTAATATAATGTGCTGAACTATAATTGTAGGATACAAGGCAGAAGTCACTTTTGAAAAAAAAGAATATTCCTTGATTTCTATTTGAGGTAGCTCTAAGTCAAAACAGACTTGTAAGTTGCTCTGGAATTCCAAACATATTTGCTCATAGAAACAATATTAGCCATGTTGATTAAGTCTTCAGGTCATAGAAAAGGAAAAAAAAGATTAAAAAATCAGTGCAACCCACCAGGTCCCAGAGCTATAGGATTAATAGTGCTAGTGTGAGGTCTGCATTCTGGAGAGAAAGCACCATGACCTTTGGGAGCAGAATCAGCTGAAGAATATTTTTTAAACAGTCAAAGTTTATATGTTTGGCTCTATCACATTTTCCACTCAGCATTTCTCAATTGTTTAATATTTCTTTTCCCATGTCTCACATTGTCGTTTTTTTAAAAAATTTTTTTAGTTGCAGATGGACACAAATATCTTTATTTTTTTAATGTGGTGCTGAGAATCAAACCCAGTGCCTCACGCATGCAAGGCAAGTGCTCTACCACTGAGCTACAACCCCAGCCCTCACATACTGCCTTTCAATAAAACACTCCGCAACATCCTAAATTTCCTTCCTCTCTCTCTCCCACTAGAGCATCATGTTCTAAAATGACTCACCTCTCCTTCCTCTCCAGTTTAAACTCTTGTTCCCTCAGTGCCACTTCCCAAGTAGAGAGAAGTGAGAGGGTGGAATTGACGTGTAATAAAGTGAAGTATATATGATTTCATCAGCAAACAATTCTTTACTTCTATAAGGGACAATTAGTCTCTCAAGTTAACACTTAAGTGGTGGAGCATCAGGACATGTGACAAAGTCAAAATGAAAGTCAGACTCTGTATCTGTGGTTGCAGAGCTGCTCCCTGAGGTCACTTAGGTTCCAGCTTGGGGGACCATAGGTGGTGTGAGAGCAGGCGAAGTCTCGTCTGTTCTTCTGGCCCAATCTTGCCCACAAGTATCAAGAAACTTTGAAGGAAGTGATAGACACGTTTCATTAATTAGTAGCGAGGTGTGGCAAAGGATAGGAAGTGCCTTGTAAGCAGGCGAGCCAGTTAAGGCCTAGGCCTGCATTGGCTGCTTTCTTCAGCTGCTTTCAAAGTATAGTTTCTAAATTGATAAAAATCTTCAATTGTTTCAATTTATTTTCCCCTTAGAATGGATTCTTCATAGAATAGCAGTAAAAGGAAACTTTCTTTTTTTTGGATAAGAAATTATTTTATATTTTTGAGATGAGAGTCACACTGTGTTACCTAGGCTGGTCTCAGAACTCTGGATTCAAGTGATTCTCCTGCCCCAGCCTTTAGAGCACTGAGATTACATGTGCATACTGCTATGTCAGGCCAGAAGAAATTCTTAAATATTTTCTAGAAATAATTATTAGTTTTTGGATTGTCACAATATAACTCATCATTGGATTCAATTCAATTTAATTCTAATTCAGTGAGAATGAAATGAATACTGACTTCAAGCCTAGATGTGTCGAATGTAATTGGGCTAAAAAATATAAAAGTGATTAAGGTAGATCATTTGATTACTCTTTTGTTAGAGTTTGAAAGGAAACTTATTGAAGACCATGTGTGGGTCTCTTGTGGGTCAGAATCCATCAACACTGAGAAAGAGGCTTCTTTTTTGATGACACCATGTTTCCCGGTGAACAGCCTCTCTGTTCACAAGTTTTCTGCTAGTCGCTGTTTCCTGAGGTTATTTCCCAAACTCCCTGAAGACATTTACATGGTTATTTAAAAAATACCCTGCATTTATCTCTCCTAATTTCTCTACCTCCTTCTGTCTCTGTCTCTGTCACTCTCCCTTTCTTCTCTGATCCTAGTGAGCTTCTCTTAGTTCTGCCGAAATGCCAGGCTTCCTCTGACTTCTAGAGTCTAGAATTTGGAATACTATTTTCTTCACTGGGACTCTTTCCTACCTTATTTTAGTGGCCAATTCCTCCTATTTGATTCTTGGATTAAATGTCACTTCTTTCATGACATACATTTGTTACTAACTCTACTCAGCCAAGACTGGGGTAAAGGCTGCTACTAGGTGGTCTTAGCACTTTTTCACTTTGATTTATGATTACTTGTTTTCCTTGAAAGATTACATTTTTTGGTAGAGATCCTTCCTATCTTACTCAAGGCTGTACCTCCAGCACCACGCACATTGGAGGTACTCGATGAACATGAGTTAATAACTATTCTTATCATACAAGTTCCACCTTTAGATCCGTTCATAACAAAATTACAGCCTGGATTAAAGCAGTGTACCTTGAGAATATTAGAAAATGCCCTGATTTGCTTATATTAGAGAATATCATGCATACCTCAAATATTCAGTAAGTATTGTATCTCCAAAATAATTTAGCATAAAAATATATGATAAGTTAAAAGAGGAATGAAAGATAATTTGGAAGTAGTAGTTAAGCAAGAAGAAAACATATTAACGAAGTATTTTTGGGGGTTGGGGCAGTGAATGTTTGCACATGATGCCATCACCCTCATGACTGTGGCATTTTGGGTCTTGGAATTTGCTAAGACCCTGCTTTTACCTATCGTTCTCATTTCTGTTTATAACATACTTGGATATAGCAAAATTGCATCTACTTCAAAGGCAGAAACCAAACTGGTGCCATTCAGAGCAAAGTATGAATGCATTTATCCTAACAAGAAGTCAGCAATTACAATGAAGATATTTGTGAGACAGGAAAGATTATACATATATCTGGATGTTCAATGTGTCTTCCTTTTAATCCATATTCTCTTTTCCACCAAATAGAGAGGCCAGATTACAGCATCAAACCTTTTGCCTCTATAATTCCATAAATGATACAGCTTGGCAAGATAAATTATTCTATTTAACTCACTTGTTTCTTTACTCTAAGAAGAGAAGAAATTGCCAGAATGGCTAATTTGGATTGTAAAGAACTGATTCGCCCCCAAGGTTCAGCATTGAGCTTTTACCAAAAGATTTATCTTTATTTAGAAGAGGGCTAGAAAATTGCTAAGCCAAAGACAGCTAATTTGCATTCTTGCTATTACTCAAATCTAACTCTGATCATAATTATGTGCATCTCTGGTAGTTGTATCCCACTGGTATTTTGTACAGGATGGTTACATGGTAATTTCTCATCTACACATGGATACTTTCATACCAGTGCTTACTTTCTGGGGTTTTCTCTGGATGTTTAAGCACCTCCTGGCAGAGGAATAGAATGAAAACGAACCATTACCTGTTCTCCATGGTGGCAGCAATTTTAAAGCACAGCTATTTTAAAACAAAGAAACAGACTGAGAATTTAAAAGAAAATAAATCCTATTTTTGCTGTCTGGGAAGCACTCACTGGGTAATTGCTAGGCTCTGAGTGATTTGAGGTGGGAAATGGGATGCAGATTTAATGAGCTCCAGACAAAGGCCCCAAGAGTGGAAGCCTCCGATGGCCACAGTGGAGGATTATTTTTCTGCCTTCTGATGGCTCCTGTCTGGCCTCTGTGGAATTCAGACTTTTCTTAGTCCAATACTATGGGATGCACCTCCATCCCATAGTTGTTTTTTTTCCCCTAATAACACCAACTTTTGAAAGTACACAGACAAATCAACTGCTAGAGAACTGATGCTCTTGTAAGACTAAAGACCAGCCTGTTTCATAAGAAAAGGGTCAACTAACATGATTTAACATTCCACTCAGCTTGACTAAATTCTAAACAGTTTTCTTCCTGGCTTTAGGCCCTGACCTCCCCCTCTTTAGAGCATTTACTTTACAAGACTTAAAATTATAAACTATTTCTCTAATCCCTTGAAATACAACTAGCTCTCTGTGTCCTTAGGTTTCTCACCAGAAGATTCAACAAATTTCAAATCAAAAGTATTTGAATAAACAGTTTCTTATACTGAACATGTACAGATCTTTTTTCTGGTCCTTCCTGAAAAATATAGTGTAACAGCCATTTGCACGGCAGTTACATTATATTAGGCATTGGAAATGCTTTAGATAGGATTTAAAGTATATAGGAGGATGTCTATAGTTAATATGTAAATATTATGCTATTTTATATAAGGGACTGGAGCACCCATTGATTTTGGTATATCTCTGTGTGTAAATGGTGGTGGTAGGGGGGTGGTTCTAGAACCAATCCCTTAAAGACACTGAGAAAAGTCTGTATATATAAGTCTATGCTCTTGCCAGTTTTCAGCCCTTAAATGAATTCTCAAAGACTAGGGAACTTTCAAATGCAAACACTAAAGAAATAGCAACTAGTCTCTATGGGAGGAAAAGGGCCTACTTTTGATGGATAACAATTAACAAACACAATAGTAATAGTACAGTAAAATCTTCCTTCCTGTTTAATTTTCTCTGGTGCAATTTTACTTTGATGGGTTCTCATGTAGAAAAAGAAAACGGTGGTAAGTATGGATCATTTAAGGAGCTAGGTACATTAGCTTTCTGGAACTGCCATATCAAAACCCTATGGATTGGGTGGCTCTGTCACTGGAGGAGTATCTAAGGAGATGGTGGAGTAGGGGTATGGCACTCAGGGAGATGGCATCCTTAAGTGATAGAAAAGAATTTTAGCATCATGAGATATTTAGTCACAAGCAGAGATTTATTTAGGAAAGTGATGATTATACACTGGAAGGGGAAAAGAGTGCAGGTCATCCAGAGAGTGAGAAGTAACCCTTTGTTCTAGGGTATTAATTTGTATAGACAGACAGTGGGGAGGGGACCAGAAGTGGAGTGATAGTAGGTCAGGGCAGAGTTATACAATTTTGCTCCAGTTTTCCTTGCATTTGCATGTTGCCCTTGCACGGTGCTTCTTTCTGTGTGCAAAGATATGGGCTGGTTTGCTCACTAAGTTGCTCACCAGGTGCTTGTTTTGCATTCCAGGAGTTCCTGGGCATTTCTCTAAAAAGAGATGAAGTATATATATATTTTTCTGTATCCCCAAATTCCTGTCTCAGTTCACACAACATAACTTATTGTCTCACAGTTCTGGAGCTGAGAAGTCAAAATCAAAGCTGGGATTCTCCCGAGGTCTGTCTCCTGGGCTTAGATGGCCACTTTCTTGCTGCATATTTTTTGTGTGTGCATTCTTGCTATTTCCCTTTGTGTCCTAATTTCCTCTTTTGGTAAGAAACCAGGCAATTGGATTAGAAGCCCCCTTCCCCTACCCGTGGCTTCTTTTTAATTTAATCAACCTTTTAAGATCTATCTCCAGTAGTTTACATTCTGAGGTTCTAGGGACTAAGGCTTGAGGACACAACTTCTTAGCAAACACAACCCAGTTCGTAACACCGAATCCCTATTGTTGTAGCTGTTGTTGTAACTCTACCATTCCTTTTTTAGAGGAAACTATACTTCCCAAAGTACCAGTCAATTTTCTAAAAAATGTATTTCTTGAGGATAACAGTGCATGTCTTATTCATTTCTAACCCTC
Organism: Geosciurus inauris; assembly: GCA_004024805.1. Taxonomy (NCBI): domain Eukaryota; kingdom Metazoa; phylum Chordata; class Mammalia; order Rodentia; family Sciuridae; genus Geosciurus; species Geosciurus inauris. Next base: position 52,006 of record PVHX01000776.1, on the reverse strand, counting down.
AGCACCAAAATAGTACTAGGTGAAAGAATATTCAATGCTTACAGGACCAGTAAAATACATGGAGAGGGCTTGGTGTCGGGTGGGAGTGGGACTAGTAGTCCAGCAGGGTTTATGGTTTTGAAAGATGAAGATATTCACTATACAATTTTAACATTTGCTCCATTACCTTAGTCCATTCCCTTGAAGAGCTAGTCAGTACATCCCTTTTCAAAAATTCTGTAGTCATGTTGGAACAAGAATGGTTATGTTACTTTCCCCTTGCAAGCATAAATTAAATAAATGACATTTAATGTAGATGACAGTTTCAGTTACTCTATTTTGGCACACCTTCTCTTTTAATAGGACAGCCTCCATGTACACATAAATCAACTTTTAAGAGACTTTGCTTAATGCAGTTCAGTTATATGTCTATAGAAAATCCATAGTATTGCCTCATATTGCTTCCACTTTTTATTAGAAAACCTAGAAGTTGTAAAATCAGTGTAGAGCAATTCCATTTTTACAAGGTATGTTCTAGTATAGGCTGTGCTATGTTCTTTGAGTAATTCATTTGACTCAATTTTAAAAATTGATAAGACTGTGAGCCAATTTGTCTCATTAATAACCACTGCCTGTTAAGAATTCAGTGGTATTCTCTGAAATAAAATCATAAAAACAAACAGAGGCATTTATAAACTGAGAGTAAGAACACCTCTCAGAATGAGAAAGTTGTCCTTGAGAAAGCTGGATTTAATAGCCAAACTATTGGGTGCAGGAATAAGCAAAGAAGTATAGAGTTGTCTTCTGCATGGAAGTTCTGCTTTTTCAGACAGTTTTTGGAAAAATAAATGTAAAGTTCTAACTACTTTTCTTCTTCTGTGCTTTCTTTTCTCAATATCATTTTTCTTTCTCTCTTCATCTTCACTATTTTTTTCCTATCCTACCCAAACTTTTGCCCTTCCATTTTGTTCCATGCTTTAAAAATAATGTGCAAATATACACATATATTCATATATGTAAATAGATCTATTTGAACATAAAGGAAAATGTATGTCTAAACTCCTATATAAATAAGTGATGCGTGCATACTCAAATATATGCACATATATTCACAGTTATAAATATATACACAATCTCATGCTTTCAGTTAAGTTCTTTATTCTGCATTCTCCATGCCTTAATATGTAGAAATGAAGACGGGCATGGAACATGTCCTAATCAGCTGGGGCTGCTACTACAAAACATCATAACCTGCGTGGCTTATAAACAACAGATTTAATTTTCGTTCTAGAGGTCATAAATTCAAGATCAAGGTGCCATAAGATTTGGACCTTCTTGCTGGTTCATAGTATTCTTCAGGTTGTGTCCTTACATGGCAAAAGCCAAATTATTGGGTGCAGGAATAAGCAAAGAAGAAACTTTCTGGGGTCTCTTTTTGTTCTTTTTTTATTAGTTAATTATGGATATACATAACATTGGTGTTCGTTTTGACATAATTATACAGCATATAATATAATTTGCTCCAATTTATTTCCCATTACTTGTCCTTTTCCTCCCTTCCTCCCTCCCTGGCTCTACTAATCTTTCATATATAGATATGAAAGATTAATTAATTAATTATTATATATACACACACACACATATTAGCATAATTGGATATATATAAAGGTGAAATTTACTCTGATCACACACACACATGTATACATAAATAAAAGTTTGGTCACATTTCTGGGGCTTCTTTTATAAAAGCACTAATTCCATTTGTGAGGGCCCCAACTCATAACTAATTACCTCTCAGATACTCCACTGTGTGTGTGTGTGTGGGAGGGTGTTACTAGGGACCTAAGAAACCAAGGGTACTCTACCACTGAGCTACATCCCCAGCCCTTTTTATTTTATTTTATTTCTTATTTAGGTACCGGGGATTGAACTCAGGGGTGCTCAACCACTGAGCAACATCCCCACCCCTATTTTGTATTTTATTTAGAGACAGGGTCTCACTGAGCTGCTTAATGCCTTGCTTTTGCCAAGGCTGGCTTTGAACTCATGATCCTCCTGCCTCAGCCTCCTGAGCTGCTGTGATTATAGGCATGTGCCACTGTGCCTGGCCCTTTTTATGTTATTTCAAGACAGGTCTTGCTAAGTTGCCAAGACTGAGTTCAAGACTGGTCTTGAACTTTTAATCTTCCTGCCTCAACCCAGAGTTGCAGGGATAGCAAGCATGTGCCCAACTGAGGCTCCATGCCTAATATGTCTTCTTGTGGGTAGGATTTCAACATATGAATTTGGGGGTGGGGGCACAAACATTTAGCCCATGGCAATATTCCCTCATCCTGCCTTCAATACTAACTTTCAAAGTCTGCCTCAGTCTATCAGGGCAAATTCCATCACATCCCCTAATAGGAATTCCTTTGTCTCTATTTAATTGGTAACCACAGGTAGCCCAAAGACTCCAGACTTGTCTTTTAAGACTTGGCTCAGAATGAACTCATATGTCCTCTGCCATCCTGTCTCCTCTCATTTCCCTTGTGTTCTCTGGCACTCAAGGTCTATCATTAACAAAGTCCACTCTGTTGCTCATTCTCTCCTTTGAATCCTTTGTGAGCTTATATATTAGTTGCCTAGTTTATTAGTTTGTTAGAGCTGTGTATTAGCTGCAACAAATAGCTACAAACTTGGAGACCTAAAATAATAGAAATTTACTCTCTCACAGTTCCAGAGTCCACATATCCAGATGAGCATCACTGAGTTGCAGTGACGGTGTTAGAAGGTGGAGCTCCCTCCATGGACTATAAGGAAGAATCGGTTCCTTCCTTTTTATGGCTTCTGGTGGCTACTGGCATTCCTTGGCTTATGTTCAGTTGCATCTCTCCAAAATTCAGGTGGGGTATCGCTAAATCCCCCAACCCAACTTCATGTCACCTGTTCTATTTGCCTTCTCATTGTGTCAAATCTCTATCTGCCCTTTTCTTATACAGATACATGTTTGTGCACCTGGACAATACAGAAGAATCTCTCCATCTTGGAATCCTTAACTTGACTGTATCTGCAAAGACTCTTTTTCCAAATGAGCCAACATTAAGAGGTTCTAGGGATAAGGAATTGGCAATTTGGGGGGCCATTGTTTAGGCTACAACCATCTGCTTGGTCTATTTCAAACCTGAATCTTCCCCAAGGAATCTGCTTTTTCCCAATTACTCTCAAGGATAGCTGGCTTTATTTTTGTGTTTTCCATAGCCCAAGAATGAGGTATGTGTTTTCCTTGTTCTTTACAAACACTTCAGTCTCGGTCTGTTCGGCTATTATGCTATGCCACTGCATAGAGTAAGATAGAATGAATAAATATATAGCATATATACATATACTTCATTTCTGCTCTTTGATAAAAGGGTCATATCTTACATAATTTTTTATACTTTGTTATGGTAATGTAATAACACTGTATAGAAATCTCTCTAAGGTAATTGGTATAGCTCCAATTCATTCTTTTTAATGTTCACATTATATTCTGTGAAGTTGGTATGCAATCATTTACTAAACTATTCCCATTTTTCCCATTTTATGGACAATTATTTGTATCTTATTTTTTTGCTATTATGAGAAATTTTGGAATTAACATCTACAGTTGTTTCAGTTGGGTAGTTTCCCACAAGAGGAATTGCTGGAACCAAGGATACACGTATATTAAATGATAACTATTTCAGAATTGCATCCTACAAAGCCTGTATTAACTGCTGTCTTTGACAATGCATTCTATGCTGCTATCAGTGTTTTGCTGTTACAAATATCTGCCAGGCTGATGAGTGGTGACTATTCTTTTAATTTAATTTGCATTTTCCAAACAAAGAGTGCATTTGGACACCATAACTTATTGCTGGGAGCACTGGCTCAGATGTCAGACTTTGTGGATTTCAATTCTGATTTTATTACTTTATAGCTGTGTAACCTTGTACAAGTCTCTTAATTTCTTTATGCTTCAGTTATCTTGGATATCAAAAGAAGATAATGGTAACATCCCTCTCTCCCTCCCTCCCTCCCTTCTTTCCTTCCTTCCCTCCTTCCTTCCTTCCTTCCTTTCTTCCTTCCAGATTAAGCAATGTAAAGCACTTAGAGCAGTAACTGGTACAAAGTAAGAGACAAATGATTATTATTGCTGTTATCACTACTGCTATTATCTGGATATCTCTTGTTATGTTTCTATGAAAATCTGTGAATTATCTGTTATTTCTGTTTCCCATATTTTATCCCTTCCCATAAGATCACATTGTGAGTACTCTTTGTGTGCTATGAATATTAAAACTCTTCTAGTCATAGTAGGCTATGCTATGGTATTTTAGTTAAAGCTCAGTGTCTCAGCACAATAAAAGTTTCTCAACTTTCCAAAATCTTCTGTGGGCCAGGAAGTTCTTCATTTTGTAGCTATAACATCCAAGAAATTTTGCTTCCAGAATTGTTGTAGCAGGAAAAAAGAGATCCTGAGGCTTGTGGGAGGCAGCTTTCATGAAAACCCTAATAATAGCTAGGTTCTGAATTTTGTGCCCTCATATGATCCTCTCTTGTTGGGCATAGGCTGGAACTTGCTTATATAGCAAATGGAATACAGTAGAGGTGATAGGAGGTCACCTATCATATTAATCTGCAAAAACACTGTGGCTTCTGAATCATGTCTTCTCTCTTGCTTAAGAGGCACATTCCAAATATTGTAAGAATGGAGGATTAGGAAAAGACTTAGCAGGGGAAGGTTATGAAGGCCCTAGAGTTTATCCACCATTCCTTTCCATTCTTGTCCCTGGCTCTGCCTCATCATCCACTTGCAGCCTCACTGCTGCAAAGCCCTCACTAATGTATTATGTACATGGCAGGTGTTGGGCTCAAAGTTCCAAGCACCAGGTCCAGGATGGTGAGGCAGTACATGTGACCATCCTGGGCCAGGCAGAGATACACTCCTGTTGGTATAAGCTGCTGGGTTTTCTTACAGTTTACATGTAGCATGGGGTTACCCAGGATGTAGCAGTTTAGCATAAAGTCCTCACAGACAAACCCCAGGAAAACCTTGGGTTGAGTCAGGGCCTACTGAACTGTTGAAAGAGAAGGAATCCATGGTGGTGGTGGGGCAGAAACCAGGAATTGTGTTGTGTTCTTGGCTCTTGTGTCTTCAGGAGGGATTTCAAGCAAGACATATGAGGTGTAGTAAAAGAAGAGCAAAATTTATCAGAGGAGAAAGGAGAACATCCTCAAGAGAGGATACATTTTCTCAGGGAGGAGAGTGACTACTTACCATTGAATATTAAGTTGGAGATAATATTTGTGTTATATATTAGTCATTGTTTCTTCTCAAAAGTGATATATTTTATATTTACAAATATAACTTAATATTTCATATACATAGCTGAACCAACTTGAAAACCACTACATTACTTGGCAGGTTTTGGTCCTTCTGTGTGGTTTCCTGTCAAGGCCTTTCTTTACTCTCCCTTTTCTGCTTGCTTCTTAATTTGTTTCAAGGAAGCCTCATGCCTTCCCTTGTGCCTTGCCTTGCTTATTTCTAATACAGAAATAATTCCTTGTATGAGGAGTACCATGCTGTACACTGGGACACAGTGTGGTGTCCTGGTATGGCAGAGTGTTGGTTAAGACCACTTGGGTTCTAATCTCAATTCTATTATTTCTATTAATTGGGCCAATTATTTAGTTCCCTTGTACCTCAATTTCCTCAACTTTGAAATGAGAAAAACACTTTTAACGTCACAGAATTATTAAGATAAAATAAATCAGCACATAAAAGTAATTTAGCATAAGACCTAGCGTAGACCATGACTAAATGTCACCTTTTTTCCTAATGACAGAAAGTATTTGTTGAAATTTAATTCTCATTATTTGTATCTACATCAGAAATAACTATCTTATTCAGTTAATGAAGAATAATTAAAGGAATAGATTATTATTTATATTTTAAATAATGAAGCATACTTTATATACAAAAGGAATTTATACCTGCAGGATAGTTTTGGTAATTTACTTGGCATAAAAATGCTAAATGTTCACTATTTATTTTTAGTGATTCGGATAATGTTGATGAAATGTGCTTATGTTTCCTGGTGAAATTTTAATGATTCTTTCAAGGAAAAAATATTTGACAATAAATCAACCTAGGATGTATTTTTCCTTTTTTTCTTTATCTTTATTTTTTTTTAGAAAAATAAATAGTTATTTATCCTCTTGATTTTTTAATACTAGCAGTCAAGAAAAGGTATTTGGGTCTTGCCTTAAACTCTTTCTCCATTTCTAGTTATAGCATTACTAGGTGGAGTATTAGTCTCAGGTGCCTGAACTATTCACAGCTATACCAAAAACTGTGCATCAACATTCCTTCCAGGGGAACAACACCCAAGCACATGGGAGGGTCAAGTACATCTACATATATAGCAAAATGTTTAATTTTTTTCTTTTGCTTCACATTTGCTATCATAGTTCAGTATGATAGTGCTTATAAGACATGAGGGGAATTTCCTCTTATTTGTTTTAGAGCTTGCACATCAAATTATCCATCTCTTCAACCATTCATTTATTTATCCAATAAGCATTCATGATAGCAAATATGAGGCAAAAGAAAAAAATTAAACATTTTGCTACATATGTAGATGTACTTGACCCTCCCGTGTGCCCTGGAAGGAATGTGGATGCACAGTTTTTGGTATATTCTAGCCATTATTCTAAGAACATAAAAAGCAGCATACAGAAGACAAAAACATCACCAAAAAATAAAGCTCCTACCTTTGAAGAATGCACATTATTAAATTCAGACAATTCATTCAGACATAAGCAAGTAAGTAAATTATAACATAATGCTCAGAAATCAGATATACAGTGCCCATCCAGAGATGGACACACTGAGGAGGTATCATTTGCTCAGGGACTTGTAGAAAGCCAGAGAGTTAGTGCCAGGGAGCCTGGAGAGAGAGTGAGGACACATACAAACAGAGGACACCAAGGTCAAAGATTCTGAACAAAAAGTGCTTGGTGTGTTGAAAATTAGAAAAAGACCATTAAAGCTGAGCACATGAGCACATGGAAGAGCTCTGGGAGGAAAGGACAGAATGATGCTAGAGGCCAGAACAAGTGGGGCCTTGAAGATCAAGGAAAGAACTTTGGGCTTTATTATATGTGTAAAATAAAGCCATTGGAGAATCCAGGACAATGAAAGAGGTACACTGACATATACTTTAAAAGGATATTATCTTCTTATTTTTTATTTTGCAAAAGCATTTTCGCTCCTGTCCTCATATTTGCTATGCCTTTGCCAGAATCCAAGTCAGCTTGGAAGCCTGTACCAATTACTAGTTGGAATGGCCATGATGTTGAGTATCTCCATCCATGGGGTAGTATTGGCTGGGTGCCTCTAGAGACAGTTTTAATGCCCTATAAAAAGACCATCTGAGACTTGTTGATTTCTCTCCAATAAAATGAAAATTAAAACCTCTGGCCGCAAAGCTTTCTTCATTCTTTTGTTTCTCATTCATTCATTCATTCAGCATGTGTATATTGAAGCTGTACTATGGGCCATCGCTGTGCTAAGCATCAGAGGCACAACCATAGATGAGATAGACAAGATTTCTATACTCATAGATAATTCAGTCTATTGATGTACATGTAACTCAAAGGCATGATATTTTAGATCGAAGTAGCTAGAACTACTCCTCCTTTAAAAAGTACTTCTCTACTCCAAATATCACACAGGATCAGTTTGGCTACCAGAATCCTCAAAGTGGTCATGCATTTGCCATATATCTATATCTATCTATATATCTATATATCTATATATCTGTATATCTATCTATATCTATCTATCCATATATATATTATCAATGACAGCCTGGATTTATAGTCACTATTAAATATATACTCTGTGTCATGCTCATGGTAGTAGTACCATCTTTGGGCAAAAAAGCAATTTCAATTAATTTCATGCTGGCACATTGGCTATTCACTTATCATGTCTTTAATAATCTAAGACTTAAAAGAACATTAAATTATAATGAAGCATTGAAAGACACAAACACAATCATATCTTGTGAACCAGAATATATATAAGAGGATTAAAAGAATTCACTCTTTTTTTAGAAGAGAGCCAACCAAGATGTAAAATCAATCATCTCTTTATGTGTAGGGACTCAGTGTTTTAAGTGTTTATAAAAAGTTCTACAAAGAATCTTCACAGATTTATATAGGCATAGATTGATTAGAAATGTGACCAAATTACTTTTTTGAGTAAATGAACTCATTAATAAACCAGCAAGCCCTGTCAAGAGCCTATAGATGGAGAACTGAGACTGCTCTGATTCTAAGGATTCCTGGAAGTCTGATCTTGAATTTTGGTCAAGATAAGAAAAGTGAGACTTAGGATGTGCTGCTTGAAGTTCAAACTTCCTCCAAAGACAGCTAAGACTTCTTTGTTTGCTGATGGCTTTCACCTGGTTTAACCAGTTAGGCATCCAGGTTTCCCTATATGACCCAAAGAACTTTAAGAAGATCCTTCTGGGAACTTCTGCTTGAGTACTTCTGAATTAAGATTCATCATGCAAATCTTTGCAGTTCAGTCCAAAGATGAAGCACATTACTGTGTGAAATGATCCCTAGAAATCTAGTATCTTTTTTCAGTGATATCTTTTGGATTCCCAGTGCTGATTGATGTTCTTTTTCGCTTACTAGATCTAGTGTTTACTTTTAAATAAAAGTCTTATGTAAATATGCTCTAAGAGTCATAGTAATCCTTGAAAAATCTGAGCTTGTGACATCTTTGCACTGTATATATTTAGCAATACTCGTTTTACAGGAATTGGTCTGACTCACATCACCATAGATTAGCTTCATTGCTTTAGGAACTTCATAGAATATGTAGTCTTATTTCCCTATTTTCTTTCACTAACCATAATGTCACTGAGATTTATTCATGTTGTTCTATGTATTAGTAGTTCTTTTACATTCATTTCACTGAAAGGATATGCTACAAATTGTTTATCCATTACCCAGCTGGACACAGATTGTTTCTGAGGGTTATTATGAATAAAAATACTCTGAATATACTTGTATAAGTGTTTCTGTTTATTTGTAGATACGTGTCCTTATCTCTCTTGGGCATGCATGTAGGACTGAAGTTGTTGGGTCATTTATTAAACATACATTTAATTTTACTGAAAACATCCAGATACTTTTCCAGTGTGGATGTGATCTTTTTTAGTCACACCAGTGATGTTTTTATTGAATTATATTCTCATCAACAATTCTTGGTAGATGTTTTAAATTCAGATGTTTTGGTAGACTTGTAGTGTTTTCTCTGTAATTTCTTGTATAAAGCTGTTCTATTCTCTGTGCTTCAATTTGTATAGTTTTATGTCTTGTTTTCTTGTTAGCTGATCTTTTCTTTTATATTATATAATCAACTGGAGAACTCACCCAGTGAATTTTTTATTTCTGTTATTGCGTTCTTCAGTTACAGACTTTCCATGTTGTTCCTCTTTTCAGTTTTAATTCCTCTGTTGAAATGTCCTATTTGTTCCCTCATTATGTTCATGCTTTCATTTATAGCCTTAAACATATCAGTACTGGCATTTTAAAGTCATTATTTTGCCAATTTGATCATTTCTATCATTCTGTGTAACTGCTTCTGACTGATTTTTTTTTCAGTGTGAGTCATATTTTCTTGCTTCTTTGAATGTCTAGTAATTTTTATTGTATATTGAACATTATGGATTCTATGATGTTGAATGTGTGGACTTGGGGGTTTTCTTTAATAAATATATTTTTCCTAGCAAGCAGAATATTTACTTACAGATTAGATTGATCCCTTTCAGGCCCATATTTGTATGTGTGTGTTTGAAGACATGTAATATTTATTTTATGAGTGTTTCATTGTGTTTATTTTTATATTTGTTAGTGCATTATTGGTATACATGATAGTGGGGTTCATTTTCACATATTCATTTATGCATACAGTAGTTTTCTTCATTTCAGTCCTCAGTACTTCTTCTTCAATCCCCAGTACTTCCTTGAGGTTCATCTTTAAGTTTCCTCAGGATGAGGCTAGAATACCCTTTACTCAAGGACTAGATAAATTACATTCCTAAGGCCTGCAGTTTTCTGGTTGTGTGTGTGTGTGCGCGCGCAAGTTAAAAGCCACTGTATTCAATCAGGATTCCCAACTCTAAATGCAGCTCTAATATTTCCCAGCACTGTAAGAGTTCCAACAGTTATTTGTTTTTCATCATTTTGGTAGTGGTTCTTTCCCCAGTTGTTTTATTCTCCTGCTATTGTACATAACCTATGCATGTATATCTTGATACTGGGCCAAAGATTAGAGTGGACTCCTCTGCTGATTCTGGACCTACTTCTCAGCACTATTCTCTACCTCTGGCAACATGCCTGGCAAATTCTAGCTTACTTAGCAGCTCAAAATTGCAAACATGTCTCCATATCTTGAAAAGACTTGTTCCCTAATAGGTTTTCCCTTCTGGGCCTCAGTCTAAAAACTGCCTTGAGGAAGTAAATGAAGGCAGTTGTTGGGTTCTCTTCTCTAAGGGATTATAGTCCTCTGCTATCATCTGATATTTGGGAGCAATGTTTATATATTTTGTCCAGCTTTAGAGTTGTTTATGGCATGGTGTAGTATAATACCAGCTACTCCAATATACACAAAAACAGGAGTCTCTGTGTAAGCACCTTTTTATATGCTTACCGACTACATTTCTATCATTCTTTTGAAGTGCTTGTTCAAGTATATTTACTTTTTTCATCTTTCAAAAAATTGATTTGCATTTGTTATACATTCTTGATATTTAAGGGTTTTTGTCAAATTCGTTGTACATATTTTCTATACAATAACCAGCTGTGTTCTGTCTTTTAGCTTTCTTAATTGGAAATCAACTTGTTCCACCAGAAAAGAATTTGCCTGGATAACTAGGAGTGTGAGAACTGTCTTAATATAAATTAATAATTTCTTACTCATTTTCTAGACCTTAGATAGTTTTTTGTTCATGTGCTTCAGCACTCATCAATCAAAAAGAGGCTGGATCCCTAGGAAAAAAGCAATCACAACAAATGTACATGATAATGATTACCTAGTTCTGCCTCCAAAAGGTTACAAAGCCATTCACTCAGGGAACTAAACACTGGAAAAAGAAACTACCAAACATTTTGAAGACTTGCACTAATATTAGGAAATTCAAAGCATCATCATGTTGGTTCCTATTCTTGGTTATATTGGGAGCAATAACAACCAAATAATAACTGAGCTTATATCTAAGGTCAGTCTCATAGTCAGTCCATTAGGTGAAGAGATGTACCTTGTTATCATTTATCCAGTTGCCTAATATTAATTGAGATAGAAATAATTGGTAGTTGGATTAATCTTCACACTGTGCACTTGACCTGTGAATTATATCATAATGGATAAGGTCAAGTGGAATCTTCTGAAACTACCTCCTGCAGCAGAGATAGTAAATATTTCATCACAATAAAGAGAAAATGGCAAAAATTAGTCCTATCTTTTAGGTGGTACTTCTACTGTATCTCTATTTAATTATCTGAATCTGGCCAATGTAGAAACTAGAATAACTGTAGACTCCTGAGAGCTCAGTTGATTAATAGCCTTGCCTGCAGCCACTGTGCAGGACTTGGCATTTTGCTAAAGCAGATCAATATAGTCTGAGGTATCTGCAGCTATCCTACATGAGAAGAGGATCAGAAAGAATGCTCCCATGGAATAGAAAACAGCACACATTTATGGTCTTGAACTTGTCCTGGATTAATGTTTCTGCTATCTATCACAATAAAGTCCAAAGAGTCTGTTTCATCTGGACATTCCAGAAGAACGTCTCAGGTGTGAAGGATGCTGCCACCAGAATTTGAAAAACCCTACCAAGTTTGTTTCCTTTCCCATGGTGGGAAGTGAACAATGTAATAATTTGTCCTTTAAAAACATGTCTTAGAAAGTACCTAACCACTAGGCCCTGGAAAAATTTTACTAAGGTGTCAGTCCTCTAAATAGTTCCCAAGTTTATCCCTGTAGAATCTGTATTATATATGCTTTGCCAAGTCCTTTAATGTCCTAGCCACTTCTTGTTATCTGGCCTAATTAGTGTGATAGCTTTAATATAGTCAGATCTATATGGCACAAGTGAAAGGATTTCTTTCACCTCTGCATGAATCTGCTGCAGAATCCTTCCCTGTGGGACCAACTATAAACTGGCAACAATTCATGAGGACAATCTGTACATTCCCAAGAATATCACATTGATTAATTATACAGATGACATCATGCTAAGTTATAAGTTCAAGCAGACCAAACAAAAATGTAAGCTGGAATGATATTTTAAGATTGAGCATTTGAAGAATGAGAGGGCACAAACTGTATGCATGAGTTCATAGCCTGAACTCTTGTATGATCCAACACTGTTTCAACAATACCCCTCTTTCAGTTCATACATAAAGTATCTTGTGACCAGCTAATGGAGAAGAAAAGCTTGAGTTCCTTGCATTTGGATGCAACTATAAAGTGGTCAACTTCAAGGCTTAACCAGGGTGAGAAAGACAGTATAAGTGCATAATTCTTCTAATAGTATACAGGTTGTTCACTTGGTTTGACACAGAACTTACCTATGATTAAGTGATCTAGGACAGTAGATCAGAGGCAAGAATGGCAAAACTGATTGTGATTGTGAAAGGAGAAATATTGGAAGATTGAAGACAAGAAGTTCTAGAATAGATGCATGTAGATAAGCACATGGGAATGGGAACAAAGTGGACTAATGATTTGATTCTATCACAGAGACCATCCTTCATGGAAGACACACTAAACCACCAAGTAGGCAAAATGACTTTGGCAAGGCTGAAACTAGCATTTGGGCAAACCAAGCACAGAGTACAAAAATTTAAGGAAGAACTCACTCTTGGATGATATGCCTAGAATGAGTGCCTTTTTAAATTTTGTGACCTAGAAATCTCTCTTACCTCACTTTAGTCAGGGGGTGTCAATCAGGTTCTGTAATTGAGTGCATGGATTAGCCATGGTGGCTGCAAAACACGGGCTCCCATTTACCAAGTCTCTTCTAGTCACTACTGCTATATTTCTAACCTGCTGACAACAATCATAAGTCCTTGCTATATGATTCCTCAAGTAGGCGAATTGGCCATTGGTGGCAAGATGACTATATTGACCACCTTTCAGCTTGGAAAGGCCAGTGTTTCATTCAAGTAGGAATAGACACCCATTCCAGGTGTAGGTTTGCCTTTTCACCCCACAAAGCCTCAACCAACACTACCTTCCGAAGGTGAATGGCACATCTTACCCACTAGCATAGAATATCATCAAAATAGGGACCCACTTGAGAGAAAAAGAGCTATGAGAATGGTCCCATGACCATGAAATCCACTTGTCATATTACAAACCACACCAGTTAGAAGGTGTCAGCTGGTAGAATGCTCAGAGGTGAAAATTTCATAAGGGTGTAGCACCATCTTTCAGGCCACTATACATGCCTTCAGTCAAATGCTTTTATATAGAACTATGTCTTCAATAGGAAGAAGAATAATTGGTTAGGGAATTAAGGAGTAGAGATACAAATAGCCTTATTTACCATCATTCAAATGATCAACTGAGGGTATTTGTGCCTCTCTCCCCACAACTCTGTGCTTTTTAAGCTTATAAGTCTTGATTCCTTAAGGGAGAATATTTCTGCCAAAGAAGAGAAAAGATGATTGATGTTCGGACATTGTAGGCTCTTGTATCAAACAAGAAGAGGAGTCACCATCTTAGCAAAGATAATTGACTCTAATCAGTAGGCGAAAAAGCTGTTAAATATGATGAGACATTACTGACACCTAGATGATTCATCTGGGCAAGGAAGGGAGGTTTGAAACACCTTGGACCAATTTTTTATGGGAAGTTGACAACTCTCAAGCAACTTCAATCTGAAAAGAGCATTGTAACTAGGATTGACAGAGTTGCTACCTAGGTTCTAGGGAATTTGGAATGAGTAGAAGACAGACACAATGAGTCTTAGAACAACTGCAAGAATTTCAGGTCACATCATTCATCTCCTTGTTCTAAGTTTCCTTTAAGAAAAGGTGTTCCCTGTCTTGAAGGAGCTGTTCCTCAAACAGGTGTGGAGAAGTAGTGAGCATGGCATGAAGGGTAGGCTATGGTAAACATGAGGATGGACCTCCATCTTCAAGGAAGGACTGAGAGGGTTGCTGGCAGGGAGTTTATACTGTCAGTTCCTTCAAGACTTGCCTTGGCTGTGGAGAGCTGCATGGGTCACACTCTACTTGGGGCTGAGTGATCAAAGCAGAGTTTTAAAGGTTCTGTTATTTTGGCCTAAAGCAGAGCAAGTCTGATGGGCTTGGAAGAGGCTGTCTTTGGGATAATTTGACTTGTTCATCTGCCCTGTCCTACTTCTTTCGGCTCTTCTTCCACAGGAGTTCATCCCAAGAGTACTCCTTAGGAGACCTTCCCACAACTGAAAGTGTCTGAGCTTGCCTCCCCTAGTAGTTGTCTACTGCTTTGAATGGAAAGTCAGTTGTTTCCAATAACTACTTCTTCTTCATCCATTTCATGAAATCAAAGTGAAATTCTTGGAAACTCATTCATCACATTGTGCATACTGTTGTAAATTCAGTTAAGAAGTTCACTGTTGAAGATATAGTTATTTGTTTCATGGGGGAAATATCAATTTTGGTGGGATGCAGCATCATTATAAACAAAATATTGTCACTCAATTAAGAAACATGATACATAAATACACTTGGAATTTGTTGCAGCATATTTTAAATTTTGGAGTTGGCTCTTTTGTGTCTCACAAAGAGTTAGATAGTAAACATTTTTAGACTTTGCAGGCTATACAGTCTTTATCACACTTAATAAACTGTGTTGTTTTGTGCCAAAGCAGGCTGCAATCCATTAACAAAAACGAGTGTGGTCGTGTTCCAATAAAACTGCATTGACAGTAACAGGCAGTATTCCAGATTTGACCAGACAACTGTAGTTTGCCAACTCCTATCCTAATTCATCAGCATCCAAATAAGGTCTAACATTTTATCAATCAAAACAGAAACTATGCTTAAAATTTAAAAGTATATTTATACAAACTCAAAATATTGAAACTGAGTTTAAAAAGAAATGAAACTCATATCTAATACAAAAACTATAATAGCATGGCTTCTATTATCTTTTTGTACTCAAATCTCTATTATAGCTGATAAGTGCTTGAACATCTGAATAACTATTTTACAAATTAACTTAAGTGTTCTATAATAATATTAAACTTATTTTGAAATGAGTCCTCTAAGCTTTGACTTCATTTCATTCAAAATTAGTTAGGAAATTTTAATCAGTATGTTCAGAAATGGAGTGCCAAAAAACTCAGAGTTTGAAGCTATTAGCATTTTACAATCACTGAAAAATAGCTTGCAAGCATGAGAGATTGGAATTTATCCTTGCAAAAAGCATGAGAAAACCTGAATAAATTAAAATTTTGAACTCAACATACAAGATTCAGTTTTAAAATTCAAAAATTGTACTTTTAAGTGTCTCAACTTGTGAGAAGAATCCTTTGATATAGCACCTATTTTAAATTAGATTATGTATACTTTGCATTCAAATGTAATGAAATTGAGGACATCTATGATTTCATATCATGCAAATTTTGTGAAACACTGAAGAGATCAGAAATAGTGACAAATACTTCATAGATTTTTATCCCATAAGAATATGTGTTGAAGGCAGATTCTCTAAATGGTGAAAAAATATAACATCCATGAAAATATTTATATGTTAAAGAGAACAGAGAATTATCTCCATTCAGCAGATTTTTGTAAGCTTATTAGGTAGCAAGCACTCATACTATTTTTCCTTAATAAAAACTATATTTTACAAAGATGAAACCATTGAAGTCATCAAATATCAAGTTTACAAAAATGCATATTAAAATATTGCAGTCATTTAAAAATAAAAAAATTATACTGTGGGCAAAAAGTTCAGTCTTCAGAAAACTACCAGATACAGTATTAAAAATGAACACATATAAGAAACTGATTAAAGAAAATGAGTTTGTATAAAAACTAATTATTTTGTTTGTATTTTAAGATAATCATTGTAAGGTGGTTTTTGCATGTTTTACATAGAATTTATTTTAGAAACAATTTTATTTTTGAAAACATGTTTGAAATGAACTGTTTTGTGGGCTAATTAGAACAATAATTTGTCAGTCTATATATATTTAAATTATGTAATTATAATTGATTTTAGTCCCTCTTTTTATTCAAAAACTGTTTTGTTGGAATATAAATTATTTGTGCCTTTGGGATGTTTTTCAGCAAAATCAAAATATATTCTTTAGAACTTTTCTCTTTTCATGGCAAAAAATGAAAGAAATCTAACAATTTCTATTTGATATCTCTGATAATGTCACAGATATAATCTCATCTAACACTCATGACAACCCTGCTCTGATGTTATTTTCTCTGTTTAAAATAAAAGAAAAATGAGGTTTAATGGGACTTAAAAGGTAAAGTAAATTGGGGAAGATCATACAACTATTTATTTACAAGAAGAAGGTGAACACTTGGAGTTACCCATCTCTGAAATCTGTGCATGGAAGTACTATGCCATGTTTTGAAAGATATTCTTAATATTATTATCAAATTTGTTATTATCTAACTATAAAATTGGAAATGCAGGAATTTTATTGTTGTTAAAGTCTATAGTATTAATATAAAGGAATTGTTTTGATAGTGTTTTAGGTATTTCCTCAATGCATTTTCTATACATGATGGTGTGTATTTTTTCAGCAATTAGGATTATATGATATATTTGTTTAGCTTAATGTCATAAACTCTTGACACCCAAACATCCAAATAGCCTTAGGATATTATCCATAGAGCACTTTCGTCTTGATCCATAAGTGTTGTATTTTTTCTCTTAAGAATCTCAGGAAAATGGCTCTATAAAGAAAACAATCTTGTGATATATACATGGATGATTTTTTTATAGAATATTCCATTCCCACTTGGCTTCACTGCAGGTGTCTTTCTCTAGAGCCCTACTTCTTGAGAACAGAGGCCAGGCTTTGCTTGGCTTTGTATTTGAGCCACACAGCATAGCTACTTAAATTTAGCAGGTACTTCAGAGAGAGTTGTAGAACTGAAATGCACTTTTCTGTATGAAAAATCTTTCATGGTTCCTATAAGTAATGTCAAAATTCTTGAATGGCTAACATATGTAATTAGAGGAGGTCTGAACAGAACAAATTATAGGACACTCTCTTTAAAGTATTACTTTGTATTAAAATTTATGACAATTTGAAGACTATTTTTTTCTGGAAAAGAGAAGTCCTTCTCAGATGTAGACTAACTTGTAGATATTTATTAAGATAACTGTTCCTCCCATGTATAATAAAGAATTCCTAAGAACTCATCATTATGAGCAGTATTTATAGTCATATTTACTTTTTATTGTGAATAGTGGAAAAAGAAAAATATTCTTTTGGTTCTTAATGGCTTATTGCTGTTTGGCATTTACATCTAGTTTGTATGTATGGATAATAACCTGAGCTTGGCAAAATAGTTTGTCTTTATAATGTCAATTGCATTTTGTCCAAGTCTCCTTGACTTTTCAATGATTTTATTTCAGAAAATGCTTATTATTTGTGTTAATGACTTCATTTCACTTGTACTAAATTAAGAAATTACTAAAAATGAAGATATTGTTCTCACTTTGGACAGAGCTTCTTATTATTTCATTGCAGGAGGCAATTAGACTGACTTAGATTCCAATTATAATTCAGCCTTTTCACTTATTTGAGCCTCAGGTTTCTATCTGTATGACATGATAACTACTTCTTAGTGGTACTTTAAGGATTCTGTAAGGTAATATGCAAAGACTTAGGCAATGAACTACTATATAATACATGAAAACACAAAGAAAGTTGTTGAGGCTGGGGGAGTAGGGAATGGAGAAATGTTGGTCAGAGGATTCAAGTTTCAGATAGACAAGAGGAATAAAGTTTTGAGATCTATTGTGTAGCATGGTGACTATAGTTAATGTTCTCTATATTTCAACATTACTAAGTGGGTAAGTTTCAAATGTCTTCTCCACAAAAATGGTAAGTATATGAAGTTATGGATATATTATTCAGTTTTATTTTTTATTTCATAATATGCACATATATCAAACCATCAATCACATTGTCCCCCATAAGTGTAAGAAATTATTATTTATCAATTCAAATTTTTTAAAGAAAATTGTTTTCATTCCCCTTTCTGAAAGTACAAAATGTAAGAAAAAGAAAAGAAATTTTAAAAAGTAATGCTTGCAAGCTTCTTACAGAAACTTCAAATTCAGCAAGAATCACATTCTGTAACATGGACACAAAAATGCTCGAAGTATCATGTATGTTGAGGCACTTATGGAACTCCTGCTAAAATGTCACTATGACCAGAGGTAAGGGGAAAAAAGAGGATTATTTGGTATCTTACAGGAAAAATTCTAAAATAGAATTCATAACCCAGATAAGGAGAAGAAATGAGAATCAGAGGGAGGTGGACCTGGAGTCAGCCCCCGTCATGGACACGCTCTGCCTGAAAGGGAAACACAACCAGCAGGGCGAGTTATTTAAGCACAAGCCACTATGCTTTGGAGAGACCTGCTTCCCAACAGTGCCTGGGAGGGTGGGGGAAAGATTCCTGATGGGTTAGCTGAACCATGAAGGCAAATTGGAGGGAGCTAGGTAAAGAAGGTGCATTCAAGACAGTGAAAACTGCATAAGCAAAGGTAGGAGGGAATGTGGTGTTTCAGGTAGTTAAAAATACAGTGTGTCTGAGGCTTCAGGGTTACATGAAGAGCGGCAGAGCCGAAGTTGGGGAAGGAACCAGGGTCCAGATCATAAATGGTCCTCTCTGCCAGGTAGTTCTGGTTACATATAAATGCTTGCAGTTCCCCAGATGTACCACCATCTTAGTTGGCTTGGGCTACTATAAGAGAATACCATTGACAGTATTTGAAGACGAGGCCTTTGGGAGGTAAATAGGTTGTAAGTGTGGAGCCTTCATGATGGGATTAATGTCCTTATAGTAAAACATAGGAACGAGCTTGTGCATGTGGTCCTCTCTGTCTCTCTTTCTCCTTCCTCCTCCCCTACTTTCTCTCATATGAGAAAACAGGAAGAAGGCTGACACACAGCAATCTGGTACCAAGGGGAGGGTCCTCACAAATACTGTTACAATTGGGATTAGGGTTTTCCACATACAAATTTTGGAGAGACACAGTCTGTAACAACCACCCTCTCTCTTAACTCTGTTACTGGCCTTCTCCTTGTTCCTGTAATATGTCTGGCCATTCCTATTTGAGGGTCTTTACACTGCCATGGCCTCTGCTTTAGAAGTACCTATTCTCCCAGATTTTGTTGTGGCTAGCTTCTTCTTACCACTCAGATTTCAAGGCAGATATAAGTCTTTACTCTTTTATTTTTATCTCTAGATAGTTTCCCCCAAAGAACTCTCAATTCTCATTGCTCTGCTTTCTTTCTGAAAACACTTGTAATTTGGAGTTGTATCATATTTTTAAAAAATTTTGTATGAGCCTCCCTCCCCCATTGGAAGGAAAACTCCATGAAAATAGGAAACTTTTCTGGGTTGGCCATACCTATATTTCCACTATGTAGAATTGTTCATGGCAAACATAAGCATCTAATAGATAAACCACAGGTTGTTCTTTCTGCTAGGAAGTCCCATCATTCTTACACAAAGCCAATTCCAACTTTTAAGATGTATCTAAGAGTTATCCAGGAAGTAGTCTCTCCTACTTCATTGGCCCCAGAATCCCAGAATGAGGTAATGTTTTAAAATATTCTGAGGAAAAATGGCAATTATAAAGAATACAAGTAACTATAAATGTTGGCAAGGATGTAAGGAGAAATGCACTCTCATATATTGCTGGTGGGACTACAAATTGGTGCAACCACTCTGGAAAGCGGTGTGGAGATTTATTAGAAAAACTGGAATAGAACCACAATTTGATCCATTTATCCCACTCCTTGGTCTATATCCAAGGGAGCTAAAATCAGCATACTACAGTGATGCAGCCACATCAATGTTTATACCAGCTTAATTCACAATAGCCAAGCTAGGTAACCAACCTCAGAGTCCTTCAACAGATGAATGGATAAAGAAAATGTGAGATATATATATATATATATATATATATATATATATATATATATATATATATATATATATGGTGAAATGTTACTCAGCCATAAAGAAGAATGAAATTATGGCATTTTCCAGTCAATAGATAAAACTGGAGACTATCATGCAAAGTGAAATAAGCCAATCCTCCAAACCCTAAGGCTGAATGTTCTCTCTGAAATGTGGATGCCAATTGAAAACAAGGGAGCATGGGGAGAATAGAAATTCATTGGATTAGACAAAGGGGAATGAAGAGAAGGGAGGGGGAGGGCAATAGGAAGGACAGTAGAATTAATCAGACATAACTTTTCTATCCTTGTATTTGAATACAAGACCAGGGTAATTCCATATCATGTACAACCACAAGAATAGGATATTAATTAGAATAAGTTATACTCCATGTATGTATAATATGCCAAAATGCACTCTACTGTCACGTATATCTAAAAAGGACAAAATTTTTAAAAAGTAAAATAAAGACAAAGAAAAAATAAATAAAATATTCTGATATAGAAACTTGTACATGTTCCTGTTTTAATCTCATCAGACTGCACTTTAATCATCTGTTTATCTATCTTCTCCAGTTCATGAACTCCCTGAAAGCAGGAACTATGTCAGCTAGTTCTGTTGTTAACAGCCCAGCACAGAGCCAGCAGAACACTAGCTGCTCCAATTGTGGCCTTATTGCAGACTGATGGTGAATAAATTGAGGTGGACTGGAGAGACTGAGACTAGAGGTAGCAAGAGCAGATCACAACCTCTAGTATTCACTGTTAGGAAACTCATCTTTGAAAATGTCCTCACACATTCACAAAGATGGGAATGATTTATAATAGTGAAAGATGAGAAACAAGCTACATTGTCATCAAAAAGGAAATGGTGAAATTATATAGCCTGCTTCTTTATAATTAAATACTAAGCAGCCATTAAAAATATCAAATGTATTCATATGTACTAAAATGGAAATTTATTGAAATATTTCATTAAATGAAAAATGTGAGAAATTTATGTAAATCATGTTCCCATTTGTATAAAAATGCTCAAACCCTATATCTTTTCATCTGTACATGCTTATGTATGCAAATATAAGAGAATAAGAACTAAAAGGCTATGCACCAATGTAGGAGCACTCTCCGACCTTCAACACCTCCCTTCCCTCTTTCCCCGTTCTATGCTGATGGACCACACTCTGGGCAGAGCGTACCCCATTGTTTGTAACTTTGGGCCATGATTGGTCCAAGGACTGTATATATAAGCTTTTTTACTTTCTGGAGTAACGGGTTTTCTGTGTCTCGCTCTGGCAGAACAGTTTTACCTACCCCCAGAGTCTGGGTGGAGTGATTCCGTGGACCATCACTCCCTCGTCCTGTGAGACCCCACTTCGTCCTTCCCCAAGGACCCCCTTTTCGTCTCTCTGGACCCCAACTTGTCGAGCAGACCCACGAGGCACAACTTACAGCAACACACCAAGAGTTTAATAGTAGATATCTCAGCGGAAAGAGAGAAAGATTGCGTGCGCTGAGGTGATATGAAGACAGAAAATTTACCTTATGTATTTTGTATTGTTTGAATCTTTCTCATTTATTACATAATTTAAATAGCTTTAGGAGTTCATGTTACTAATACAGGCAAGAAATTGGGATTTGTACAATGACAATTACAAAAACAAAAATGTCGTTGAGATTAGTAGGAAGTGAAAATAACAGAACTTGATGAACAATGAGTTGTAGGAAATGAAGGAGAAGGAAAAGCCTAAGGTGCTCAGGATTTTAACTTTCGATACTTGAAGAGTGCTGGCTTCAAGGTAGTGTGTGGGAGGTTTAGATGGAAAGGTGTTTAGTCAAGGCAGATTGAGTTTGAGATGCTTATAGAATTTTCAAATGGACAAACTCACTTGCGGGTTGTACGCATAGGATTGGAGTACCGGATAAAGATAGGAAATTTTAAAAATCAAGGTTTGGGACAATCAACAGAGATTAGATATTGAAATTTGAGTTTGCTCATCAGAAGCTGTAAGTCCAGAGGATCAATAAATCCCTAAAAATTAAATGTAAAATCTGTGAACATATCTCTCTATCCTCAACTTTGTCTTTTCTCTGAAAGTATTCATGGTTTTCAACAAATTTTTTAAAAGAGGTTTATAACTAAAAAGACAGAAATTGGGAGAATGGTCAATGGCTGATGACAGACTCAGGGAAACCAAAGAGGGGAACTGTTTCAACAGGAGGGTAGCAAAAACAAATCATGACTGACATTTGGAACAACAACAGTAACAAGAGATAAAAAGACTTTAAGAAATGTAAGGGCATTGAAGTGGAAAAGAAAACATGAAGAGAAAGTACTCAAAAGTGGGAAATTCTTCAGGGAAGTCCAATAAATGAAATCTTCCTGCAAAGTAGAGAATAAGAATAATTGAAAGCTACATTCCATCACAAAAATATAGATTTCATTGGTTGAGACAAATGAAATAAATGCAAAAGGGGGAGAATGAAAAATGTCTATTTATTCATAAAATTCCTGTCTTGCCTTGAAATAGTGTTCTTTATTGCTCATTTGTAGTTTGCTTTATTTTTGTTTTTGTTTACACATAAATTATGGAAACCAGTTATGCTAGTGGCTTATGACTGTAAGCCAAAAATCAGAGAACTTTCACATGGCAAATGCTGATAGGAGGCTGTTACATAGTGACATGTACTTTATGTAATAAAAACAATCTTTAATGAAAATTTCTTAAAAAAAAAGACATTAAGCAACTTGGCACTGTACCATGTGCATGGTACTACATACATTAGTAAATGCAGTCTCTTAAAACCTGGTAATTGGGGGCTGGGATTGTGGCTCAGCGGTAACGCGCTTGCCTCGCATGCGTGAGGCACTGGGTTCGATCCTCAGCACCACATAAAAATAAATAAATAAATAAAATAAAGATTAAAAAAAAAACAACAACTGGTCATTGGCTAATCCATAATATACATTTAGGAAGTTCGGCTCTCCATGTGTGTTCTTTACACCAGAAGTGTTTCTTCTCTGGAGGGGTTAGGACATGCTGTGATACGAGCCCACTGCCTATCTAGTTAAATCATATTGTCTTCCAAGAATTTTCTGTGGAAAATATTTCAAATAGCATGATGCTGTGACATAAAAATATGAAAGATTTTTTTCCTAGATGCCTAAGCCAAGAGTCTTCAGAGGCCTTGGAGAAGAACAAGATGAGCAAGGCTGCAGAGTAGAAAGGCAGTGCCTAGACACAGAGCACCTCAGGACCCTGATCGATGAGGAAAAGCATCTCCCAACTTAGTTTGTGTGGCCTTGGAGATTAGTTAGGAGAGTTTGTCCTAAAATCCCAATGGATTTTATTACTTATTTTAAGTATTTATGTTTAGTTTTTATTTCATTTCATTTCATTTCATTTTTGCATTTTCCCATTTCCTTGCAGTAGACTCCTTCTCCTATGTACATTCTCACCAGGATCCCACATTTAGTCATAATGAGCTGCAAACACTGAGAATTTGTCTCTAATACCTTCAATGTCCTGAGTCACACTGTGATGTGAAAACTGTAACTGTTACAAAGAACATATGATCTATGAGTCAGAGATTTCTGCCAAATGGAAACACCACATAAAGTCCTTTCATGGAAAATTATTTAAAAGGGGTAAAAAGAGTGAATGTAAGACAGAACTATTTGTTACCAAGCCACCCAACTGCTTGACTACTTTTGAGTCACTTTCAATACAGAGGTTGCTCAATTTCTTCCCAGCACAGGGTGAGAAATTTTTGTGTCCAAGCAAAGAACCAGATGAGAAACCAAATAGGCTTTTTTTTTCATGCTAGATTCAGACAGCATCCCTGGAGATGTTCCAGTCACTGAATTAGGATGTTCAGACAGCTTGACAAAGCCCATCTTCCCTTTTATTTAAAGTGAAAATTGAAATGAATGCACTTCACATTTTTCTGTATACTCTCATAGCCTCTCATATTTTGGAGTCTCTACTGGAAACCACATAAACCTTAGAGGTAAGAGAGATTTGGCACACAGCACTAACATGTTGATTTTTAAACTATCTCTTTCCTTGACAAGTAAAGCTTTTCCACAAATCTTCTAGCTCACCATTTTTTTCCCCTTTACCTCTTTCTTATACAGTGATCAGCGAAAAAGCAGCAGGAGGAAAGAAAATGAAGAGAAGTAATAGGCCCAAATTATCTATACTTTTAATCTTTAGTGATGCCTCATGACAAACAAGATAATGCAGTGTGGAAGGGCTTTGAAACCT
Organism: Geosciurus inauris; assembly: GCA_004024805.1. Classification (NCBI taxonomy): domain Eukaryota; kingdom Metazoa; phylum Chordata; class Mammalia; order Rodentia; family Sciuridae; genus Geosciurus; species Geosciurus inauris. The sequence goes on along the minus strand of PVHX01000776.1, from coordinate 27,516 downwards.
GTAGCATTCAGTAAATGTCACATTGTCATAATGTGGTCACAAAAGATATTATTATGACTTTTGTTTGGTTTCTCACATCTTACATGTAAAATTAAAGGGGAGGGGCAGTGGCAATATGATTAGGTGGAAATAGAACTGGCCTGAGTATAGAATATTTAGCTTCAAGTTTGTTTTGTCTTGGATTTTATGAATTTCAGCAATAGTCTCATTTTTATTTGATTTTATTTCATAGCAATGAAATGTTTCTTAATTCAAACAAAAAATATATAAAAAGTAACTTTTTAAAACTTTTTAAAATTTTATTTTATTTGTTCTTCTTAATTATACATAACAGAAGAAACCATTTTGATAAAATTATACAAGCATAGGCTATATCTTACTCTAATTAGGACCTCATTCTTATAGGTGGTCATGATGGTGGGGTTCATGTAGGTATTTTGATACCACAACAAGCAACTCATAAATGAGTTAATTCTATAGAAATAATCTTCAAGAGAAAATCACAAGCAAAATTCAGTGAAAAGTCCTTCATAAGATATTGTTTTATTATAATGGACACTTAGAAATAACCAGAATGCTGACCAATGCTCATTTTCAGACATTTTAAGTATTAATTATTTAAAATTTAGGCAATTAGAGTAATGAAAACACAATTTTATCACACAATTTTATTATATCTTAATATTTTATCATACTTGATTTAAATCACTACTTTAAGTAACATAAATTTAAAAAAGCCTCTCTGGTTTCTATTTCTTTCTTCTTCAGAAGGTAACTGTTTTCCTGAAACCAACATTTAAATATGTTTTTGAGGAATTCCTACATAATTATTGTCCATAAACAATATTATATTACTTTATATGCCATTTTGTGTATGTTATCAAATGGTATATATAATTCTGAAATTAATCCTTCAGTTTAACATTGTTTTATGCATATTAATTTCTCCATGGTATTCTAGTGTATAAATATAAAAATAATGGTTATACATTATTTTCAGCATTACTAATAATGCTACAATGATCACTGTTGTACATATCTCCTTGTGCATAAATGTGAGAATTTCCCTAGGATTTTTATCTAGATGTAGAATTTCTGGATGAAAGTTATATGTCTTTAAAGTTATACATCTTTAAACTTATTATATATCATCTAATTATCCTCTAAAAAGTCTGTACTCATTCCAAATCCCAACATTTTTATATGAGAATTTTCCTTGCTCCATGTCCATGATAATATTTGCATCACAAATTTTAATTATCTGCCAATTTGATAGGGTGAGTGGTGTGCAAGTGGGAAGCAAAGAAATAGTATCATATTTTTATTTAATTTTCACTGTTTATTACTAGTGAAGTCAAGCATTTTTAATATAATAATGGTACTTTGTTTTTTTCTATGGTGATTTTTTTTGGCCATATTATTTACCCACATTTTTAATGAATTTTTGCTTTGTATTGATTTGAGTTGCAAATATCTTTTCTCAGGTTGTGGTTTGCCTTTTTCTTTGTTTATGGTTTTTTATAAAACAGAAAGCTTAATGTCAGATTTAACAACATTTTGCTTACAATTTTTGCTCTTTGTCTCATTTTGCCATCATTTCCTTCCTGAAGTCATAAATGTATTTTCAATATGTTCTTTAGAAAGTTCTAAAGATTTATTATTTAGCATTACATCTTTTATCCATCTGGAATTTACTTTCACCATGATATGAAATATGACTAATTTTATTCTTTTCCATAATAACAGATCAGTAATGCCAACTGTCATGACACTTTTATCTTTGTGTGAGTCTGTTTCTGTGTTCTCTATTCTGTTACATTGCTTCATTTCTTTCTTCTTTTATCCTTATCAGACTGGGTGACTATAGACTTATAGCCAGTCTAACTCTGCATTGGATAGACATAGATTCTGAGTCAAGGCTCTGCCCATGCCATCTACCTACACTTGGCAACTTGCTCTTCTATATATGTCTTATGATCAGCTTTCCTATTTATTGCAAAGAAAAAGTTTTAGAATTTTGAAATAGAATACATTTGATTTATAGATCAGTTCAGAGAGAAAAGTTATCTTTAAAATACTGCATTATTATGACCATAAATATTTATTTCATTCACTCTGCTTGTTATCTTCTCTTGTTGTCTGTTGCTTCTTCCTTTTCCTTTAGGATAGTGTTCATTATGTGACTATTCAAAAATTTACTTATCTATTGTTGATGGGCATTGGGTTCTTTCCAGTTTATAGCTATTAGGAATAAACTTGCTATGAATATGTTACATATGAATTTAAGTGGACATAAGGACATTTTTGGACATATACTGAAGTGTATAGGTGCATAGTCAAAGGGTTCACAAATGATTAGCTTCAATAGATATTGCAAAATATTTTCCTTCTGTGAATGTACAAATTCACATTCTCACCAGCAATGTAAGAATCTTCCAGGTATCCTAAAGTCTTATCAGTTTTGACATTGTCAGTGTTTTAAATTCAGCTATTCTGATGGTATGTCCTTACATCTCATTGTGGTTTTAAATTATTAGTTTTTGATGACTAACATTGAGCACCTCCACATACATGTATTAGTGATTTAATACCCTGTTTTGTGAAGTATTTGTTCAAGTCTTTTTATGTTTTAAAACTATTATGCATCTTACATTTTCATATAGTTTATTGCACATTTTTATAAATCCTGGATACTTGTGCTTTGACAAATATATATCTATATTACATATATGTATTTACTATATTTATATGTATATATATTGTAACTCTCCGCTGCCATCAATAACTTTATTCTTCAATATATTAAGTGGTGTGACTCAGTGAACAAAATATATTTTTTCCTTTCATAGTGGGTTGTTATTGTGTCTTGTCTAAAAAAATATTCACCTATTTCAAGATCTGGAAGATTTTTCTACTATATTTTTTCAAGATGATTTCATTAGTGACAGGAGTTTTCTTTGTGGGAAGGTTTTGAAATACAAATTAAATTTCTTTCACAAATGAAGGACTATTCAATTTTTTAATTTCTTCTTTTGTCAGTCTATTCAATATTTCTCAGGAAATTTATCCATTTTATCTAATTTGTCCAACATATTGGCATGAAATTTTCATTCTTATTCATATATTTATGACCTAAAATTTGTATAGGCTAATAACATTCATATTAATGTTGTTGAGGTATTAATTACCTTTATAAATTTTTGGATAGCCAAACTTTAATGATTTTCTCTGTGTCTGTCTTCAATTTCATTAATTTCTTTTTCTTTTCTTCTATTATTATTATTAGTAGTAGTAGTAGTAGTACTGGAGATTGAACTCAGGGGCACTCAACCACTAAGCCACATCCCAGTCCTATTTTGTGTTTTATGTAGAGACAGGGTCTTGCAGAGTTGCTTAGCGCCTCGCCATTGCCGAGGCTGGCTTTGAACTCGCAATTCTCCTGTCTCAGCCTCCCTAAGTGCTGGAATTACAGGTTTGCGCCACTGTGCCCTGCTTCTTCTATTATTTTTTTCCTCTATTTTTTGGATGTAATTTTGTCTACTTATTTATAGCTTCTTGAGTTGGCTATTTAGATAACTGACTCCTCATCTTTTCTAATATATGCAATTAAATTTATAAATTCCTTCTAGAAGCACTACTTTTGTTACATCTTACAAAGTTTGTTATGTCTTAATTTCAGGGCAAAATATTTTTAAGTATCATTCCAGAATGTTTTCCTACCTGACTCATGAGTTATTTAGAATCATGTAACTTAATTAATACACACTTCGATAATTTCTATTTTTCTATCTACAATTGACATCTAGTTCAATTTGTCATGGTCAAAAATAACTTCATTATAAAATTTCGACTATTCAAAAGTTTGTTATCTTAAAGTCTTATATTTTTCTTTTGGTTAGTGCTTGTGTGGTACATATTTTTTTCACTCTTTTATTTTCAATTTTTATGATATATTTTTTCAAATTTTATCTTGTAAATATCATATACATGTTTATTTTTAAAATTCAGTTTTACAATTTTATATGTAGTGTTTACACTCCACATTTAAATGATTACTGATGTATTTACATATGTCAGACTTTCCTTTTTAACAGATCTGTCATTACTTTCCATATTAGTTTTCCATTTAGTTTTTTATTATGTAACAAATTACCACATGCTTACCATCTTAAAACAATGCCTTTTCATTATCTCATAGTCCTGGTAGATGAAAGCCCAGGTATGGGCTAGCTGATTTCTTCTGTTCAGTTTTGCCAGGCTGAAATCAAGGCATTGGTTAGGATTGTAATTGGGCCTGGCGATGTAGAGGTTGAACGAACTGTGCCTGGCGTAATAGCCAACAAAATAATGTCATTAGCCTTGGAAATGGAGAAAGGAGCAGTGTCTTGGAGGCCAACAGACCTAGGTTCAAATTCTAACTATGGTTGCATATGTCTCAATTTTACCAACTATATAACAAATATCATTTTATTTATTTCATAGATTTAAGAGATTAAATGAAATATCTGAAGGAAGCTGCCATCTAGCTCTATGTTCTGGGCACTTATCATAAATAAATATGGAAACCCAAACATGTTCTGAGACAGGATTCATGAAAAGGAAATAAATGATAGGAAAAGGTGCTGAGATGATGGAAAGAAGAGTTGGAAAAACTTGTGGAAAGTGGCCTTCCTTGATAATGTGATAATGAGGGTATAGTAGTGTGTCAAAATTTTTTGAGAAAATCAGAGAGAAGCCAGAGAAACTGCTATTGTTATTTTGCTTATTTATTTGTCCAATTTTTTGCATGGATATGTACCTACTCTGAGACAGGTATCTTTAAGTGGTGACCTAACTGGTCAAAGTCCCCACCCTCTCTGGTAGTGCAACATTTTCCAAAATGTATTGACCAAGTTGTTAACTATTATTCCCACAAATTAGTGAATGAATGAGGATTTCAAAGATAAGTGAATTTGTGAAGTTTTATGTTATATAAAGTTCAATGAATTCTTTACTATATTAGTTCTTAAAGCCTTGGATATGCAAATGATAATTATGAATCTATAAAAAATGGCATATATATATAGTTAGAAATTTGTTTTTTCTTTAGAACTCATATGCAGAATCATATATTAATATATTGCAAAATATAATTTGAGAAATGATCAATAAATTTTAAGTCAGATTGAATTAATAGATGTATAAGCAATATTAAAGACTTATCTATATTTGGATCACATTCATTTCTAATGGACCCAATCATGAAAATTACATGATGCTCTTTGGCATAATTCTACTGTTTAGCATCAGCCCTGAGGAAAATTAGGAAATGATTTGTCTAGGTTTGGACATTGGCAGTATGTATAGTGAAATATAGAGTGAAATATAATTTTAAGAAATTAATGTGTGGTTTTAGAGAAGGAATTGTGGAACCAAAGTATAAATCTATTGGCTTTGAGTGAGACGATAAGAAGTGAAGTACTATCAACCTCTCCATAAAGCCAACTGATTGGACTTTACATAATTGTAAGTGGTCTTTATGTGGAGGTTCCAAAGACAATGCAATGTGAGGGAGTGGCCTTGAACCCAGAGCCACCTTGGTCAGATTTTTGACTGCTTCTTATGTATTATGATTTTTCTTAAATTTGCAATGTCTTAGACAAATCACACAGTTTCTCAACTCAAGATTTCTCAACTCAAGAGTTTCACAGACTCAAGATTCCCATTTTATGTCTTTGAAGAACATTCTAAGGAGCAACAAAATTGTAAAGAGCTTTGCATAGTGTCTGTTCGTAACTTGAGACAAGGATTTATGGTGTGAAGGGAAGAGCAAGATTCTAGAAAATATTAAGAATAAAAAAGGATTTAAAAAGAAATGATAAGATTGAGATTCCCATGATAAGGTAGAAAGGAGAAAAATAGAGAATACACTAGGAAGAAAGAGCAGCTGAAAAGAGTAGCTGTCAAGCAAAGTTAGAACTTGTGAGAAAATGATGAGCCAGTGGTGAGGGAGGCAAAACTTGAGATAAAAACTGGATTGCCATAGCCAAGATGGGAGAAAGACTTGGGATGGAATTAAGCCCTTCCAAGTCTCTACTGAATCGTGCTCTTTGATGTGAAGTACACAAGTGCGTTTTTAAATTTGACCAATGTAGAGATTGCCAAACCTGATGATGATAATAACAGTGAACATAATAATGACTTTCATGTACTGAGATCCATAGGACTCAATGAAATATATTTTACTATTCTCTTCATTTTTAGGACAAAAAATAAGAGGTTAAATGACTTTTACAAAGTCATAGAATTAGCAAATAGCAGAACCAATATGCCCTCTCAGATTAGATAGATATATAGATATAGATACACTACAGATGCATAGATGTACAAATATGTATATAAATATGTGTGTGTATACGTGTGTATGTGTGTGCATAAATATGTATACATATGTCTATTATCTTTCTTCTATACATCTTTCTATCTATAGAAAGAACATTAGACTTTATATCATGTACAAACTCTTTCTTTTAAAGTATTACTTTAACATGTACAAAACATAGCATGCATTCTTCCAATTTCATAATTTAAGTTAAATAGATTAATGATTATTATATTTACCCTTTTTATTTTTGAGACAAATAAAATATTTCCATAACAGGCCCCAAACCATAATCACCTCTCAGTAATAGCTGCATGAGTCAAAAGCATGGAAGGCTGGCTTCGATCAAGCACACTGCTATTTAATGGTGGGTCAGAGGAGATAAAATGTATAATCAGACCAGACCAGATCTTACACTTTATAGTCTCCCAGAAAATATTTCCTATTAGTCCAATGGCCAGGACTAAATGTGTTTGTCACACAAGAATGACAGGCCAAATTGAAGCAATATTTCTGAATCATCCATCCTAGAGGCTGTTAAACTAAGTCTTATAAAACATGACCTCATAATACTTAGAAGTGCAATCTAGTTCTACAACCAATTGCCAATCTGAGTTCTCCATACAAGCCAGACATTTGTTATGATACATAACAAATATTAAAGCACAAGCAAAAAGTATCCAGGTGTGGCTTCTTTCAATTAAAATAATAACACTTCCCTTGCTACAGGTTATTGATTATTTCTTCTCAGTTTTAAAACTGGAAAGTTCCACCAACAAGTCACTGGGTATACTCAAGATGAAAAAACAGAAGCCTAAAAGACCTAAGCAGCTTTCTCAAAATTATGCAAATAGTAAAGGACACAGTAGAAGGCTAGAAGGGGGAGTCCTCCTATTTCTTGGTAAAATATACTCTGTGTTGTTTCCCATACAATTATGTGGAAGAGTGAAAGGGAGTATAAATGGAATGAACAAAGCTAAATACTCATGCATGGATTTCTGCAAAATCTACCTTTCCACAGTTCTAGCCAATTTTGACTAGTTGAAAAAATTTTCTCACATGAAAGGCCAAATAACAAAAATCATATAGCATAATTTTTCTTTTGTTTGGTCAGTTAAGAACTAGAAATTAAAGTAAAAACAATGTTAAGAATTACTAGTGAGTTATCCAGAACTGGGTTGAGAGAAGGCTATGGCCAATTTGATGCCCATCGTGAGTATTGCTTTGCTAAGGTCACTATGAACTACTGACAAATTTAATAGAATGTATGCCTGGTTTATGTATCCAATACTTTAAAAAACTGCTAATAGAAATTAAAGATGATACAAATGAGGAGACACACTGAATTTTCTTCCAATTATCTATAGATTAAATGCAATTTCATTAGTCCTTTGTATTGTGTTGTCTTTATAACTTTATTATTGTAGGATGTAAGTGTTCTGATTTTTAGGAAACCATATTTTTTAGAACATTAAAATGAATTTTTATTTTCTAGGATTATCTTCTATTCTCTTTCACAGGGTATGAGTTAGATGTCCTCTAGGATTTCCTTCTATTATTGTGGTCTAAGACATCTATATTGACTAGATTTCCTAAATGGTTATCACATATGAATGGCAAATATTTAAAATTATATATTGTGGCAGATTTTGGAAATTTATCTTTTAATTTGTCTGTCATTAATACATTTAAAATATAACATGTGCTGATGATTCATTCTTAAGAAATTGACAGTACTACTTTGCCAACTAAATTGTAAGCACCTTAGAGGATGGCATTCTATCAATTTGTGCAAAAACAAGTCTAATCACATATCTTCTGTATATACCCATGTAGTTACAATTTTGAGGGCTCTTCATTCTTCAGTAATAAATACATATTTTCATCTGGTATCGTATTCCTTCTAAATAAAATACTTCCTTTGAAATTTTTTGTAGTGTGTGTCCACTGATAATAAATTATTTTAGCTTTTGTATGCTATAAAATCTTTCTTTTTTAAAAATCTTTTTGCTGTTATCAATGGACCTTTACTTTATTTATTTATATGCAGTGCTGAGAATTAAACCCAGTGCTTCACTCGTGCCAGGCAAGTACTCTACCACTGAGCCACAACCCCAGCCCAATACCTTTCTTTTTTATTTTTAACATTGTGGCATTTTTCTGACCCCTTGAAATCAAGACTTGACTTTGCCAGCTATTCTTCTGAGAGAGAAGTCATATGAAGAATATGTAAAGAGCTAAAAAAATGGTATTTTTGTTCTTTATAGATATCCATGACAGTAGAGTGTATTTTGACATATTATACACACATGAAGTATAACTTATTCTAATTAGGATCCCATTCTTGTGTTGTACATGATGTGGAGATTCACTGGTGGTGTATTTGTATATGAACACAGGAAAATTATGTCCATTTCATTCCACTATCTTTCCTATTCATATATCCCCTCCCTTCCCTTCATTCCCCTTTGTCTAATCCTCTGAACTTCTGTTCCTCCTCCTCAACCTTTTGGTGTGTGTTGGCATCCATTTATCAAAGAGAACATTCAACCTTTGGTTTTGGGAGATTGGCTTATTTCATTTAGCATAATATTCTCCAGATCCATCCATTTATTGGCAAAAGTCAAAAAGTCATTCTTCTTCATGGGTAATATTCTATTGTGTATATACAACACAACTTCCTTATCTATTCATCTGTTGAAGGACTCCTAGGTTGGTTCCATAGCTTAGCTATTGTGAATTGAGCTGCTATAAACTTTGATATGGCTGCATCACTGTAGTATGCTGATTTGAAGTCCTTTGAGTATAAACCAAGGAGTGGGATAGCTAAGTCAAATTGTGGTTTCATTCCAATCTGAGGAATCTCCATACTACTTTCCAGAGTGGTTGTACCAATTTGTAATCCCACTAGCAATGTATGAGTGTATGTTTTTCCCCACATCCTTGTCAACATTTATTGTTATTTGTATTCTTGATTAATTGCCATTCTGACTGGACTGAGATGAATCTCAGTGTAGTTTAATTTGCATTTATCTAATTGCTTGAAATGTTGAACATTTTTCATGTATTTTTGTTGACTTTTCGTATTTCTTTTTTTGAGAAGCACCTGTATAATTCCTTACCTCTTTTATTGATTGGGTTATTTGGATTTTTGGTTTTGACTTTTCTGAATTCTTTATATATCCTGGATATTAATGCTCTATCTGAGCAAAGATTTTCTCCCATTCTGTAGACTCTCTTTCATGCTCTTGTTTCTTTTGCTGTGAAGATTTTTAGTTTGATACTGTCCCATTTATTGATTCTTGATTTCACTTCTTGTACTTTGGGTGCCTTATTGAGGAAGTTGGCTTCTAAGCTGACATGATGGAGTGTTAGGCCTACATTTTCTTCTAGTAGGCACAGGATCTCTGCTCTAATGTCTAGGTCCTTGATGTATTTTGAGTTGAATTTTGTGCAAGGTGAGAGAAGTTTCATTCTGCTACATTTGGATTTCCAATTTTGCCAGCATCATTTGTTGAAGAGACTATCTTTTCTCCAATATGTTTATGGCATCTTTATCTAGTAAGAGATAACTGTATTTATGTGAGTTTTTCTCTGTGTCTTCTATTATGTTCTATTGGTCTCCATGCCTGTTTTGATGCCAATACCATGCTGTTTTTGTTATTATAGCTCTGTAGTATAATTTAAGGTCTGATGTTGTGATGCCTCCTGATTCACTTTTCTTGCTAAGGATTGCTTGGCTATTCTGGGCCTTGTTTTTTCAAATGATTTTGATGACTGGTTTTTCTATTTCTATGAAAACTGATGAGCTGATTCTAAAGTTCATATAGAAATGCAAAGGATCCTGAATAATCAAGATGATTTTGGGAAAAAAAAATTATAGGGCTTGTACTATATGTTATCAAGACATAGTATAAAGCAACAGTAATGCAGGCATAAACACTCACGTGTAGTTCAAGGAAACAGAATAGAAGATCCAGATATAGATTCTAAATAAATCCTCACAGTGGTTTTATTTTTAATAAAACTGCTAAGCTATTTTAATGGACAAAGGATATGTTTTTCAACAAATTACATTAGAAAATATGTATCTTCATATAGAAAAAATGAACCTCACACCATACATAAAATTAACTCTAAATGAATCACAGACATAAAACCAAAAGCCAAAATTACAAAAATTCTGAAAGAAAACCATCATAGAAAATCATTGTGTCCATAATAGGCAGGTCTTTCTTAGATACAACACAAAATATGCAATCATAAATTGGTAAGCTGAATTACATTAAAAGTTTTCTAATTTTCAAAAGATACTGATAAGAAACTGAAACTACAAGTCACAGAGTAAAAAAAAAAAACTATTTGCAACATACATTACAAAACAATCCAAACGTTTTCAGAATATACATACAACAAACAAACAATCTTTACAAGTCCTTAATAAAAAGACAGCAGGCAGTTCACCAAAGAAGGTACAAATGGCCAATAAGCACATGGAAAGGTCTCTTATGTCATCAGGGAGCTGCAGATTAAAACCACAAGGAAGTACCACTACTAGGCATTTGAATGGCCCAAGTTAAATAAAACTTAAGTCAACTACTTATTTTGTTCTTCTTTCCAAACTGTGTGATTCTTAAGAGCACGTGATTCAATTTCATTAATATTAGTACCTCTGTGTCCTACCCTAGTCCCAGCCTTGTACATCAGCATCCAACAAGTGTTTGCTCCAAGAAAACTTAAGTGAATACATTGATAAATGAATGAATGGTTGACTTTCCATACAAGTTCACTGTGTCTTTACATGTGTGATATTCAGTAAGAAGAGCCTCAAAAGATTGACTTTACTACTAAATTCAAATCACCCTCAGAGACAAAAACCAAGCAATATCATTCTTAAAAAAGAAATAAAATTTAAACATCCCTCTACAAGAAATTTGCAAGAAACTGTAGTCTATGAATATATAAATATGCATACACACATGCGCCATGGAAGAGATTTTGAATTCTTATTATGAATTTTTGGGGAAGCCTGACAAAGAAAGGCATTTTCCTCTTGCACTGAAGTAAAGATGTATGTGAGAGAAGGTAGAGCAGAGAGGGAGATGGGAAGTGGTTAGGAGAAACTATGATATTATTTTTTCCTGTGTATGTAATCCTAATACATCAATAATTACTAAAATGAGTTTGGGATTAAAATCTTAAACATAAAACAAAACAAACAACAACAACAACAACAAAAACCCCATCCTATCTTCTATCTGCTACAAACTAATAAGAAAAAAAATCTGTACTTTATTATTCTACAAGGCAAAAGTTATCTTCAAAACATCTCTCTTACTACTAATAAGAGATAATTAAAATCTCATAATGATACTCCACTATTTGGTATTGTTCTGACTAATGATGGATCATAAAATAAACACAATGGCAATGTAGGACAATAGGGTTAGCTGTTCAGTTTAACAGGCACTGAGGTGATGAATGATTTCAAGGGCATGGGCCTCAACCCCATTGCAAGTCTAGTACCATGGATTCCTTTTTCTAAGGTTTGAAGCTGCTGCTCCAGGTTCTTTAGTCAAACCACATCTGCATATATCAAACTCATTTCTTTTCTCTTAACATAATCTCTCATGCCCTCCCTCGCTCACCCCTGCCCAGATTCTTTCCATCTCTCCCTCTGCCTCTTCCCTTCACCTATTGCTTACTCTATTGTAAACTGGGTATACTTTTGCACTCACAGCTTACAATAAGAGAGAGGACAATCTCCCTTTTTCAAATACTCTCTGGCTCTAGCTAAGGAAAAGTGCAATAAACAATTATTACCATGTAATTTGATAAATTCATTTACAGTGCTATGTACTGAGGAAAAATACTCAATTAACTCCAAAGGTGGACCAAGAAGGCATCACAGATGCCTGTTGAAGTTCATCTTGATATGAAAATGTTGAATGAATAAAGACTTCTTCTAAATATTTTGTAACATATTATAGGGACTTATATTATTGGGCCCTATATGATCAAATCAATTAATTTTCTAGTTGCAGAATACAATGAAAGGTATTCCAAGGTTATGGAACAATATGTCCAAAGGCAAAGTAGCCAAAGAGAATTTAGCAAGTGCATAATGGGCCAAAAATGACAAAGAAAAACGGAAAATGTTTGATTTTTTAAGGTGATGTGATTGTAAGTAATTTTCCTCTGTGCTTTTTTAAAACAAGGAAGATTATGTTTGAAATGTTTATCTTAGCTGCATAACAGTTTTTTATTTTACTTTTCTCTCTTATTTTATAGAGAAAATACTTGCTAGTTTGCTACAAAGCATTCACAATTATTTTTCAAATGTATGCATGGTATTACTTTCAGTTAACTAATCACTTAACCACTGTTCTTGTTTTTCAGTATTATAATTAAATCATTTTAAAAGCCCCTATTAATACCTTTCCATTTCTGGGCCAGGCAGAAAGGAGGAGCAGTTTGTGTTTTAGTTCAGTGCAGGCTAAATTTATACAACACACAGAAAGCCAGGTCTGGTTTTGCACCCTCCCAATTTCCTGAGGGTCATAAAATGCTATGAAAGATAGTGTAGAAGAAGATTTTATGCATGTTGAATATCTCCCCAATCCAAATCATTTTTGATTCAAGTCTTCTCCGGCTGGAGGCAATATGGTCCATCACAGTAACAACTGAAATTAGTAACATAAAGAATCGAGGTAGGAGGATCATGAGTTCAAAGCCAGCCTCAGCAAAAGCAAGGGGCACTTGAGAGGTTCCAGGAAAAGCAAGTGCAAAGAGGAGGTAATGGAAAGCAATCAGCAGAGACTGGGCCAAATCAGATGCAGAGCAAAAGTGGAGAGAATGATAGGAATGCAGAGCACTGATTGGACTGGGCGGGGTTTAGAAAGATAAGTGAGGAGGGTGAAGATGAAGAGACAGGCAAGTAGACAGTTCTAGTGCAAAACGGTTTCTGTAGTAATTAAACGTTATGAAAGACATTTATTTTTCTCTTAGTAACATGATACAGGTGAATAAAAATATTTGCAAATTAAATCTAGTACAATTATAGTCTCCTAACATCTGGGTTGGGATTCATCTCTAATAATATTTTGATGGTTGACCAGAGTTTAAATTGGACAAAGAATGTATGTAGGGAGGTGAGAGGGTTAGCTGCCATTCTCCATTTATTAATGACATAACTGCTTCACAATCATTTACTTGAGTATTTCTTTGCCATCTTTTTATTTGTTTGTTTGGTTGGTTGGTTTTGGAATGGAAGTCACCTCCTTTAGAAATATTTCCTCTGAGAGTTTCTAGAAAAATGGGCATTTTTCTCATATTTCTCAGTCTCTCTCCATATTCCACTTGGAAGAGCGTTTGTCAGGCTGTAGTGGATTTGCCTGTTTGCCTTGTACAATGGTATGTGGGTATATTAGCTTCTCTGGGTTGTTGTAACAAAGCAGCCAAAACTGGTGGCTTAACACAACAGAAATTTATTATCTCAGTTCTGGAGGCTAGAAGTCTGAAATGGAGGTGTCAGCAGGAACCTGCTCCCACTGAAACCTGCAGAGGAAACTCTTTCCTTGCCTTTCTAACTTCCAGTGTTTGTCAGCTACCTTGGCATCCTTGACCTATACATGGATCATGCCACTCTCTGCCTCTATTGCCACATGGCCATCTTCTCCCTGTGTACTTCTCTTGTCCTTTTATGAAGATCCCAGTCACACTGCCCACCCTACTCCAGTACAAGCACCCACATTTTCAAATAAGTTCATGTTCTTAGATACTGGGGATTAAGACTTAAGCAATTTTTTGTTTGGGGTGGGGTGGGGTCACAATTCAACTCACGACACTAAGCAAGGATTTTGTCTGTTCTTCTTTATTTGTATATCTTTAGCAATAATCTCATTGCAAAATACACAAAATATGTTCAATAAAAATCTGATTTGATAAATGAATATGTGAATATGGGAATGTGGTTATACTAAGAAATACATATTCCACTTTTATATAAAACAAATTCAAGTAGAGAAAGGAGAGTTATCAGCCTCATTTACTCCAACACCCTTCCAACTGCATACATCTATGATTCTTTTTCTTCAATACTGGTTTGGTTTCAGTTATTTAGAAAAGTCCTGTGAAGAGTAATTACTTAGTGATTTCATCTCTGTAAAACACAAATAGAATGTACCAGACTTTCATAAAGAATACCTTTGTGCATAGAATTATATGCTGTTGTTTGGAGTTTTAGGGAATTTCAAAGTCGTTGCCCTTGTATCTTAAGTTGACTTGCTTTTAGGCTACTCAGAAGAGGGATGAAAAATCAGTTTGAGTTGTAAGACTGACATCTTCTGACAGACTGTGGTATAGCAAAAAGATTGAAGAACCAGAAAGGAAAATAAAAAGCACCATTCTCGGGTTAAGTGTTAAAACTTGGAGAAAGAAAAAGAAAGATAACCTTATGTACAGAAATAGCAGAAAGCCTCTCATGTGTAGGCCAATTCTTTTTTAGAAAGAATAAAAATATGCATATATATACATCTCCTAAGAAATATATGTAGTTCACCAGAATTGATTTTTGCCTTGAAGAAGAAAGTAAGGGAAGATAAAACATACATGAAGAGATTATCATCGAGAAAGAAATAGATCAATTGGAAGTGTTCTCGATGAAAGACTAGTGCTTTGTAGTTCATACAAGAGGATGTGGGGAAACTATAAAAGAGGTTCTTGAATACACGGCACCTGACAGTCAGTTTGCTGTGGTCCAGAAGCACAGCTATAGTTGGCTACATGAGGTCTTCCGAGGAGCTTCCATCTGTATCTCTGTCATTTATTATTTACTTTCTTTGCTCTAATTTCAGGGGCACTAATGGGAAAATTATTTATTCCTTTATAACTTCTAACTCATTCCCCAGTTTATTGCTGTCTAACTCTCCATTCTGTTCCAATTTTCCTTTCTTGATGATGCAGTGGCCCTGCAGCCTCCCTCCTGGTCACATGAGCCCTTGCTACTATTAATCCTGAAAGGAGGGTAGGACTGGGATCACATGGCTTTGTTACAGAATTGGTTTTTAAACCTAATAGTACCTAGACACAATTGACAGGTCTGAATCAGGCAGGTAATGAAATCAATTTGGCGTTTTGCAAAGATCAATCTGGCTAGTGTGGACAGAGACTTTGTACAGTCCCTTGTGCAACTTAAGGGAGAGAAATAGCCTTGCTAAGTCACCTTCATATTTGCTGCGCTCTGTGAAAACAGAATTTCTTTTTAACAGCTGGCACTATAGCATAAAAGGATGAAGCAATCTAGTCTCACATACTTCCAAAAAGAGCAAGGCTATGTGATGTTATTTGTGCAAATGATATTGCATTTAAGATATGAAAAAGAATAGCTTTAAAGTAAAAGTAGATATGGACAATATAATACAACAAACATCACAGAGTCACAGTACACAATATACATAAAGTAGAAAAAATTTTGTTTGTGAATAGTTTCCTGATTCTCTAATGGAAACAATTTTAGAAATCATTCCAAAGAAAGATGAATATCTGAGAACACTTCATGTGTCTGACATTTTTTTCTTCATTCTCTCAGTCTCTGAAGCTGGTTACATGTTGAAAGTGACATTATCACACATACAAACCTAAAAATATGAGACACAGTGAGACCTGTGTAATAGCTCTAGGATGATCACCTACTTAAGTCTGGTCATATGCAGTTACCCTGAAGAAACACGATCTTCTTAAAAGCAGATATAATACCATATAACTTTCCCTTTCACTGTTTCTAGCGTCATTCTTTGTACCATTAGGTGAAAAACAAAAAACAGTGCCAAATCAATGACAGGTGGATAAAGAATGTTGCTTAAGCTGGGCACAGTGGCACAAGTCTGTAATCCCAGCATTAAGGGAGGCTGAGACAGGAGAATCGCGAGTTCAAAGCCAGCCTCAGCAACAGCGAGGCACTAAGCAACTCAGTGAGACCCTGTCTCTACATAAAACACAAAATAAAGCTGGGGATGTGGCTCAGCGGTTGAGTGCCCCTGAGTTCAATCTCCAGTACAAAAATAATAATAATAATAATAATAATGTCACCTAATGATGGATGCTACATTCTGGTTTTCCTGGTAATATTTTAGGTGTCCTGTCGTATTCCAACAGGTATTCACCAGTAGCCTCGTCCTTTTAGTCAGCAGTTCACAAGGGCTATATTCACAAGAGGCCTATAAGAGGTAGAAAAACAAAACTCACTTTTTACTTAAAGTATAAAGAATTCATTGTAAATGCTTGAGTGCAAAGGGGATATGAAGGAAATAATTTTGCTGATCCTTGCAAATAAGTATCCTTGTCATTTCTGACAATTTTTTTGAGAATTTGTTCATTCTCCAGAAATTTTAAGGTTAAATTCAGCTGGAAGGAGCCCTCTGTGTATAACTAGAAGATCAATAAAAAACAAGATTAAAGACCTAGCTTCTGATGAGTGGCCCAGCACCTAAGGAAGTATTTTTTAAAAGACAAATAAAGCAACTTTAAGTGTCTTTTTAAAAACATAAGCATGGAAAACTTGTAATAATAAACATTGTTTATCCTCCAGCGTTTGGAAAAGAGAGAGACAGAGGAGGCGGGGAGCACACTCTGGAGTGTGGCTCATCAGAATAACTTACATTGTTCCGTGGTGCTGAGATTGTTTCTTTCTTTCTTTTTTCTTTTTCTTTTTCTGCCTCACAATTTGAAAATATTCCTTTGTTCCTATCATAGGTGTATTAGTTCTTCAACTAAAAATTTCTTGTGGCATCAAGCATAAAATATAGACGGGTCATGTATCACTAATAAAAAATTTTTAAAAGATTCCTTGCTTATTACTCAGAAGGCCCCAGCACATCACTCTGCCTACAATTCACTTAATAAACAGCCCAACAGCAGGAAAGTTCAGGAGACGATCCTGGTCTGTGTCCAACAAACTGAGGAAGAACCAGCTGCCTCTATGGCCGCACTCCTCATGGACACATGCCAGGCCTGCCTGTGTTGACAACTGGGCTTGGGTTTAGCTGGGGCCACCCCAACCCTCAGAATAGGCATTGCCCACTTCCTGGGTTCCTTGGAAACATGGAGTTGCACTTTCCACTGACCATCTGCTCCCATGTTAAGTTCAAAATGGAGAAGAAATTGTAGGCTTTGAAGGGATGAGAGAGCTACAGAAATGACCTTTTCCAAGTGCCAAATGTTTTTTGGTTGTGTCCAGTGCTTTCCAGTCCTTTGAAGGAGACAGTTGAAGTGGAGAGGACACAGGTAGGAGATGTCTAAGAAGGAGAAATAAGAGGAAACAGAACAATTGGTGATGTTTTTATAGTGTCTTGGTGCCTGCTGCCACGCTACATAGGATGCCCTGGTTAAAATTAGTTGCCATTTGCCAGGACCTATACCAAATGTATTGCATACATAATCTGTAAATCATATATTGACTAATAAATAAATGTCACAATTTCCTTCCAACAGATAAAGCTAAAGTTTAGTGAAAAAATGGCCTCAGCAAACCAAGAAATGTTTTTCTTTGAGTCTATAGCCTGTGATTTTATCTCTACAAAGGATATGCTGTGGAGCTCTGAGATGTTTCCCTTTCCCTACTACACTATCTGCTCACTTGCCATGGTGCCCTGGTCTTTCTTGCTTATTGTTCTATTCCCAGTCCTTAGAACACAGTCCAGGTCCTCAAAACTATTTTGCCATCATTTGAATGATGATGACAAAATGGTGAGTATTCCTCAACAAAAAGAAAAGTGACTCTATGTGGATTGAAAAAGAAACAATATAATAATAATATTAAGAGCTCTAAGAATTTGTGCTTGGATCCACAGAGGTCCCTTGCCATCTAATTTTGTCTTGATTTTGGCTAGTAGGAGGTACTGATAGAAAATCAATAGGCTGGAGAAGATAAAGGTCAGGATAAGTATCCCACTGGCTTCCCCCAGTGAGGTCATCTTTGCTTGGCTGCATCTTTCCACCTGGGGTCACAGCTCTCACCAGGGAATCCTCTATATACATTCTAAATTTCAGTAACTGCTTTTCCCCTTATCTCTTCAGCCTGGGGCTGGCAGCAGCTAGAACACCTTCCTCCACTGCCAGCTGGCCTATTTCTGCCATGCTTCAAGGCCCAGCACCTGAGGACTTCTGTATTGACCATATCAACTATATTCTTCCTCTATTATTTTCTATTCAGAAAAGCTGCCTTTTGAACATACAATTACCTTTGAATCATATGTCTCGTAGTTTTGTCCTTATACTATGTTATTGTTTATATTCTTTTCCCTTCCACTAATTTGTAAGTTTCCTTGGATTAATCTACACACCGAGGGTTTTGGAGAGCAAAGGGATTCAAGCTGGCATCTTGAGGTATAGTATGTAAGGATTTGGTGAGCAGGAGTTTTGGATTCTCAGGAGTAGAGTAAATGTCTTCCTTTTGTTGGCTTCTCGAAACCTAGGCAAGCTTGGTATTCTCCTAGTGTCCCTGTTAGTTTCATTAAACCAAACTTCCAGTTTTTATCTAAATTTTTCTTAAGACAAGAATTGCTAATAGGACCTTTACTTGCCAAAGCACATACATATGAATACATAACACATTTTATTACTTTTCCTTCCTTTTTCAATGAAATCTGTAGAGGCTGAAAGAGCATTTACCCAGGTTCTGAAGCTGGTTGTCTTGGTGATTAGTTACAGAGATGCCTCCTTTCCTCTTAATGTGTTTCTTTGTTTTCAACTTCTTTTTTGTACATTTTTACAACAAGACTTTATTATATATGATTGATCGTAAATGTAAAGTTAAAAATAATAATATATCATGAAACTCTTTGGCTGAGCTGCCTTTTATTTTCTTTCCCCAACTTTGCTTGTGTGCCAAGTTGCATGCCTCTTAAGATCAAGGTAACAAATAAAAGATAAAAATGGACTGCAGCCAAAGCACTTAGCCGGCTGTCAGAAAACACTACAGTTATTTCTGATTAAAACCAAGCCAGATTTCCTTGGAAACTGTGTTTCCAAAGTAACTCAAAAGTTGTAGCAAAGCAATTCACATTGAGGGCAGTTGGTAAGGACCTGGGGAATCCACTCACACAGGAGACAGAACTGCAAACTCATTAGGGGAATGAGTTTATAGATACAGGGTTCCTCTGGGGTGTACAAGGGGGCATTTTAATAGAGTAGGTCTGGATATCTTCTCACAACTCCTAGAAAGTGCAAGAAAAGTCCAGGTTTATTATCAAAGAAGCCTCCCCCTGAGTGATCGCTGGACACCAAACTTGTGTGTCAATGTTTTTTCCCCTTTTATAAAACGAAATTTGAGAATCTTAAACCCATAGTTGATATTGTAGTACAATTTAATGGATTACTATCGAATTTCCTTACCTTATGCCAAGGACCTGAATATCATAGTCTTAACCCCGTGTATGGCAAATGTGGTAGGAGGAGGATTACAAAAAGCCAAACAGGTAAAACTCATTCAGGATCAGAGAGCAGAAGGTATGAGGAGAAGATCTCCAACAAAATTTGGTCCTTGATAAAAATTGCTGCTCCTTTATGAATTTGGTGTAAGCAAGAATTTTAACAATCCCCATGCCCTATGGGGATAGACTAGGTGGTGAGGATAATCAGTAGTGCAGAAGAAAGAAGAAAGACTGGGCTTTGGGGTCAGAAATCTGGGTTACTAATTTAGCAATTTCACCTACCAGCTGTGTGATGTTGGCAAAACTATTGAACTTTTATGAAATGGTTTCCTTATCTCTAAAATGGGGAAAATAATATATTTGTTCTTGTGAGAAGTAAATGGGACAGAATATATATGACATGACAAATGTAAATGCATACTTGATTGTTCTAGAGCCACGTAAGGCAAATATAAATTTATTCATCTTAGTTTCTCTGTGACCTGACATTTAGAATGTTCCCAGAGCTGCCAAATCAATAAAGCCAGGGGAATCCTTGGGTCTTCATGGAGAAATAGAGATCTAGAGGTGCCTTCTTATAAAACACCTTTCTGGGAAAAATGAGGTGAGGACTTAAAGATGATAATATAAAGATAAATAAGAATAAGAGGAGAAGAGGAAAATGTGGAAAGCAGATGGAGATGGAAAAGGTCAAAAAGGAGAAGAATACATGATGGGAAAAGAAGTGGTGGGATTATTGGAGTGCATGTGTGTGTGCGTGTGCATGCCCATACATGCATCTTGGCTAACTAAGTGTACACTGGGGAAGCGTCAGCATACCATTATCTACTGAGGAATCTTCTTTCTTTTTACATCTATCTTCAAAGGATGCATCAATAAAATGGAGTGCAAATAATAAGCCAGGATTATTGCTCAGATTTGCAGATTGAGGCAAACCAAGCAGAGTTAGAGTGGGTTTCTGGAGTCTTATCCATTTTGCAAGAAAGATAGCTTTCTTTTTTTCATTTAGTTTTGACTATTCTTGTTATTCTTTTATATGATTTTGTATGTTTTCAAATTTGCTTTTTAAAAGTTTTCTTATTTGCTATATAAAATATAATTTTAAACTAAGGCAGAGAGCTATTTTCTGGATTCCTGGCAAGTATTTCTGGTTGTAAAAGGGTAGTATTTATATGGGAGTAGACATTGAACTTGCTGATAAATTAGAATCTAATATCAACGGAAGAATGAAATTCACTTAGGAACCAAAAAAAAAAAAAAAAAAATAATGAAACACTTTTGTAAACCAGTCATGTAAATATTTCCCTTTAAAAATTCTAGAAAGACAACATTTAGTCTGTGTAAGACCTGTAAAATCTTTTCAAGATAATGGAATATCTTTGTGCATTTGGGGTTGCAAACATTCCTAGAAGGAAAATATTTTAAGCAGAAAAAAGTATTTTTTCAAGCTACTATATTTAGTGTGTAATTTAACTTAAATGAAAAATGTATAAAAGCATTTAGTATCTTTTAAAAATTGTGCATTTGCAATATAATTATCCTTCCTCTGTATGAAGATTAAAGAAACTGTAATTCAACATTAAATACTTTAAGAAGTATGGTTATAGTAGGATGTCATTATATTAAAATCTAGTAATAAGCAAATCATAACATTCTTTACATCAACCAAATCCAGAATGCAATTAAATACAAGTACATGGAGTTAATGGAAATTTATTTTCAGCTTGAGAAATGGGCAAGGTAGTACAGCCCTGAATTCCTACTTTTCTTGAATAAATTCTCAGTTGAAAAATATCCAAACTGAGGATAAATGCCTAAACAAAGACAAACAAGCAAACAAGCAAACACAAACCTCACCAAAATAAATCTTACGAGGCCAGTCATAAGATGTCCAATCAGTAAGAATGGGCAAATAGGAGGAAACAAAAACATCTAACATTTTCTAAATGCCAACCCTGAGCTGACAGTGTACTCAGTGCTTTGTCTAAGCTGTTACAGTTACCACCTCCTCAATCCACTAAGTGAAATAGTGTCATGTTTGTTCATAGATAAGATCATGCAGCTGGCATGTGATGCTGCTGGGATTCACACTTTGGAATATCTCACTCCAAAGCCCATGCTAGAACTGCCAGAGAGACTAAGAGGCAACTCAAGCAACTTGAGTTGTACAATGAACATTTAGGGAAGGTATAAAACCTTTCTGAATCACTAGAATAATAGTTTTCTGTTACTAAATAATTTCCTAGATCCTTGTAACAATTCTAGTAAAATGTATAATTATTATATCTGTGCATTCATTAATTTTTATTGACAGTGTTTATGGAGTATACAATCTGTGTTAGATATCATGCCATGAGGAAGTGATATAGCAATGAAACCTCAGGGAAAATAAATTGCACTAGGAAAAACAAGTAAGAACATGATAGTAGGTTCTGATAATTATAAGGTATAACTATATGTAACTGCCAAATTTGTTCCATATCAAAATTGCACTTGATTCAACCAATAATCTAAATGTAAAGTACGTTTGTGGAGTATGGCCACAGGATATATTTTTGTTTGTTGATTATTCTCATACTTGTGGGTGCCCCATGGGAATTAGTTTGGTTTTTGTTTCTGTGACCAAAAGACCTGACAAGAACGATTAGAGGAGGAAAGTTTATTTGGCTTGTGGTTTCACAGACCTCAGTCCATGGATAGCTGACTTCATTGCTCAGTCTATGGAGGACTATCCAGCAATTTGGTCACCATCTTAGGAGTTATTGAACCTTTGCTTTAGCATTCTGATACACTCTCAGGAATATTTGTCAATACATGGTGACATTTTTGGTTGCAAATGCTAGGGGAGTGGTTCTATTGGCATCTAATGAGTAGAAACTAGGATGCTGATGAAATCCTAAAATGTGCAGGACAGCCCTCCAACAGAAAAGAGTTTTCCACCCTAAAACATCAACTGTGCCATTCTTGAGAAATCATATATTGAACACAAGAAAGGACAGGACACAGGTAATCAGGACACAGTAATACAATAATTCATCCCAAACTTTGAAGTTAGCTTTTCCCAAACATTCCTTTTATGTGTCTCTGTTGAGATATTCACGTTTTGTGGCAAAAATTATGGACAAGATTAGAAGTGAAAATGAGCCTTAAAAAAGCCCTTAGGAACATCTAAATTGACTAACATGGGACAACAAATGTGACACACAAAATAAATTCATTATCAATGATCTCCAATAACACTCAATTAGTAGTAATAATAGTCATTTCTACTCATCTTTCCTTGGTAACTTGAAAATGTAGAGGATCTTCCTCCTCTGAAATTTCCAGCAGATGCTTATGAATTTGTTCTTTTTTCTGTACATGGATGTATGCTAAACTATTTTATCTCATATATCTAGTCTTTTGGTTTTATTGTTGTTATTGTTGCTGTATAGAGGCCTCGAATATGTAACAGACCAATCACAGTTATTGCGAACTATTATCACTGATTACTGCTGCTCTTATTTCATTTGCAATATTTATCTTCATCTCTCATCTATATTTCGTTTTTTTTCCCCATCAGCCAGGCTAACTTTAATACATTTGAATCAAAGGATGGTTTGAAAGATTGTTTTGTGCGTTTAATTTCAAGAAATTGAATTATGCTTCTCCTTCTGCCTCTGCCACTTTAAACTCAGCATTATGCTTTAGACATCCAGCCTTAAAGGTATGTATTGAATGTACTGTTCTTCAATACATGTATTGAATGTACGTGGTTTTGACATTTTATGCAGCCATGGTCTGACTGACATCACATTTCTAATGTGGAAACAATACCAGGATGCAGATTCTTGCTCTTGTCTCTGTGTTTGTTTAAAAGATTCTTTGGACTATATTGCCAAGAATGTAATAGCTGAGAAATAGCATATACACACATCCTTTGTTTCCTTGAATGCTGCCAAATTGCTATCCAAAATAGCTACTTTATTTACATTTTCAGCAATGCAAGAAGGTTCTTGTTTTCTTTGACATTTCTCTAATTGCTCTGTCTCCCATAATTTGAATATCTACTTTTGTATCTTTTTCTCCTCTCCTGAAATCTTCAAAAATCACTTCCTGCCCTAACTGTCAGTTCATCACTAATATTTCCATAACTAAATTTATTGACCCATCTGCTCACCTTCCTATGAACATGGGGTCCTTTCTGACATCAGTTAACATCTTCACAATATACTTTCAAAAACTTCATTCCTGAAAATTCTGCTTCCAGAGCATTGATTCTTCTCATTCCACTAGATCATTCCAGTCAGCGCACAAATTTACTAAGATATCATTCATATTTTGAAAAGCAGCAATAAAAACAAAAATCCTCCAATTTTCCTCTAATAATCAGCTTCTTTCTCTGCTTCCCTTTACAGCAAAATTCTTAGAATTATCTGTTGTCACTGTCTACACTGACGTTCCTCCCTAATACCATTATTCCCTCTACTTCTGGTTTCTAGAAATATTAGTCTCGTTTTTTTATCTTTTCTTTTCTTTTCCCTCCCTCCCTCCCTTCCTTCCTCTCTTTTTTTTTTTTTTTGTTTAATTATATCACTTACACTACCTGTTCTTTTGTGTGGGATACACTCAGCCTTACTTGCTGTTCCCTTTTATTACAATTTATTGCTAAGAGGGGGGTTTGGGGGGTGCCACGTGGGTCCTGCTTGATGAGTTGGGGTCCAGAAAAGACAAGGGAGGGGTCTTCAGGGAGGAGGACGATATGGGGTCTTTCTGGATGGTGGTGTTCTGCTGGGGTGTAGGTAAAGAATCTGCTCTGCCCCAGTGAGATGCAGAAACACCAGCGCGAGATGCAGAAAACACCGTTTATTCCAGAAACTACAGAAGCTTAAATGCACCTTTGGACCAATCAGATCCAAAGGTCACAAACAGAGGGGTGCTCTCTGGCAAGAGCACAGTCTATTAGCATAGAATGGGGAGAGATGGAAGGGAGGGGTTGGAAGGTATGGAGAGTGCTCCTACAACAATTGAAGGTTGGGTAGTATTCTAGAAAGAAGTTCTTTCATAGCATCCAGTAACTATTACATCTCATGCTGTTTTAAATCTCTCCCCAGAATGGATCCCTGCTGACATTTGAGATAGGTGAACTCATAACTCTAAGGATCCTCCCTGTTTTCTTGCACTGTCTCCACCAGGACATAAAAGTGTGGCTTCCACCTATCTCTCAGTCAATGAACATTCATTGAAGGAAATAATGGAAGTCTGTTTATTAGGCTGACAGATGATGAGGTCAGAGAAGCACTGGGTTCCATGTCCCATGAAGCCTCTAAGGTTAAGGTAGCAGATGCCCTGG
The DNA here is from genome assembly GCA_004024805.1 of Geosciurus inauris. Classification (NCBI taxonomy): domain Eukaryota; kingdom Metazoa; phylum Chordata; class Mammalia; order Rodentia; family Sciuridae; genus Geosciurus; species Geosciurus inauris. Next base: position 2,393 of record PVHX01000776.1, on the reverse strand, counting down.
GGCCTGCATCCATCTCCCTTCTCAGGCTTATGCACTGCTCTCCAACTTTTAGGAGTGATCAGTAGATAGGACTCACCTGAACTGGGGAGCTGCCCTTTATCCATAGAGATAACTTTTAAGAGTTATATTTAGATTATTGCCTTCCTATTGAAATCAGCCATAAAATAGTTTTAAATTTTAAAATCATATTGAAGAATCTAAAGATCTAAGTACAGCTCAATGACAGGAAATATCAGTCTTGCCAAAGAAACTATCAACTATTGATGTTTTCTACATCCGTCTTGCAAATGGATTTGACAATAGTGTATATTTTACCTTCCATATTTTCCAAATATATCCCCAGAGATATTTTCTACTTTTATCCAAAGCCCTTGGCAGATCTAGTTTGATATGAAGAAGTATGAGTCTGATAACTTTCAGATTATCAATTATTCAGGGAATTGTGCAGGTTTGCATTTTATTTAACAGAACATTGTAACCTTAGTGTTTAATTTCTGGAATTGTATAAAGAATGAAGTTAGTCACAAATCCTGCCTCCATCTGCAGACAGATTCTACTATTCTACCAAGGTTCAAAGTGGACAACAAATCACTTACTGATTAGTAAGACATTCTTTCTCAATTCCAGTTTCACTTCTACACATTCAATTTTTCACTGCCTACTGAATGAGAAAAACCAAGAGTCAAAGTGAATTATTCTTCTTCTAAAAGTACCATGACTTCATATCAGTTTCCCATCTTTCTTTTAAAGGGGGCAAAATTTGGGGAGTTCATTAACTCAAAGAACATCATCTGAGGAAAGGAATGTATATTTTTCTTGCTTATATGCTTCATAAATTGAGAAGATGAAATCTTTGTAATAGAATCTCCAAAAGCTTTCAGCTCATGGTTTTATTATTACTCACAACACATCTCCCCCAACTCAAGTTCTAGGAAAGAATTTCAGGATGTTACATTTATATTTTGCTATTTTTCACAGGTCAATGCAGTTTAATTTTAAGAATGGGATAGCTATAGTTATTTCAACAATGTATACTTATTCAAATAATAAATTTTATTGTGTGTTCTCCTAATTCTACTGAGCTATAAAAGAATTGCTAATCAAATATAAAAATTCAATGAATGTGATTCCAAAGAAATGCATATCTTGTTTATTGAGTACCTACGTAAGAGTCTCCACTTCATGACTCACAAGTAGGCACTTAATGTATTTTTAATGATGATACATATTTGCAGAAACTTCACCTCAGTGAGTTATCCTCTTTTGCCTCCTAGAATTACCAGTTCATGAGAAAAGTCTTAAAACTATATTTTATTTTCTAGCCTAGATTCTTTCCTTATTAATGTTGTGTCACTCATATATGATTCAGTGTCTACATAGGGGCTTGACTGAATGATATAGTTTGGCTGAAGACATAAGCAGAGTTTTCTAATGTTCTCTGCACAATGCAGGAAGTCAAACATTCAGGTTGCCAATAATTTTTTAGAGTCTAAACCTACACAGTTGTCTCGATAGCTTACTTATAATGTCTCCTTATTTTCTTAGTTATCTAACATATACCTCTAAGAGAACTAGTCTATTTCTCTCTTCAATGCTTCTTGACTTAATAAGTTGTCCTGAGGAATAAATTCCCCTCAGTTGTTTTCCCAATGAAAAATTAAATATGTCACAGAACTTTCTTTGAAAAGTAGAGCACAGTGGCTACTCTATAAAAGCTCCAAACACTTTCAATTCATTGTTTTGTTATTCCTGTTTTGCAACACATACCCTCCCTACAAATCAAGCTAAATTCAAGAAAGAACTTCAGAGCATCACATTTACATTATTTTTGTCTTCACAGGATTAATACAATTTAATTTTAAGAACCAAATAGCTTGAGCTAAGAAAATTACACAGGTGAGACCAGAATAAGTGCTATATTTGAAATATAAATGAGTGGTAGTGTGGAAGTTTCCAGAGGTGAGAACCATTAACTTTGATCCAAGTGATTAGGAAGACAGTGCAGAAAACAAAGACATATAAGTAGGATTTCAACATGAAGGGAAGAAGGAGGATGTTGCTGGAAAAAATTATGAGCAAAAATCTGAAAGTGTCATTATTATTTTTGGTGACTTTGGGAGGTGGCAGAAGATGTGAATAGAAAACTGTTGGGTCTAGGCAGTGAAAGTGTTGCCTTCAATGACAGGCTAAGGGGACTGAAATGTATTCCATGGGAAGAAACCATAGAATATTTTTTAAGTAATCAAGTACTTTCATTCAATTTTCATTCAATTACTTTGGAAATGCAAAGAATAAATTGGAGCATTTCAGAGGGCAGGTGTGGAGAAGAAAATTATTGCTTACTACATGGCCAGGCAATTCCCTACATTTTCCAGTTAGCATCATGTGACTGA